>CM077148.1:194486154-194800786 GCA_039583875.1 Platanthera guangdongensis
TTCAATTAATTTGTGAATGTGCTGTTAGTTCAATTAGTTAGTTCAAATTAATTTGCGAATGTGCTGTTAGTTCAATTAGTTAGTTCAAATTAATTTGTGAATGTGCTGTTAGTTCAATTAGTTAATTCAAATTAAATTGTGAATACTGAATACTGTATTATAGTTCAATTTGTTAGTGAATGTGATAGTTCATGTCTGTTAGAGTGTTAGTTCATTCCTGTATTATAGTTCATTACTATTTAGTAATTTGTGAATACTAAATAATGTTCATTTCAATTTTTTCATCTTTTCTTATTACAACAATTATGTCTCAATCACAATCTCCTATTAGTGTCACTGGTTCAACTTCTACCTCAGCAACAAGAAAATTTATTTCTGATGATGCAAGTAGGGATGATAATGCGCCACTTTGAGATTATGTATCTCTTATCCATAACAGAGAAGTTGGTGGCGGAAACATAACATGGAAATGCAATTTTTTATGAGATAGATTTCGATGGCTCGTATTTTATAGTAAATAGTCACTTGCTAAAAATATCCGGGAATGGTATTAGGGTATGACCAAAAGTAACTCAAGAGTATTTAAAAAAGCTTCAAAAAGTGGTTGCTTCATCAGAAGATAAATACAAACCGGCTCCCAATGTATTATCGTTTCATAATGCAAGTCAAGCTTCTCAATTAGTTGGGGAAACGAAAAAAAAAGAGGGGGACCTATTGATATGACTTTTCAAAATAAAGCCAGAGATGAGTTAAGGAGTCACATAGCCAGGATGTTCTATTCTGGTGGTTTGCCATTTCATCTAGCTAGAAATCCATATTATGTTAGTTCATATAAATTTGCTGCTAACCACAATCTTGATGGATTTGTTCCTCCTGGATATAATGCTCTCAGAACAACACTTTTGCAGAAAAAAATCAAATATCACTAGAATGCTTCAGCCAATTAAAGATACTTGGCCCCTAAAGGGAATCAACTTAGTCAGTGATTGTTGGACAAATGCTCAAAGAAGACCTTTGATTAAATTTATGGCGGCCTCCGAGGATGGTCCTATTTTTTTAAAGGCAGTTGATGCATCAAGTGAGTATAAAAATAAACATTATATTGCAAATTTGATGATTGAAGTTATTAATGAAGTTGGTGCCGAAAATGTTATACAAGTTATCACTGATAATGCACAGGCGTGTAAGACAGCAGGAGCAGTTGTGGAGGCACGATTCCCACATATTTTTTGGACACCTTGTGTTGTGCATACTTTAAATCTAGCATTAAAAAATATTTGCGCTGCCAATATTACTGATCATTGTGCAACAGTTAGAGAACAATGCGGATGGATAGCTCAAGTGGCTAATGATGCTCAATCAATGAGGACTTTCATAATGAATCATCAATACAGGTTGAACATGTATAACTCTTTTGTTTCATTGAAGTTACTTGCAATTGCTGAGACACGATTTGCTTCCACTATAGTGATGTTGAAGAGGTTTAAACTTGTGAAGATGAGATTGCTTAATATGGTTGGATGTCCCGAATGGACTATGTATAGAGCATATGATGTTGAGAAAACTCTGGAGATTAAAAACATCATCTATAGTGACAAATGGTGGGATGATGTGGAGAAGATCCTTGATATAACAAGACCCATATATGATATACTTAGGGTTTGTGATACAGACAAATCTAATTTTTATCTGGTATATGACATATGAGATTCTATGATAGAAAATATGAAGCTTGAAATATATAAACACGAGAAGTTGACGGACTTGAAAGTTCATTGCTCTCTTTATGAGGCAATTTATGATGTCCTCATTGATCGATGGACCAAGAGTTGCACACCACTACATTGCATGACTCATTCTCTTAATCCAAGATAATTTTTTTCTTATTTGAGAAATATAATAATCAATGAGTTCTCTAGGTTCACGAGATTTGCTCAAGCTTTTAGTGAGCCAGATAGTTTGGAGAGTAGAGCTTCATTATTGGCCAAAGATTGATGAAGTTACTATGAAACTTCGGCACCTAAATTACAAAAAATTGCTTTGAAGTTGTTAGGTCAACCTTCTTAATCGTCCTGCTGCGAGAGAAATTGGAGCACATACTCATTCATTCACACATTGAGAAGAAACAAAATTCTACCACAACGAGCTGATGATTTGGTGTACGTCAATAGTAATCTACGCTTATTATCGAGGAGAAATGAAATCTACAGTCAAGGAAGAAGTAGAATATGGGATATAGGAGGAGATGCATGGACAAATCCTTTTGATAGAGTTGGCATGCTTACGGTTGCCAACTTGTCTTTAGATGAGCTAAAAATTGAAGATGGTTTGATCTCCAACAATATGGAGGAAGATGAAGAAAATGAGTGATGAACATCGTTTTATTTGAAATAATTATGAATAGTTTATGTCTAAGTACTTCATGTTATATTACATTAGTTATGGACTTGTACTTCAATTGATTATTTATGCTTCATGTTTTATTGTTTTGAGAATTTATAATTGTATTTGTGATATATGCATATATATTTATTAAATTTAATACAACGTATCCCGCCGTACCCGTATTCTTGATTTTAAAATTTTGCCGTACCGCCGTACCAGATACGTATCGTACCTGTACCATTGCTTCCTAGTTGGGAAGGAAGGAGCCGACGAAGGTTGAGAACAAAAAGTAGCAACAAGAACAACATAAACGCGGTAACACATCGGGAAGAACTCAGGAAGCTCCAGGTTGGAGGGAAACACGCACACGCCGAATGGATAGACAGCTGGAAGCAATCACATGTTGTGGCGATCAATCGATTGGAATCGCTGTTGAACAAAACGAGGGAGAGGATCAGAGAATGGACATGTGACGTTGAACGAAGCAGCGAGGGCTCTAATCGTCGCCTGACGATCGAGATCTGACTGAGTCTTCGATTGAGTGAAGAGCAGGTCCAGCGATACACGTTTGAACCTTGAGGTCAACGTTGTCGAAGGATTTTCTACCCTGATACCATGTTGAAGAGATCACACCTTTAGGTTTTGATGTTCTTCCCTTTCTTTCTTGTTCCTATCCGATAGGCCGAGAATAGGATAAATACGCCTTAGCCGCATCATAGATATAGTCACCCCCTTTGAGTCTTAAAGTGGCTTGCCTTTTAACATTAAACTATTCACAACCCAGTTATAAAAAATTATAGCCTAATTACAATGTAGCACTGTTATCTTCTAATTGAACAAAAGAGAGCTATCTCATTTATTTTATGAGTTCGTCCAGTTTAGTTAGCTGTTATCTTCTGCCAATCAGTTTTGGGTAGTTCTAGCTTGGATTTAGTACAGTGAGATTTCGTTGTGATCTTAATTACCCCTTCTTCTCTCACTGCAAAAGTCAGTAATATAACAAATTGTCATGGAATGTTATTTCACATAATTTGCATCAATGTTAATGAAGAATTGGGTTAGTATTACAGGGTGGCTTTTAGCTTCTTAATGAGCTATTACTTGCTAATGTTGGATATGATATGATCAATCCAAGTTGCATCTTATATTCTAAAAGTGTTGAAGAGATTTTTATGAATGTAACATGAATTCTCCTTGTGAAATATTCTTCTTTTAGTTATCAGATGTTTATCAATATTTTAATGCCCTTTAACCATGTTGCTAGCATTTACTTTTTGTAGGGTATTATGCCATTGCGGTTCTTGCAAGACTAAAAAACTAATGCTAAGTGAATGGGAGCGGCATACTGGCTGCAGAGGCAAGAAATGGAAGAGTAGTGTCAAAGTTAAAAGCACGATGACGTCACTTGGAAAATGGGTACATACTTCTTGATCACTCTTCATTTTTTAGCATTGTCAAGTTCAAATTGACTTTCTTTCTTGTCCTTTACCCCATTTGTTATAGGCAACACAGTAATGTTTTTTCTTCTTCTGTTTTTGACTGAAATTGGTGCATAACATTATGGAACCATATGTGCATCGTTAGTATGCGCTATATTTAAGTAATTGACATGTAGGTTAACTGGTTAAGTAAACTGAATATGCATGTCACTTCTATTATTTCTATGCATGAATATTGTTGTATTTAGTCAGAGTGTGTGGAATAAATTATCAAAGTGTCTGTTTGTGAGCTTATTTAAGCTCCGTCCCCCGGGTCATGGAAAGCTAAGCAAGTAATTAGTCTTCCTTCCTTTTCTTAGTTATCTCTTAGGGTTTGAAATTTGATAGCTCTTCCTCGAGCTCCCTGCATAAGGAATTGCGGTTACGGCTCTATAATCTCTCTCACATCACATCACCGACACAAACTTTGTCTCCGAACACCTCTTCAAAAAATTACTGTCGCGTTACAGCCGGTCACAGAAAAATAAACCTATAAAATGTTCAGTTTTGGCATTTTTTTTATTCTTCCAAAATCAGGAGCTTTGTTAATATTTTAAACAACATAGTGTTTTCCCAAAATGCATAGCCTTTGAGCTAAACTTTCATGAGACTCCAGCAATCTTCAAATTTTCTACTTGAACTTTATTATTGATGCTCTACAAAATCTTGTGTGCGCAGTTTGAGTAATAATTAGATAATCCTCATTGTTTCTGTTGGAAAAGCCCATGTAATTATACCCATTTATTTGTTTTTTCTTCTTCTCTCCTCTTTAGTCCCACATCTTATATAAGACTCTCTTCTCTCTTTCTCCCTCCTATAAATGTGTATTCATACATTGTATTTCATTATTGAGAAAGTATATACAATGTTGAGTTTTTCTCTACATGGTATCAGAGCGAACGGTCCGGCCTCTTGGTTTTAAACCGCCTGTCCTTTCGACTTACCGCTCGGCCTCCTCTCCTGTCTTAGCCGCGGTCTCGTGCGGTCTGCTTCTTTCTAGTCGCACGGTCTTCGTCACCGCGGGTTCCCGCGCGGACTAGGTCTCTCTACCCGCTTCCTTTGCTTCGCCTCTCTCGTGGCTTCCACCTTTCCACCTCCTCCTCCCTTTTATAACCTTTCTCATTGGTGGGGACCACCCCTTCTATTTCCCAGCTCGCGCGACCTCCCTTTCTATCCGCGCGGTCTCCCTCTCGCTTCCCACCTCAGCTCTATCCGACTTCGGCCTTTCCGCTTCTCGCGACCTATCTACAGTCGCCGCGACCTATCTCTGGTCGCCACGACTTAGCTTTGTCGCCTTGGTCTCTCTACCTTTCTCGCTGCGGTCTTCCTCTCGCTGCTCTGTTCTTTGCTCGCCGTGGCTTGCCTTAGTCGCAGGCTCGCAGCGATCTCTCTTCCCTCCGCTCTCTGCTCGCCGCGATCTCTCTTCTCGCCGCGTTTTACTTCTCTTCTCGCAACGACCTCTCTTCTCGCCGCGACTTGCCCTAGTCGCATCGGCCTCTCTTCCCGCCGCTCTCTGTTCGCCGCGATCTTCCTCTCGCTACGTTTTGCTTCTCTTCTCGCTCGAGGCTTCTCCTCTTCTCGGCATGATCCGCATCATGTTCGTGGCATCTCTCTGTGCCGCTGGTGTCCTCACCCTGACCGTGCGGTTTCCTGCTTAGTCGCTGTGCCCTGTCTTGCTGTCCGCGGTTTCTTCTTTCCGTTGTGGACTCCGCCTTCTGGTCGTGGCATTCTCCTTGCTGCTGGTGCTATCGCCGTGACCGTGCGATTACTCCAGCAATCCGCCCCGCATTCAAGTCGCGACGACCTCTCTGCCTTGCCGCTGGTGGTCTGCCCCCAGGCCGTCCGGACTCTCGTCTGGTTGTGTTCCTTGTGCTGTCCGCCGGTCTTGCCTCCTGCTCATCTCAGTCATGGCTACCTCTCCAGAATCAACCGGCCAGACTGCGACTTCCTCTGCAGACCGCCCGGTCTCTGCTCCCGAACTTCGTGATGAATTGCGCATTACTACCATTTCACTAGCCGGAAAGAAGAACTTCGTGGAGTGGGTCCATTCTGTTCGCCGAGTACTACAATTCAAAGGTTTTCTCCATCACTTGACCCAAGCTCCTCCTACAGATGATTGCTTGCACGACGATGGTCGGGTTCAGACCTGGCTCCTCAACTCCCTTGATACTGAACCCTACCGCATGACCATGTATCAAGACACGACCAAAGCAATGTTGGATGAACTCCAGTCGCTATACTCCGGGAAAGATAGTCTCCAGCATCTCTGCGACATTATTACTGATCTCCAGTCTCTTGATGTTGGTGGGGCCACCGACCTCACCTCATTTGTTGCTCGGGCCAAGACTCTTGTTGAGGCATGGATCCAACATCAACCCCTTACATTGGACCTTGCTACACAACTCGCTCAGAAAGAAGCCGTCGGGGTGGCCATGATGATGGCTCGTGTTCCGCCCCACCTTCACAGCATTCGGGCCCAAGTCCTCTCCTCGGTTGCTACCCCTCACTATGAGATGTGTGTTCTATGCTGCTCAAGGTCTCCCCGCCTCCCGATCATTCCGCTCTACCGTCCCCGGCTCTCCTGCAACAGACTTATGCTCCCCTGCTGCCTTCCCCCCTCCTACTCGCGAGGGGCATACTGGCTCTTGCAGCCACGAACGGGGAGGTCGGCCTCGCCCAAAGTGTTCCTTCTGCGGAAAGGATAGCCATCTCGAGGCCACATGTTATCGCAAGCATGGGCTTCCACCTCGTCCACAGGCTACTGTTGCTGCTACCGACTCCTCTGCTCGTACTGACCTTGAAGAGGTTCGCCTTCAGCTCCAACAGCTCTAGGGTCTGCTCAGTCGCCCGCCTGCCTCCGTTGTCTGTGCTGCCTCCATCTCCCAAGAAGGTATCACTTGTCTCTCCACTAATCCACGCTGGATAGTGGACTCGGGTGTCACTCATCATATCACCTCCTTGCGGCCACATCAATACTTGCATTCTCCTCATCCCAAGTGCATCACAGTGGTCAACCGGGACACTGTACCTGTCTCTGAATCGGCTGACATCCCTCTCACTTCTTCTCTCTCCACGCTCGACTTTTCATGTTCCGGGCTCCCCATTCAATTTGATTTCTGTTGGTCGCTTGACTAATGATTTGAACTGCTCTGTAACATTTACCTCTTCTTCTTTTCTGATACAGGATCACATGACGCAGACTATCATTGGTAAGGGACGACTGCAGAACGGACTCTACCTCCCTGATGAATCTCCCGCTATCCTCTCTCCAGTCTCCTCCGTCGATTGACATCGGCGTCTTGGCCATGCCCCTTTACCAGTCCTCCAGAAGGCTCTACCCGATGTATCTTTAGCTTCTTTTTATTGTGAATCCTGTGTATTAGGCAAACAACCTCGTTCATCTTTTTTATCTAAATATAATCGGAGCATTGCTCCCTTTATTTTGGTACACTCTGATATTTGAGGTCCGTACAAATTTAATAGCATTTCTGGCTATCGCTATTTTCTGACGTTTATTGATGACTATTCGCGAATGACATGTCTATATCTACTTCGTGATCGCTCTGAGCTTCCTCGTGTTTTTCGGGCGTTCCTTCTTGATACCCAAACGCAATTCTCCACTAACACAAAACTTTTCGCACGGACAATGCTCGTGAATACACTAGCCACGAATTTGCAATTCTTTGCTCTGACTTTGGGATTATTCACCAAACTTCATGTGCCTATACCCCCCAACAAAACAGAGTCGCGGAGCGGAAGAATCGACATCTTCTCGATGCGGCCCGCTCCATCATGCTCCAAATGCACGTCCCCAAAAATTATTGGAACTTTGCTCTTTCGACGGCTTGCTACCTGATTAACCGTCTTCCTTTCCCTCTCCTCCACAATGCCACTCCATTCAGCCTCATGTTCCCATTAACTCCGACATTCTCTCTCACACCCCGCATCTTTGGGTGCACTTGCTACGTTCACAAACTTGGTCCAACTTTGGACAAATTGGACCCCCGGGCTGCTAAACACATCTTCGTCGGTTACTCACGGACACAAAAAGGCCACGTATGCTACTCACTGACTACCCGAAGGGTGACAGTGTCTGCTGATGTTACCTTTCGGGAGGATCTCCCTTTCTTCACTGCTTCAGCTCCTACATCTCCACCACCAACTGTCTTACGTCCAGTTATTCCCGTTACCACTCCTCCACCACCAAGACCTACAACCCAGGCCCCTCCTGTTTCCAAACCTCCTGTTATTCGGGTTTACACTTGTCTCCATTCTGCCTCTGGTGCCCCACTGCAGTCTGACTTGCCCTCTGATGCTCCGCGTCCCGTTGATCCAGCACTAGAATCTACAGCTCGTCCCATGACGAATTATGTATCCTTACATCGCCTTTCTCCACAACTTCAGACTTTTGCCACTTCATTATACTCGATTTCGATATCTAACTCTGTGTAGGAGGCTCTCCAACATCCTGGCTGGCGGGGCTATGGAAGAAGAGATGACGGCTCTCTGGGCTAACCAGACCTGGATATTGGTACCATTACCTACCGGTCAGACACCTGTTGGGTGTAAATGGGTCTTTGTGATCAAGCATGCTCCTGATGGAACGATTGACCGTCTGAAGGCCCGTCTGGTGGCTCGTGGCTTCACCCAGCAGCAAGACCTCGATTATGAGGAGACGTTCTCGCCTGTGACCAAGCTGAACACCGTTCGGGTTCTTCTCTCGGTAGCTGCACATCGACAATGACCATTACACCAACTGGACATCAAAAAATGCCTTCCTCAACGACGACCTCCAGGAAACGGTTTTCATGCAGCAACCGCGCGGGTTTGAGACCACGAGGGAGTCCCGAGTTTGTCATCTCAAGAAGTCCATCTATGGTCTCAAACAATCCCCTCGGGCATGGTTTGACAAGTTCAGTAAGGCCGTCCGGCAAGTCGGCTTCACTCAGAGTTCAGCTGACTTTTCACTATTCACACGTCATCAGGCAACAAAAACTGTTCTTCTGTTGGTGTATGTTGATGATATCTTGATCACTGGAGATGATTCAAAGGGCATCCAAGCAGTTAAACAACACCTCAACTCCGTCTTTCAAATCAAGGATCTGGGACATCTTCGTTACTTGGTATTGAGGTCGCAAGACGACCAGATGGACTCGTCATCTCTCAAAGGAAATACTGCTTGGATCTCCTTCAGGATGCTGGTTACTCGAGATGCAAACCTACTACCACTCCGATGGACGCGAATTATAAGTTGTGTGCACATTCTTCTGATGCAGACCTTCCTCTTCAAAATCCGGAATGCTATCAAAGACTGGTTGAAAAATTGATCTATCTAATGGTCACAAGACCGAATATTTCCTTCGCCGTTGGGGTGGTCAGCAGATTTATGCATGCTCCGCGAACATCTCACCTTCAAGCTGTTGAACGTATTCTTAGATACCTTAAAACAGCCTCAGGTCAAGTTTGGCTTACAAAACCTCATTCTCTACTCCAACATTGGTTGCGTATTCTGATGCAGACTATGCCGGTTCCTTGGATGATCGCCGGTCGACTAGTGGTTTTTGTACTTATTTTGGAGGACATCTCGTTACCTAGCGGAGTAAGAAACAAGCAGTGGTTGCTCGATCATCAGCTGAAGCAGAATACCGATCAATGACGTCTGTTGTCTCTAAGCTTACCTGGCTTGAAAGTCTCCTGACCGATCTAGGGGTAAAACTTCCCTCACCTGCCATCCTGTTTTGTGATAGCCAAACAACTATACATATTGCGAAGAATCCAGTCTTTCATGAAAGAACAAAACATATTGAAGTAGACTGTCACTTTATCCGGGAGAAAGTCCAAATGAAGAAGATAGAATTGAGGCATGTTCCTGGTACTGAACAAGTGGCTGATATCCTCCCTATTATACCAGTGTCTGTCCAAGCTTGGTGCATACGACTTGCACGCTCCAGCTTGCGGAGGAGTGTTGGAAAAGCCCATGTAATTAGACACATTTATTTGTTTTTTCTTCTTCACTGCTCTTTAGTCCCACATCTTGTATAAGACTCTTTTCTCTCTTTCTCCCTCCTATAAATTTGTATTCATACATTGCATTTCATTATTGAGAAAGTATATACAAGGTTGAGTTTTTCTCTGCAGTTTCATATTTTAAGTGCATTCATTTACTGAAAAGGTAACCATGCACAAAAAGGCAAAACTAAAATTTCAATATTTTATCATTCCTCACAAAAAGCCAATTATATAATTATTTGTACACAATTTCATAGGAAATGTTAGAAAACTGTTTGCAAAGACCTATTTAGAGGCCCATTATAGGTCTTTTTACTTTCTCATATATTAGTCCCACATCTTGTATAAGGGACGATTCTCTCTCTTCTCCTATATATTTGTACTCATACTTGTAATTTGTAATTCAAGAAGTATATACAAGGTTTACTCCATTCTTCTACATGGTATCAGAGGCAATATATCCGTCTATGCGGCCCGTTTTTTTCCTAACCGCCCACCTCCCGCGGCCTATTTTTTCCTAACCGCCCACCTCCCGCGGCCTCTTTTTTCCTAACTACCCACCTCCTGCGACCTGTTTTCGGTGGATAGCTGTGTTTGGCGGATTGCAGTGTTTGCGTTTTTCTCTCTTAGACTTCAGGCGGGCTGCTAGTCCTACACCGTCAGACACTCACAACGTTGTCCTCCCTTGTTTTTCGTGGGCCTTCTCTTGGTTTTATAGTGTTGACTGCTGGGTCCCACTATCCTGCCCTGACGTGGTCTGCTTCTCTCCATCATGGTCGCGCGACCTCGCTCTTTACCCGCAGCGGTTTGCTACTTTTATCCATTGCGGTCTTCTCCTTGCTTGGTGAAGTTTTACCTCTAGTCGTTGCCCTCTCCGCGGTCTCCCTTGCCCCTGCTTTCTTAGCGCGGTTTGCTTGCCCCAAACGGGTTGCGGCTTGCTTCGCTTGTCCGCCCGTTTTGCCTTCGTGGTCTCTTGCGGTTTATCCTCACTGCTGTTTGTCGCGGACTGTCGCTCTTCTTCTCCTCTAGCCGCAGCTTGCTCTTGTTGCCTACATCTTCTCTGTCGCGAACTGCCGCTCTTCTTCTCCTTTAGCCGCAGCTTGCTCTTGCTGTCGGTCTCTTCTTTTGTCCGCAACTCGCTCTTGCTGCTACCGGCCTTTGCCCTTACCGTGCGGTCTCAACTCCGTGTTTGTCTGTAGTCTCCTGCTTGCTCTCTTGCCGGCTTCTTATTCTGCTGTGTGGACACTGCTCCGCACACTGCTTCTCTCCTTAACCGTTGCTCTCGGCTTCCTCAGTATTGTCGCGCGGATTGCTCCTCTACCGGCTGTGCTTGTCGCGCAGACTTCTCCTCTACCCGCTTTGCCGCTAACCGCAACTTCGTTGCCTTGGAGCCCTCATTGCTTTTCTTCTTAACCCCTGCTCTCTGCTTCCTCACTACTTGTCGCGCGGATTGCTCCTCTACCCGTTGTACTTGCCGCACGGACTGCTGCTCTACTCGCTGTGCTTGTCGCGCAGATTGCTCCTCTACCCGCTGTGCCACTAACCGCAACTTCGTTGCGAGACCGCCCTCTTCTCTTGCTACAATTGACTCCACAACGACCTCCTCTCTTTCCGCTTGAGCCGCTGCCCTCTCTCTGGAAGTTCGTGATGAGTTTCGGATCACCACCATCTCTCTCAGTGGGAAGCACAACATTGTGGAGTGGGTGTATTCTGTTCGTCGCGTTCTACAAACTGAAGGTTTTCTTCATCACCTTACCCGGGACGTTCCCATCGATCCTACTGACGAATGGTTGCGTCATGACGACCGGGTCCAATCTTGGATCCTCAATTTCATAGACACCGAGCCCTACCGCATGACCTTGTATCATGATACGATCAAGACAATATGGGAGGAGCTTCACTCTCTCTACTCTGGCAGAGACAACTTGTTACATCTGATCGATATCATCTCTGCGCTTTAAGCTCTGGATCTCGGAACAATAGGTGATTTGACCTCTTTCGTTGCCAAGGCCAAAACTCTGGTTGAGGCATGAATACAACATCAGCCTCCCTCCACAGATCTTGCTACACAAAGGGCGTAAAAGAAAGCTGTTGGGATAGCCATGATGATGGCCCGAGTTCCTCCTCACATACACAGTGTCCGGGCTCAGATTCTTTCCTCCTCCACCACGCCCTCCCTGTCAGATGTCTGCTTTATGTTGCTCAAAGTCACACCTTCTTTTGAGGCCCTTACAAATTCTTCACCAGCTCTTCTTCAACAGCTACTCTTACACACTCCTGCTTTAGCTCGTGGCTCTTCAACTAGGGGAGGCCGCCACACGTCTCGGGAACGATGACATGCTGGACGCTCCAGTTTTAAATGTACTTATTGTGGTCTAGAGGGGCATATTGAAGCTACATGCTATCGCAAGCATGGTTTGCCTCCACACCCCGTTGCTTCTACTACAACTACTCCTCCCACAGGTGCTCCACAGGATTCTGATTCTTCTACCGACAAGATATCAGTGCTCTCCGCACCCAGCTTCAACAACTCCAAGGCGTCCTCAGTCACTCATCTGACCCGGTAACGTCTTTTTCTGAAGATATATCTTGTCTCTCCCATAGCCCCCACTGGATTGTGGATTTAGTTGCTACTTACCACATTACATCCCAGAGACCACCACAGTATATACAGCCTGCTTATCCCAAGTTCATCACTGTTGTCAATGACGACACCACTCCGGTTGCTGGCGCGACTAATCTTCGGCTTACTCCTACTCTCCCACTCTCCTCAGTTCTCCATGTTCCGAGATCTTACTTCAATTTGTTATCAGTTAGTCGTCTTACTCAGGAACTTGACTGCTGTATAAAATTTTCTCCTTCCTCTTTTATTGTGCAGGATCGCCGCACGCGGAGTTTCATTAGTAAAGGACGGTTGTCGAATGAGCTGTATCTCTTGGATGTTCCACTGACTATCCTCTATGCCGTTTCCACTGTTGACTGGCATCGCTGCCTTGGGCATGCTTCCCTCCCGATTCTCAAGAAGGCTTTTCCTGATGTCTCCCTGCAAAAGTTTACTTGTGAATCATGTATGTACGACAAACATCATCGTATTTCTTTTCCTCCTACATGTACCCGGAGTGATACTTCGTTCTCTTTAATTCATTCTGATATATGAGGCCCCTATAAAGTTCCTAATGTTTTTGGTTATCGATATTTTGTAACCTTTATTGATGATTACTCACGTTTCACTGATTATATTTACTACATGATCGTACTGAACTAACATCTATTTTTCGTACTTTTCTAACTGAGACGCGTACGCAATTCTCCACTATGCTAAAAATCATTCGCACCGATAATGCTCGCGAATATATTGGTCGTACCTTCTCCAATTTATTCACCAAGTTTGACATCCTACATCAAACCACGTGTGCTTATACTCTCCAACAAAACAGTAAGGCCGAGCGGAAAAATCATCACCTCCTTGATGTCGCCCGATCCCTCATGTTTCAAATGCAAGTGCCCACAGAATATTTGAATTTTGCAGTCTCTACTGCCTGTCAGAGTGTCATCTCATCAACACCAAACCGAGGAGAACACAGGTATTCGACACGCCCATGTCGAATTTGACACGCCCGTCTCAGGTTGAACACGCCTGGGCTCCATGCCGTATTTCTCCCCCTACAAAACTCGGCTATCAACCCAAGTAATACATGGCCTGGGACACGCCCATGTCTCAGGCTGTGTTCGCTGTCTCAATGATCGTCGACTCCGCCTCTCCATTTAGTTTCCTCTTTCCTTTCAAGACTCTCTTCTCTCTCACACCTCATGTCTTTGGCTGTAGATGTTATGTTCACCTACGTGGACCGTCTACTGACAAGCTCGCTGCTCGCGCCACAAAGTGTATGTTCGTTGGCTACTCCCGCACTTAAAAATGTTATGTCTGTTATTCACCTACCGACAACAAGCTGATTGTCTCAGCAAATGTAACCTTCCTTGATGATCAGCCATTCCACTGCTCTCCTACCCCATCATCATCATCCACTGCTGCTCGTCCTGCCATTACTGTCACGACTCCCTCTCTACCCCCTCCTCCTACACCTCTCCCGGTCCCTTCTCTACCTCCACCACCTCTCCGTTTCTATACTCGTCGTAAGTCCAAGACTACTTCCTTGCAACAACTTCCCTCTACATATGACATCCCGCGGCTTGTTGGTCCTGCATCAACCTTTACGGCTCACCCCTTGTCGAATTATGTGTCTCTACATTGCCTCTCTCCACCACTCCACCATTTTGTCGCCTCTCTTTCCTTCATTTCTATTCCTAACTCTGTGCAGTAAGCGCTTCAGCATCCGGAGTGACGGACGGCCATGGAGGATGAAATGACTGCCTTTTGGGCTAACAGTCCTGGGATTTGGTTTTTCTTCCTCCCGGCCAGTCCCGTCTCAGTTGCAAGTGGGTTTTTGTTATCAAACATGTTGCGGATGAGACTGTTGACCGCCTAAAAGCTCGCCTTGTGGTTCAGGGATTCACTAAGCAGCAAGGCCTTGATTATGATGAAACATTGTCCCCAGTTGCCAAGTTGAATATTGTTCGGGTCCTGATCTCCTTGGCAGTCCATCTCCAGTGTCCCCTCTATCAGTTGGATATTAAAAACGCCTTTCTTAATGGTGATCTACAGGAAGCTGTCTATATGCACCAACCTCCTTGGTTTGAGATCACGAGGGAGTCTCATGTATGTCATATCAGGAAGTCTATATATAGTCTCAAACAGTCCCCGCGTGCTTGGTTTGAAATATTCAGCAAGGTTGTTCGTGAAGTTGGTTTTACACGTAACTCGACTGACTTCTCTCTATTAACTCGTCATCAACCAACATACACGGTAATTCTCCTTGCGTATGTTGATGATATCCTAATTACTAGCAACGACTCTACAGGAATACAACAAATCAAACAACATTTGAACTCAGCATTTCAGACAAAAGATCTGAGAAATTTTCGCTACTTCCTTGGGCTCGAGGTCACTAGACGACCTGATGGATTCGTCTTATCCCAGCGGAAGTACTGTATTGACCTCCTTTAAGATGCTGGCTACTCCAGGTGCAAACCTGCGGACACCCATATGGATGTAAATCACAAGCTCTCTGCACATGTTTCTGATTCTGACCAATTGCTTACAAATTCAAAGTACTATCGACGCTTGGTGGGGAAGCTGATTTATCTTACAGTTACTTGACCTGACTCTCATTTGCTGTGGGAGTTATGAGTCATTTTATGCATGCTTCTCGAACATCTCATCTCCAAGCCGTTGAGCGCATCCTCAAATATCTAAAGATTGCTCCGGGACAAGGACTTGTTTACAAACCATCTACCTCTCTATCCTAGTTGTGTATTCTGACGCTGACTATGCAGGTTCTCTGGATGATAGCCGTTTCACAACTGGTTTTTGTACATACTTCAGTAGACACCTTATAACCTGGCGTAGTAAGAAGCAGACCGTTGTTGCTCGATCCTCTACTAAGGCCGAGTACCGGGCTATGACTGCTGTTGTATCTGAGTTAACCTGGATTGAAAGTCTTCTTGATGATTTGAGACTCAAGCTCTCATCTTCGACAACCTTATTTTGTGATAGCCAAACAACGATATATATTGCCAAGAATCCAGTCTTCCATGAACGAACAGAGCATATTGAAGTTGACTGTCACTTCATTCAGGAAAATGTTCAATCAAAGAAGATAGAATTAGAGCATGTTCCCGCTACAAGACAAGTTGCTGACATCTTAACCAAAACCCTCTCTAAGCCGTTGTTGTAACGTTCTATCACAAAAAAAATATTTTGATTTCAGGGTCCGACCTTGAGTAAAATTGGCCGAGCTTGCGTCTTATCGAGGTCTGACGTTATAATTTTTTGTCGCACGTTAAAAAATGAATAAGTTGTCATTACTAATGTTTTGGTCGTGTGTTAGTGGTTTGCGAAACGAATATATTCTAAATTATAGTGTGTAATGACAAACTTGTAGTTATGAGGGAATTGTTTTCTTTTCCCTCACTAAAACTTAGTTTTCAGTAATTTAAGATTAAAATTTTGATTTAAGGCCCTCACCCACGATTTGTAACCACACCGGTTACTTTTGACGCAAGCCAAACCGCCGCACGCCCCTTTACTTCTCCCGATTTTCCCCATTCATCGCATTTTTAGGTTTTGCCGAGCCGTAGCAGTGCGATCTCTTCCTCCATTTCGTTTCCGCTCCCAACTGCACCCCAGAAGCCGACGTTCCTGCAGCAGATTGCTCCTTCCTCATCGACACTTCTCTCTTTTCCCAGCCGATATCATCCTTGGAAGCAATCACGCCTCCACCGTGGAAATCATCGAGCGGTGCTAACAATGCATAGTTTTTTCGTGCCCTGGGTAGTTGATCGAGCCCTCTTCCTCCACAGAATCGCCTTTCCTCTCTCCAGATTGGTCAGGAACGTTACTGGCGATCAAGGCTCCTCCCAGTTCCATTCCTTACGAGACCCTTTTCATTGCGGGTGATCGTCAGAACTGGAATTTCAGATTTAGTTATAATTGTTCTGTTTCTAGAATCATTGTCCTCCATTGTTAGAGGAGTGTGTGAGAGAGAGAGAGAGAGAGAGAGAGAGAGAGAGAGAGAGAGAGAGAGAGAGAGCGAACTCTTCGTGTCTTCCAGAATATAATTTAAGAAGAAGCTATGCCGCCGCATTGGGTGTACGAATGCCGCAACACTGTTGTAAGAAATTTTTATTCTTTCTGATTAAACGTATCAAATAATATGTATAGTACTGTATTTTATAATTCAGTAAAATTAATACTGTCGTATGAAACTGCTACTATTGTTAGAGATTTGTAGTTCTACTATCACCTAGCTAGTATATGTTGTTCGTATTAAGTTATAAACATCATAAACAATTAGACCATACAATCCACATATAATTATACTTTTATAGATTTACGAATATGAGTTATTGACTTTAGGAATATGTTTTATAGTCAAATAAATCAATATGATGAACTGCCTTTATCATGCACATATGTTCACAAGAAGAGTAGCAATAAATAGTATATGATTATTGATTAGTAAGCACGATTGACACCTCTTCTCGTGCTAGATAGAGACACACTGTTTTTCTCATAGGGCGTAGTGTACCTTATGAGTCTCGAAGTTGGGAGATGTTATCCCCGTTTTAAAAAATTAGTAGATTCGAATTTGTGTTTGTGAATTGTGATACAGTAGAACACCTGAGTTCGTTAGTAGGACTCAAATCGTTATACTAGAATTGCGCGATAGAAGCCACTCTGCCTAGAGCTTTAATGAAAGACAACCATAAGTGATTTTAGAACTCAAGTTTAGACTGAATCTTAGAAACTCATAGTAACCAAATTATTCAGAACTTGAGTAAACTACAAACAATATGATTAATTAGAACAATTATTTATCTTGTTAGTTTTATTTTTGAAAAACATGCTTAGTACACTAAACATACAATTTTTGTATAGCACAGATTATTTTTAAAAAC
Source organism: Platanthera guangdongensis (assembly GCA_039583875.1). Lineage (NCBI taxonomy): Eukaryota > Viridiplantae > Streptophyta > Magnoliopsida > Asparagales > Orchidaceae > Platanthera > Platanthera guangdongensis. The sequence continues at coordinate 194,503,545 of CM077148.1, forward strand.
ATGCATACATTTCTTTCAGAATAATTTTAGTGTCACTAACAAAAATAGTTTTTCTTACTCTCCCTTGGGGTTGACCCATTTTTGGACATGTTTTTACCGGGGACTCAGGTGGGAAAATGCGCCTAGGATGAGTATTTTTTTGGAGTTGCTCCTATAGTTTGTCTTCTCTTTCAGTTGTCGTTTTACTTTTAGTACTGTACTGTTTAGTTTTGGACATTTGTAATGTTAATGTTTAAGAGTTTCTATTTGTACCAAATATATTATAGTAATTCAAATATTCAATTATTTGACTTTTCATCTTTCTAATAACTCTGTGAATTCAGCTTGTTGGGGTGCACTTTTACCCTTAGTTTCACTTTCTACTTCCGCTGTAAGTTAAATTTCAGTACTTTTCATTTATACCTGTTAAGTACTAGTTTAATACTATTTTTTAGTTTATTACTTATCGCTGCACCCGACTGGACTGCTGATTTATTGTTAAACTAGGATGTGGTGTTACAGTTGTACTATCAGATCTTATCCAAGCTTGACGCCTACGACCTGTACGCTCCAGCTTGCGGGGGAGTGTTAGAAAACTGTTTGTAAAAGTCCATTTAGAGACCCATTATAGGTCTTTTTACTTTCTCATGTATTAGTCCCACATCTTGTATAATGAATGATTCTCTCTATCTTCTCCCTATATATTTGTATCATACTTGTAATTTGTAATGCAAGAAGTATATACAAGGTTATCTTCTACAAGAAGGAAGAGTGAAATCTTGTCTCCAAACCAAGATATGAGATTAATCTATACATGAGAAAATTAGTCATTACACGAGACTTTTACATGATTTTTCCACACTCTCCCGAAAGCTGTAGCATACAGGTCGTAGGCGCTATGTTTGGAAACGAACCACCAGTATAGTTTGGTGTGAACGTAGATGCTTGCTCGGCCGCGGGTATATCTCTTAAGTTCAGTTTGTGAAGGTGAACTTTTCCCGGATGAAATGAAAATCAACTTCAATATGCTTGATACGTTCATGAAACATGGATTCTCAACGATATGGATGCCAACTTGACTATAATACTATAGAGCGGTCAAAGAGGAGAGTTCTACACAAAGATCAATGAGAAGACTTTCCAATCACATGAGTTCAGAAATAGCAAATGCCATCAAACAATACTCAGCTTCTGTAGAGGAGTGTGCCACCACCGTTTGCTTCTTGCATCGTCAGGTGACCAGGTGTCCCCCAAAATATATGCAGTAACTACTCACATTGAGGGAACCAATGTAGTTTGCATCAGAGTAGACAATTAAGGATAAAAAATAAGAGGGATTATACACAAATCCTTGTACTTGAGCATTCTTTAGAAACAGAAGGATTCGTTCGATATGATGAAGGCGAGACATCCGAGGAACATGCATAAAATGGTTGACTACGACAACAACAAAAGATATATGAGGCCGTATGATAGTCAAATAGGCTTTCCAACAAGACTACAATCGTACTTTAAATTAGGGAGAAGCAGATCAGAGTCAGTTGCGTGAGCACAAAGCTTTTGATTAGCATCTATTGGTGTGTGAGCATTCTTGCATCCTGAGTAATCTACATCTTGAAGAAGGTTGAGATAGTACTTCCGTTGAGACAAGATGAGTACATCAGGTCAACGAGCAACCTCGATACCCAAAAAATATCAGAGGAAACCCAAATATTTAGTTTGAAAATGTGAGTCCAAATGCTTCTTAATCATAGCTATACCATTAAGATCATCACCCGTGATGAGTGATGAGAATATCATCAACATATACAAGAAGTGTCATCGAGCTTGTAGAGCGCCGACGAGTAAATAGAGAAGTCTCTCGTGATCCAAGTGAAGTCAAAATCACAACCTAATTGATCTTATCAAACTAAGCCTGCAGAGACTGCTTGAGGCCATATAAAAATTTCTTGAAGTTGCAGACCAGAGACTCCCCCATGATTTCGTAATTAGGAGGTTGTTGTATGTAGACGGTGTCAACGAGATTGTCATTAAGGAAGACATTTTTGATGTCAAGTTGATGCACTTGTCGATGCTGATGAACAACCATGGAGATCAACACTTGTATGGTATTCAACTTAGTGACAGGAGAGAACTTCTTGTCATAGTCGAGGTCATATTATTGAGTGAAATCGTGAGCCACTAGACGAGCTTTGCGGCTCTCAACTATCCTATCAGGGTGATACTTCATAGTAAAGATCCATTTACATCCCACACTAAATTTGTCAAGAGGAAGGGGAGCAAGGTCCCGAGTTTGATTGGCCAAAAGGCAGCCATTTTTTCATTCATCGTGGCCTACCACCTCGGATGTTGGAGAGTTTCCTGCACAGAAGAGGGGGTGGTAATTGAAGACATGAAAGTTACAAACCTGTGAAGTTCCAAAGATAAGCAGTGAAAGGTAACATAATGTGGGAGAGCGAGCGGTAAAAGGGACTGCATCCTAAAATGGAGCCGAAAGCGGATCAATTGGTCGAGGAGTGTCATCAATAGGAGGCAATTGTCTTAGGGCATCAAACAGAGGATGACAATGCGTGTACATACGTAGAGGAGGTGGCATTGATGATAGGAGCACATGAGGTTGTGTAGGGATCAGGGGATGAGTCGTGTGGTGGATAAGGATGTGAGGATGCGAGTGTAGGTGGAGAGGTGTCATGATGATGAAATGAGTTGAATGGTTGATCCTCGAGGAATATGACATTAACAGAGATGACCATATTCCGATTAGTAGGAGAGTAACACATATAACCCTTCTTTGTGTGGGAGATGGAGATCCGCCCCGATTTGGTCGACGCAAAAGTGTCCGACGTCGCACCCGACCAGACCTCTATCGGCCCTGAACGTTGCTTTATGTAAGAGCTCCCGATTCAACAGCCATGGCGCACGATTTGGGCTTCCACGTCGTAACTACTCCCCGACAATGTCGTCGCACGACTTCCAGTGCGCACGTCTCCCGCCCACGTCCAGGCAATCGCCGACCACGATGAGCTCTTTTCAGACGGTTTCGACGGCGGTTTCGCCCAGTCCATGGTTCATGTTTTTTTTCATTGTCTATGTTTTTAGAACCCTATAAAAAGGGGATTGATGTTCTGTAATTTTTGGGGGTGATTGATGGTTGATAAAAAATTGAGCGTGTTTTCTTGAGTCCTGTAATTGGTGTGAGGGCTGTTGAATGCATGATTCCTGTAGCTGTTGGAGTGAATGAAGATTGCTTGTGTTAGGAGAGTTATGTTAGTGTTAATGAATGTTAGTTAGGAGATGAAATGAGAGTGATTTTTGTTCTATGTGTAGTTGTAGTTGATGGATGCTGTTGTTAAAGCCAATTTGTAGCTTGTTCTTTGTTTTCTAATTGCTTTGTGAGGAATTGATGAAAATAGAGATTGGGTGCTGTGTTTGGGTTGAATCCCAACTTGAGAGTAGTTAGTGAAATTTAAATGTTACTGTATAATTTAGGACTTTAATGTTAGAGTGCTGACATTGTTTGCATTCCCCGTGGGTGGGATTTAGCTGTAGGTGTTAATATTGAAGTTTTGATTGCTTCTGTGATTTTGATTAAGGGTTGCTTCCTTGTGAGGAATTAAATTTCTCTAGTTTGCTTAGAGATTACGTGGAGCTTCTTTGTGTGAACAAGAGTGAAATTTATTTCTCGTGTTTAGAGATTTCGTGGAGCCTCTCTTGTGTGTGAGAGTGAGTGAATTTATGTTGTTTAGTTTGCGGCTTCTTTACACTATTAAGTGTTTGAGATTTCGCAAAACCACTTTCATGTGAGAGTGAGTGAAATTTCTCCTTGGTACCCGTGTGCGATAATGACCGACCTCGGAGTGAGAGATCAAAGGTGACAAGGAGTTCCTCGCGTGATCGCCATCGATTTCGAATACGGAAAGTCGTCTCTTTCTGTGAGTAACTTGTTTCTTTTTCCTCCCTTGTATGTGTCTAAATATTTTCTCGTAGGATAATTAGATTCATTGTTGGGTGTTCGCCCGAATTTTGTCAGCAAACACTACGTCGAAAACTCCAAACGAAAACGTATTTGAAGTTCTCGATTTCTGTTTTGCTACGACAAGGGGAACAAAACAAAAGTTGCGAACTTCTTTCCCTGGATTCAGAATTGATCCATTATTTTAAGAAAATCCATTTTTTTACAAAAATAGTCTTTTTTGTGCTTTACAAATAACAAACGTTGCTTAATTTCATAAAGTCTGCGTGACACACGCTCATTTTTTTTTACGAAATTTCTATTTCATTGCATGCATTTAGGGTTTTCTAGAAAAAGATGACAGACGCGCAAATCCTATGCGCCGTCCTGCATCAAGTACCCTACAAAGATATTTTTTGTAGCACGAGGGGCCATCTTTTCCATATAATGGCCAAGATGGACAAAACAAACACCCAAAAACAAAAGGAGGGAACGAGAAGGGAGGTATCGATGGGAACAAGATGGAGAAGGAAGTAGCAAAAATGAGGACGGTCGACCTTACGAAGTTAATTAAATTGCACACAACGATAATAACAAAGTGCCAATAATATTTGAGAACATGCATTTAAAACATAAGGGAGCGGGCTACCTCAAGGAAGCAACTGTTCTTTTACTTGGCTACACTTTTTTGTTGTGGGTATAAACCCATGAGTTCGGTGGATTATATTTATACCCAAGATATTGCAGGTGTCATGAAATTCATGACTGGTCTATTCACAAACATTTTTGATTTGAAAATTTTTAATAACACTTGAAAATTGAGTGCGAGTTTCAGCGATGAAGGAGAAAAAAACATAACAGTAATGCATAGCGTTCACGTAGTAAATATACCCATGTCATGTGAGAATGATCATCAATAAAAGTAAGTTATGATATCTAGACAAACTCACAGTTTTATACGGACCCCAAATGTTTGAGTGAACTAAATCAAATGAAGCAGAACTCTTAGTACAACTAGGGGAGAGGGTAGAATGATGTTGTTTCCCGTAAAATCAGGAAGAGCCTTACAAAGTATAAGAAAAAAAGCATGGCTAGGACACCAATGCCAATCAACATAAGTAACATGAGAATAACACTGAGGTCGAAAGGTCATAAAGCCCATTTGACATTCGGTCAATACCAATGATACTCTGTAGTCATGATCATGAGAAAGTCGACTGACAGAGAAGCTTCAATTGTGATTCATGGACATGAAGTACAAAACATAGAGAAATAGATGGAGTCATAGGAACATCTCTGAATCCGTAAACAGGGGTGGTAGTGCCATTGACAACATTGATAAATTTGGGAGAAGCAGCATTCGTGCATCAAAAGGATTTCTGCGGAGTAATGTGATTTGTAGCTCCAAAGTCCATAATCTAAGAGGAGCTAGGAAGAAAACAAGATAAACATTTATGTGAGCAGGCAATAGAGCCAGGGTTGCGAATAACCAACTCCCGCAGGTGCCAGAGTTCCTCCCGCATGGAGTCAATTTCAGTGTGGGACATGCATGGAGCATCCACTATAAAAGAAGCATGTGAATGGAGCGGCTGTGGGAACCCATGTTTCCGATAGCAGGTAGCTTCAGCATGATTGGCTCGATCACGGTGGGCACACAGTTGAGTGCCCGCTCCCCTGGAACGGGTACGACCATCACATACACCACCACGAGATCCATTGCAACTGCCACGAGACTCAGTAGATGGAGGTTGAGTTGTAGCAGAGTGGTGATGCAAAGCAGAAGAGGGAAGTTCCCATGTGAGTAAGGAGAGCCGAGAGGAAAGTGTCGGCGACCTCGATAAGTCTGTAGCAGCAAGCGTTAGACACAGAGTACCAGCGAGCACAACCTGCAAGGTCAGTGACAGGAAAGCTAGTGTCGATAGCAAGGGTTGGCGAGCTTAATTAGTGAGTTCCAAAAAATAGGGGGGGGGGGGCTTGCACGAGCTCGATGCAGAAAAGAGCAACAATTCGACGAGCTCCAGAGCGGAGACATGAGCCGAGTAAAAAGTCGCAAGACTGAGGAGGCAACAAACTCAGGAAAGAGGAGTCAATGAGAGCTGTGGATCGAGGAGCCGACGAGAGCTTCATTCGAGCAAGGATGACAATTGAACATCAATGAGTTCAGGAGGCAAGGGATTGCAGTCGCTAGAAACTTGACAATAGTGAGAGATGAAGTAGGGGAACACGATTGCTACGGAAGCTGGGAGGCGTTGAGTACCAGAAGGCAGGGCGAGCGTTGACGCTGATATGTGGTGTCTGTAGTTGTAGGGTCAGGCGCGAGAGCCAGTCGACAAACCGAAGTTGGCAAGGTGCTGTGATCAGGGAGGTCGGAGGGTGCGAGAAAACGACGAGAGCAACGAGTCTTAAGGATATGTGCTCACGCAAGGTACGATGGTGCACCGCATGAAGTCGGTGAACTTAGGTGGAGGAGGATTGCGAGTACGCAAGGAAGACGACAGGGGCTGAAAATACTCTTATTGCCCATACATATGTGGCGTGGGATTGCTTATTGCCAAAGACCAAGCACCAAAACATAAGTGCTCCAAATGAAAAGGTCGCGTGTACCCTCAAAATGCATAAAAGGGCAGCTCAATGCACAAAGCATCCCTGCGCAAAAAGGATCTGGGGAAGGGTCCCACCACAAGGGTGAAATGTCTGTAAATTTTACCCTGCATTGTTGCACGGGTCTGCTTCTAAGACTCGAACCCTTGACCTCAAGGTCACATGACAACACCTTAACCGGTGTTCCATGGCTCCTTTCACCCGCAAAATGCATAAAAGGGCAGCCTGATGCACAAAGCATCCCCGCGCAGCGAGGGTCCGAGGAAGGGTCCTTCCACAAGGTGAATGTAGGCAGACCTTACCCCGTATTTTTACAAGAGTCTGCTTCCAGGATTCGAACCCGTGATTTCATGGTCACACAATGACGCCTTAACCGGTGTGCCAAGGCTTCCCTTCACCCGCAAAATGCATATGGGAGGAAAATACTCAATCAACAAGAGTTGCAGCTCAATTGTCAAGAGTTCGATGTGAGGATTTGAGTGGCTCTGATACCGTGTAGAAAATATCGAGACCAAAATTTCAATATTTTATTATTCGTCATAAAAAGTCGATTATGCAAGTATTTGTCAACAATTTTATAGGAAGGTGTAAAAAATCTCATCTCCAAATGAAGATGTGAGGGTAATCTATACATGAGAAAAATGGGCCTTTGTGCCTTTGCCCTTTTACATGGTTCTTCAAACCAAAACCAAAATGAATCCACAATATTATAAGACAGTTGTTATTCGCAGACCATACATGTCTATTTGCAGACCAACTTTTTCTTACTTTATTTGAATTTACAAATTCTTATTCATAGGCCAATTTTAAACTTGAGCAGTCAATGTTTTTGTTCTCTTGAGCAGGGCCTGACAATGAAGGAACAACCTTCTGAGCACTTAAATGTTTGCAGGATCATGATTCATGAAATGAATGCGCTAATATAGACCGAGTTGAGGAAAAAAGATGATTTCTTTGTTGTTTATGAAATTTCGGTTTGTTTGGGAAGATTTAGATAGCTATGGTTTGTTTGCGAATATCTAGATAGCTAGGGTTACTCTCTCCCTGTGATGATGAAGGCGAAGAGGACGACCAGTTTTTTTTTTTTATTTTCTTTACTAATCTGTGGATAACAAAAATATTTGCGAATAACAAATTTAACCTCCTTTAGAGCTGCAAATAAACAAAATCTGCGAATAGACAAACGCGGATTGCGAATAACAACCGCCTATTATAAAGACTACTGAAACCAAAACTAGCGTGAGTGATTGAAACAGAGTTTGAACAATCTAATTGCAATACACATCTTTAATCACTTGATTACTAGATTTGCTGAATGTTCTAAGTTAGCTCTGCAGTTGGATAATTATGCTGCACAATCTCCAAACCATCCTATGCACCTATCTCCAAATTTGAGAAAAGAGAAACTGCTTGCTTCTTTGCAAGGTATACATCTTTTGTTAAACCTGATTTTTGCTTAATCCATTTTACAGTACCATCATTATTTACTCAATTCTGTTCTGGAAAGCATTGCATAATGGTTTGATTATGATTGTGATTCCATCTCAACAGAAAAATATGAGCCAGTATGCGCTCATTGGACAACCGAGCGATGTGCAATCTGCAGATGGGTTGAGGATTGGGATTACAACAAGATTATTATCTGTAACAGGTAAGTTCGGCTCTTTTGGGCATCTAAGATATGTGGGATTACTTAATCATCTTATTTGTATATCTGATTTTTGTTTTAAGTTTTTCTCGAATAATCCTAACTGTAGAGAAAGTTAAATTGCTAATTTTTTGACATAATTTCCAGGTGTCAAATAGCTGTTCATCAAGAGTGCTATGGAGCAAAAAATATCAGGGATTTCACATCTTGGGTGTGTAGAGCATGCGAGAAACCTCAACATAAACAAGAGTGTTGCCTTTGCCCCGTAAAAGGTACCTTCAGTATTTATAGATCATGAAAAGCAGTTTGTTGTCGAATGAAATATCATAGATAATCCATGCCTCATGTTTCAACACAAATTACTTCTCATGTAAATAAAGTGTAAATTTGATTAAATCATATTGTTATTATTTAATTATATGCCGAGTCGTGTTTATTGAGTAGTGTCGAATTGAGTCGTGTTGTAGCGAGTCTTGTCGTAGCGTTTATGTGTTAATATGGTGGTATGTTTTGTTATATGCAATTATGTCATCGGCGCCTATATATATAGCCTTTGGGGTCTTGTAATGGTTATGGAAGAATGAATTTGATGTTTCCTTTATCTCTCTAATTTCCTCTCTCTTTCTCTAATCCTCCCTCCTCCCTCCTAGTGTTTCGTCTTTCCCTCACCTCCACCAGCCCTCCCTCTTGTCGGATTCCTCCTGAAATTTATCTGAGATCGTATCACACTCCCTCTTCTTATATATGTACAAATACATGTAACCATATGAGTGCTTTTTATAAGAAAGAAATAAAATATTATTTTCTCTGTTTGGCAGTTCATTTCTATAGTTATAATAATATATAATTAAATAATTAGTATCTTATTATATGCACAGCTAAACTTAAAAAAGAAATAAATTAGCAAAAGTGCCAACAAGACTTTAAAACTTGAGTTCAGTTAGGAAGTGACATAACATACTTGAATATGGAAGTGACATAACATGCTTGAATATGGAAGTGACATAACATGCTTGAATATGGAAGTGACATAACATGCTTGAATATGGAAGTGACATAACATGCTTGAATATGGAAGTGACATAACATGCTTGAATATGGAAGTGACATAACATGCTTGAATGTGGTCATCAAAAGAACCAGCATAATCAGCATCAGAGTATGACACTAAAGTTGGAGCAGAAGAAGAGGTCCGGTAAATAAGTCCTTGACCAGGAGCTGTTTTTAGGTACTTGAGAATACGTTCAACAACCTGAAGATGAGATTTTCGAGGAGAGTACATGTACTGATTGACAAGACCAACAACAAAGGAAATATCTGGTCTGGTAACCTTGAGATAGATCAATTTTCCAACGAGTCGTCGATAATATTCAGGATTCTGGAGAATTAGATCCGAGTCAGATGCCTGAACGCACAACTTGTGGTTTACATCCATAGGGATATCACTTGGCTTACACCCTGAAAGACCAGCATCATGAAGAAGGTCAAGACAGTACTTCCGTTGAGATAGAATAAGCCCATCCGGTCGTCTGGCAACCTCAAGACCCAAAAAATATCGTAGAGGTCCCAGGTCCTTTGTCTGAAAGACCGAGTTTAAATGTACTTTGACGGCATGTGTCCCTTGTGAGTCATCTCCTGTAATGATGATGTCGTCAACGTATACTAACAGAAGAACCGTCCCTGTTGGTCGGTGACGAGTAAATAGCGAGAAGTCGGCCGAGTTTCGAGTAAAACCGATATCACGAAGGACCTTACTGAATTTTTCAAACCATGCCCGTGAAGATTGTTTGAGACCATACAGAGCCTTTAGAAGGCGGCAGACCTGAGACTCCCCCATGGTCTCAAACCCGGGTGGTTGTTGCATGTAGACCGTCTCCTGGAGATCCCCATTTAAGAAGACATTCTTGATATCCAGTTGAAATAGGGGTCACTGGTGATGAACAACGACAGAGATGAGGACGCGAACGGTATTGAGCTTGGCGACCCGAGATAAAGTTTCCTCATAGTCGAGTCCCTGTTGCTGGGTGAAGCCACGAGCCACAAGACGAGCCTTCAGACGGTCAATTGTCCCATCAGCAACATGTTTGATGACAAAGACCCACTTGCACCCAACTGGTTTCTGACCCGGAGGAAGGGGCACGACGGTCCATGTCTGGTTAGCTCAGAGAGCAAACATTTCTTCCTCCATGGCTGCCCGCCAGTCGGGATGTTGAAGCGCCTCCTGCACAGAGTTAGGAACAACAATCGAAGAGAGAGAAGTAACAAATGTGTGCAGAAGGGGAGAGCGACGATGAAGAAAGACGTAGTTGGACAGAGGATGAGCAGTGGAAGGGGTTACCTGATCAGAAGGACGCAGAGTATCCGTGGTAGAGGTCGTCTGCAGAGGGTCTACGGAACTAGGAGGGCGACGAGTGTAGACACGGATAACGGGTGGTTTGGCGGTAGCAGGAGCCGTTGCAGGGGAAACCGACGAAGGTGGTGTAGTAGCGGGAATAACGGGGCGTGGGATGGATGGCGGAAGCGGAGGTGGTGGTAGATCAACGGGTAAAGGAGCAGGAAAAAACGGTTGTTCTTCCCGGAAGGTAATGTCAGCAGAAATAAAGATCTTTCGAGTAGCGGGAGAGTAACAGACATAGCCCTTCTGGGTGCGTGAATAGCCGACAAAGATGTGTTTAGCCGCCCTGGGATCCAACTTATCCGAGGAGGGCCCCAAACGGTGGACGTAGCAGGTGCTGCCAATGACACGAGGCGGGAGAGGAAAAGCCGGAGTGGAGGGAAACAATATGCTAAACGGAGTAGCATAATTGAGGATGGAGGAAGAGAGACGGTTGATGAGAAAGCAGACAGTCGAAACTGCAAAGTTCCAATACGGCTTGGGAACATGCATTTGAAGAATGAGGGAGCGGGCGACATCGAGTAAGTGACGGTTCTTCCTTTCGGCAACACCATTTTGCTGGGGTATGTAAGCACAAGAGCTTTGTGTTCTGAATCCCGTATTCAGAACACAAAGCGGTAAATTCGTGGCTGGTGTACTCACGGGCATTATCAGTGTGTAGTATTTTGAGTGTGGTGTGGAATTGCGTACAGGTCTCGAGGACAAGTGCCCAAAAAACACGGGAAGCTCCGAGCGATCACGGAGTAAGTATTGTCACGTAGTGCAAGAGTGATCATCAATAAATGTGATAAAATAACAAAAGTCACAAATACTGGTAACCTTAAAAGGGCCCCAAATATCAGAATGTACGAGATCAAAGGGAGCAGCGCTCCGAGTACAATGCGCAGGAAAAGAAGAACGCGACTGCTTGCTGAGGATACATGAGTCACACTGAAAAGAAGTAAAAGATATATCTGGAAGAGCCCGCTGGAGAACCGGCAGAGGGGCATGCCCAAGACGACGATGCCACGTCGTGGAAGAAACAGAAGACAAAATGGTGGGAGATTCGTCGAGAAGGTAGAGCCCGTTCCGCAGCCGGCCTTTACCAATGGTAGTTTGCGTCCGCCGATCCTGTATAACAAAGGAAGAGGAGGTGAATATAACCGAACAATCAAGATCATTTGTATGACGTCTAACAGAAAGTAAATTAAACGGTGAACTCGGAACATGAAGAGCCGAACGAAGGGTGATCCACGGGTCGAGAGAAAGATCTGCCGAGCCGGAGACATGAACCATCGCACCATTGGCCACAGTGATAGTCTTCGGATAAGGAGAATCCGAGTACTGGGCAGGCTGTTGCGAAGTAATGTGATGAGTGACAGCAGAGTTCACAATCCAGCCCAGGCTGGTGGATAGACAAGCAGTACCTGTGTTGGAGACGGAGGCGATGGAGGCAGATGATGGGTTGAGCAGACCCTGAAGATGCTGGAGCTGAAGAAGGACGATCTCAAGATCAGGAGGACTGGCGTCAGTAACAACAGATGCCGTCGGACGAGGAGGATACCAATTTTCTTGTAGCAGGTCGCCTCAAGATGACCATCTTTCCCGCAGAAGGAACACTTTGGTCGACCCCAGCCACCACGGCCACGACCCCGAGAGCCCGAACGTCCCCCCCCCCCCCCCCCCCCCCCCCCGAGCAGAAGTAGGAGGGGATGGTAGGAGCGGAGGGGCCTGCTGAAGAAGGGCCGGGGGAGAAGGAGCAGAAGTATCTGGAGGAGGTGATACACGGAGAATCATGGAGCATACATCAGAGAAAGATGGTGTGGTGAGAGCAGCCAGAACCTGAGCACGAAGGCTCTGAAGGTGAGATGGAAGACGGGCCATGATAATGGCATTGTAAGCGGCTTCCTTCTGAGCGCGCTGAGCAGTATGATCATTGGTGGGCTGCTGATGCTGGATCCAGACTTCTGCAAGAGTTCTAGCCCGAGCGACAAATGAGGTCATATCCGAAGCCCCGCCAGTTGTCGAGAGCAAAAAGGTCAATGAGTATATCGTAGAGATGCTGAAGGCTGTCGCGGCCTGAGTATAAGGAATGTAGCTCATCCCACATAGCCTTGGCGGTGTCGTGGTACATAGCCATCTGATGAGCCTCACCATCCAATGAATTCAGGATCCAACTCTGAACGCGGCCATCGTTGCGGAGCCAATCATCGGTAAGAGGATGGAGGTGCCTGAGTAAGGTGAGGCAGAAGACCCTTGGCCTGAAGAACCCGTCGAACTGAGTGCACCTAAGGAATAAAGTTTTTCTTGCCAGAAAGAGAAATGGTAGTGATCCTTAGCTCGTCACGGACTTCAGCAGAGCAAGCCAGGCGGTCTGTAGGACAGGCCGAACGGTCAATAGGTGGACTGGCCGCCGAGCTAGTGGAGTTACCCGAAGAACCCATAGAGGCAGACCGCAGAACCAGACCACCTAGGGAGACCGCCGCGAAAAGAGCAAGAGGTCGCACGACAAGGCCGCAGCGGGAAGGACTGGAGACCGCGACCAAAAAATGCGGAAAAGGCACTTGTCCGCACGGTCACGCCGGTCACCAGCAATTAGTCAGATCGCGACCAAAATGCGGAAAGAAAGGAGTCCGCACGGTCTAGGTGAACACAACATCGGTCAGAGCACAGGAAGCAGTCCGCAGCGGACAGGAGCAGTCCGCAAGAAGAGAGAGAGAGTCCGGACGGACAAGAGCAGTTCGCAAGAGAGGGGAGCCCGCACGACTAGAGCAGAGACCGCCCAGTCAAGATGTGAAAAAACCAGCGGCAGGAGGAGGCCGCGACCAAAGGCGAAGCGGACTGGGGAAAGAAGGCCGCAACGGACAGAGACAAGCCACACAGACAGGAAGAGCAGGAGAATACCGCGACCAAAATGCGGGAGAGAAACAGCCCGCACGGTCTGGCGGATCACAGCAGCGGTCTGAGGAGAAGGAAACCGCGAGTAGAAAGACTCAAGCGGATAGAGAATGCAGGTCGCGTCGAGCTGGAACAGGGCGCGGCGAGCTGGAACAGGTCGCGGGTAGGACAAGACAGATCGCGGATAGACAAAGCAGCGGATAACAGAGCAGCGGACTGAAGACAGGCCGCGGCGAGCTGAAGCAGTCCGCCAGAAGAAAAACAACGACCAAGAACTGTCTGCGAGCAGGGAGCCCGCAGCGGACAGCAGAGAACAAGGGAGAAGGTGACCCCACGGATCTGGGAGAGAAATGACTATAAGAAGCCAGGGGGGTGGAATCACGGGAGGAAGAGAGCAACTGGAGGCAGCGGAAAAGAAGCGGACAGAGACAGACAAGCTGCAGAATAGGAGCGGACAGAGACAAGCAGGCCGCGGGAGGTCAACAAAAGCGGACAGAAAAAGGGAGTCCGCAAGAGGCCTATTTTGGCTCTGATACCATGTGGAGAAAGCTCAAAATCTTGTATGTATTGCTTGAGTATATAAATACAAGGAGAGAATACAAATATATAGGAGGAAGAGAGAGAGAAATAAATCCTATACAAGATGTGAGACTAAAGAGAAAAGAGCAATAATGTGCCCAAAAGATGGGCCTAATACATAGGTTATTCTAACAATAAGCATATTGCAAACAAATTTCTACAAGTACGATTCCAACAAATAGAGTAGCCAATCCAATAATTATGCCGAAGCAAATAATCCAATACAACATGGGACTCATCAAAATATTGGGCTGACCAAGACACTGAAGCTTTCAGAACCGGATGCGTGGGATGACGATCGATTGTGGAATCAACATGGAAATGACGAAGTTGGTTGTCCTCGGTTGTGGAAGACATAATCAGACCGGAAGTGGATAGATCCAACCATGTAGGGATGGATCCGGGCGGGGGTGGATAGTTCCGACAATTAGAGAGTGGATCCGGTCTAGGGAGTGATGGACGGGTGGAGAAAATAGTCGATCAGGGATGGATGGCCTAGATCCAGACTGATCTGGAGTGGGAAGGGGCTGTGAGAAGTGCATCCACGAAGGGGAAAGCAGGGGGGTCGGTTTGGAGCTGTAGGGGGTGAGACGATATCGGTGGGGCAAGGGGGACTTGGCGGTGACAAGAGGAGGGCTGCCAGACTGGACGAAGGCTGCAAGGAGAGGGGTTGGGCGGAAGGAGTCCAGGGGAAACTAGGGTGGTTCGGCAAGTGGATGGAGGAAGTGGCTGACGGTTTAGGGTTTACTGGAATCACAAAACCAATAGATGTAAGGAGGTGTAGGGGTGTTGGCAAGGAGATTTGGAGGGGGAAGAAGGGCTTAGGGTTAGGGGAAGGCTTGGGGAGGAAGACTTCAACCTAGGAGTCATTACCTAGGGTTCCACGAAGTCGACACCATGGTGGAATCGCGAGATTCTGGGAATACAATCACCAAAATCTGCAATAATTTAAAACCAACCCACTACAAGCCTATTTATAATGAAATAAAAGTTAGGACATTCCACCTTAAGTGATTGGCCAGAGGTGGGGCCACTCAAAATACACCAAAATAAACCAGAAAACATAAAGTAACATATGATTTTTACTCGCGACGCAGATCCAAACACATCCGCGGAGTCGGATCGACGATCTGATCAAGCCTTCCTGCACGAATACACGAATGTGGGTCCACCTTGCGACGAACCCCTCCTATTGCACGATCTAATGGATCCCCATCAGGGAGCCTCGACGCATTGGTTGACGCGTCGCCGTGTGACCATGTGGTCACAGGTTTGAGTCCCGGAAGAAACCTCTTGCAAAAATGCAGGAAGGTTTGCATACATTTCACCTTGTGGTGGGATCCTTCCTTGGACCCTCACTGCGCGGGGATGCTTTATGCACCAGGCTGCGCCCTTATTACCATCACTAAGTGATCGGCTCAATGATAATCCTTAATGTTAACTATTATGATTGATTTTGTTTTTCACTCCACTACTTTTTATACTATTTCATGAGCTATCATACATATCTTTTAGCACTTTCAACTTATCTTTGAAAGTGTGTATTGTTTTTCAAAGCACATCAAGTTAAATCGTGTGGTACTTGATCATATAATATTTTTGGATCAATAGAGATCATATGAAGATCTTTTTACTGCTCTCTATGCTTTCATCAATTGTATGAGCAGAAAAATTACTGCATAGTAGATCTTTTTGGCTTGAAATCAAATCGATTCTCTTAAAATTGATTTCATTTTTATAGACCTATACTTCATAACTATTTCTCATTGTCGGAACCGAGATTCGGCTCCACCTAGAGTTCGGACCTAAGATGCAGCTCACACCTACTTCTCCCAAGCCGTCCCTTGGTGAGAGACTTGAATTTGGGGAATGACACTTGGCTCTAGCGTGGAGGTCCCACCTCACACCTGGAAGACCTTTGAGATCTCCCCCTCCTTAGCCAATGCCGAGCTAGGTGCCTTGGAGGATGAAAGAAGAGGATGAGGAGTGATGAAAAACTGGCCCCCTCTCCAAGGCACCCCAAAGGTCTATTTATATGTTTTTGGGGATGGTCTGCCAATAGCGCAATCCCGCTGCCCTGAAATTACTGAAATACCACAGGGCTGGTCTGCCAACAGCCGAACTCCGCTGTTCTGAACAGCTATTCGCAACCCACCAGGGGAAAAATAGCAGACCCTCAAGTCGGGCGAGTTGCTCAAACTGGGCGAGCTGCTCAAGACGGGCGAGCTGCTCAAACCGGGCGACCTGCTCAAGCCGGGCGAGACCCTCAAGCCGGGTGAGCTGCTCAAGCCGGGCGAGACCCTCAAGCCGGGCGAGCTGCTTAAACTGGGTGAGCTACTCAAGCCGGGCGAGACCCTGAAGCCGGGCGACGCCCTAGGGGAGAAGGCCGGGGCGGGTGCCGGGCTCGCGTCGCACCCGCCCCCCTGAGAGGAGGCCGGGGCGGGTGCCGGGCTCGCGCCACACCCGACCCCTGACAGGAGGCCGGGGCGGGTGCCGGGCTCGCGCCGCACCCGCCCCCCCTGGGAGGAGGCCGAGGCGGGTGCCGAGCACATTCGACCCATCCAGCTAGTGAGAGCTTGGATAAGGAGATCCTCTTGGGGTTGGAACCGTCTCTCCACCGAGGCACATTCAACCCATCCAGCCAGCGAGGGCCTGGATGAGGTGATCCTCTCGGTGTTGGAACTTATTCGCCACCGAGGCACATTCGACCCATCCAGCTAGTGAGAGCCTGGATGAGGAGATCCTCTCGGGGGTTGGTTCCTTCTCGCCACCGAGGCACATTCGACCCATCCAACTAGTGAGAGCCTGGTTGAGGAGATTCTCTCGGGACAAGAGCTTACTACCGAGACACATTCGACCCATCCAGCTAGTGAGAGCCTGGATGAGGAGATCCTCTCGGGGTTGGAACCTTCTCGCCACCGAGGCACATTCGACGCATCCAGCTAGTGAGAGCCCGAATGAGGAGATCATCTCGGGGGTTGGTTCCTTCTCTCCCCCGATGCACATTCGACCCATCCAGCTAGTGAGAGCCTTGATGGGGAGATCCTCTCGGGACAAGAGCTTACTACCGAGGCACATTCGACCCATCCAGTTAGTGAGAGCCTGGATGAGGTGATCCTCTCGGGGTTGGGAGCTTCTCGCCACCGAGGCACATTCGACCCATCCAGCTAGTGGGAGCCTGGATGAGGAGATTATCTCGGGGTTGGAACTTATTTGCCACCGAGGCACATTCGACCCATTCAGCTAGTGAGAGCCTGGATAAGGAGATCCTCTCGGGGTTGGAACCTTCTCGTCACCGAGGCACATTTGACCCATCCAGCTAGTGAAAGCTTGGATGAGGAGATCCTCTCAGGGGTTGGTTCCTTCTCTCCCCCGAGGCACATTCGACCCATCCAGCTAGTGGGTGCCTGGATGAGGAGATCCTCTCGGGGGTTGGTTCCTTCTCGCCACCGAGGCACATTCGACAAATCCAGCTAGTGGGAGCCTCGTTGAGGAGATACTCTCGGGACAAGAGCTTACTATCGAGGCACATTCTACACATCCAGCTCGTGAGAGCCTGGATGAGGAGTTCCTCTTGAGGTTGGAACCTTCTCGCCACCGAGGCACATCGACCCATCCAGCTAGTGAGAGCCTGAATGAGGAGATCCTCTCGGGGTTAGAACCTTCTCACCACCGAGGCACATTCGACCCATCCAGCTACTGGGAGCCTGGATGGGGAGATCCTCTCGGGACAGGAGCTTACTACCGAGACACATTTGACTCATCCAGCTAGTGAGAGCCTGAATGAGGAGATCCTCTCGGGGTTGGGACCTTCTCTCCACCGAGGCACATTCGACCCATCCAGCTAGTGAGAGCCTGGATGAGAAGATCCTCTCGGGGTTGGAACCTATTCGCCACCGAGGCACATTCGACCCATCCAGCTAGTGAGAGCCTGGATGAGGATATCCTATCGGGATTGGTTTCTTCTCTCCGCCGAGGCACATTCGACCCATCCAGCTAGTGGGAGCCTGAATGACGAGATCCTCTCGGGACAAGAGCTTACTACCGAGACACATTCGACCCATCTAGCTAGTGAGAGCCTGGATGAGGAGATCCTCTCGGGGTTGAGACCTTCTCTCCACCGAGGCACATTCGACGCATCCAACTAGTGAGAGCCTGGATGAGGAGATCCTCTCGGGGGTGGGGCTAGACATTCCATTCGAACCATACTAAATTCAACATCCTCAAACGAGGAAAATTTTAAGATACATGACCTCCTGACTATTCCGGTCAGGGGTAGACTTATTACAAAAACGACATGAAAGGGAAAAGTCCTCACCAAAGCAAGACTTCTTCAAGCTGCTTGTGCATGATGGCCGTCATTCGCCTCCTTCTCCTCTGATACCTCTATCCTGCTCAAACTCTCCATGATCTTCTCCATCTCCTCTGCCCTGACTAACCAGGAGATGGTGTTGACGACCGTGACGTAGCACTGCCTTGCCATTCTGGGATCTCCTCTGACCCTGACTTGGATCCCTCCAGTGTTAAACTTGAGGCACTGGTGAAAAGACGATGACACACAACAGAAGGCGCTGATGAGGGGTCTTCCGAAGATGCCATTGTAACTGCTCGGAGCGTCAACATTGACGAATCGACAGTTCCTTGAGGTCTTCGCCAACTTCACCTGGAGTCCGACTCCACCTTCTACCTCCTTCCTTTCCCCTGAAAATCCGAACAGGGGTCCGTCCGAGACCAACACCCTCTTTGGTTCCACCTTCATCCCGTCAACCGCCTTCTTGAAAACGACGTTGACGGAGCTCCCGTTGTCAACCAAGATCCGGGAGACGGTGTATCCTTCGATGACTGCCTGGATGACCAGCGCATCGCAGAACGGATTCTCATGATCCGGCATGTCCTTCATTGAGAAGGTGATACTCTCCTCTGTGGGTGAGGTCTGGGATGTCGAAGCGACGCTCCGACGGTACATGACATGGAGGCTTGCCTTCTGAGTGGCCTCAATCCCCACTCCACCGTGGATCACTCCTATACCTCCTCAGGTTCCTACGTCGACCCGGTCCTCACATACGTCATCTCCCCCCTCTCTGGGTAGAACTTCTTCAATCCGCACCGACGGCTGCTGCTGTGCTGGGGCTCTCGCCTCTCTCACTTCCAGGAATTTGGGACAGATAGTTGTGGCGTGACCCTCTACTTGGTGGAAGTCACGGTACGACAACACTCTTCCTTCCCTTGTTCGACGGGCTGAGTGATTTCTCCCGTTACCTCTTCCCCTTCTTCCTATCTCCATGGCCTGCTGCGGTGGGGGTAGTAGCTGCCTAGGTGCTTGTCTCTGGAAGTTGAATCTCTCTTGTCCTCCATAGAAGTTCCCCCCACCCTGGGCGAGACCTCTTCCTGGACCCTGAACGGGCCCTCCCTGCTGTCTCCAACCTGGCTCCTGACCTTCCTGAGGTCCCTGGAACTCCTGAGCTCTCTGCTCTTCTCTCCTTCTTCCCTCCTGATGCCTCAAGCCACCTTGCTCCTTCGACTCTGCCTCTGTTAACCTCGCCAACTTCTTGACGAACGTCGGGTTGGCCGCCTCAGTCGTTATCTCCTCTGCCGCCCTTTCCATCAGCTCTTCGATGGATAGTGGGGCCTTTCGGGTTAGACTCATCTTGAAGAACCCTTCACGCAACCCCACCGTAAACGCCATCTGGAGGGCATACCTCGACATCTCCTGGATGTCCGGGATCTCTTCTTGGAACCTGTCCACATATTGGGCCAACGAATCCTCCGCCCTCTGACTTATCAGGAAGATGGACTCATGACTCTTCTTCCTCTTTTTTAAAGTAGAGAAGCGAAGCTGAAAGCTCCGACTCAAGTCTTTGAACCCGTAGATCGATCTCGCCGGGAGTTGATGGAACCAATCCCTTGCCTTGTCTATCAACGTGATCACGAAGAGGCGACACTTGAATGCATCCGTCATCGGCCTGATAGAGACCGCATCTTCGAACCACTGCAGGTGCTGGACGGGGTCATCCTTCCCGGTATAGTAAGTCATATCAGATTCTCTGAACCCCTCGGGAACGGGAGCTGCGACAATCAGCTCGCTGAAGGGTGACCCCTTGGTGGTCTCGCATGCTCCACTCGCGCGACCTGCTCGCCTGGGAGGCTACCACTCGCCGGGCTGGGGAACAACTCCCGGCCGGTAAGGTCTCGCTCGACCCCCTCTCATCCTTTCCTTCCCGGGCCGTCTTCCTGGTGCATTTTCTTCTACCCCTCCCGGGGTCATCTCGCCTAAACCCTTAGAAGCTGGTTCGCCGAGACCCCTGGAGGCTGTCTCGCCGAGACCCCTGGAGACTAGACTCCTGTTGGGGAGCTGGTTGGGGTCATCACCACCTCCAAGATCTCCCGCCATGGAACCTGCTTAAAAACTTCTGTAGGAGCCGCGATTCACGCTCACCGCACCAAAATGTTGGGGTGCCGAGCTCGCTCACACCTACTTCTCCCAAGTCGCACCCGCCCCCTGAGAGGATCTCCCCTCCCTAGGCCGGGGTGCGGGTGAAGGAAGAGGATGAGGAGTGATGAAAAATTACCGGGCTATTTATAGGTTTTTGAGGATGGTCGTGCTGCACCCGCCCCCCCCGGGGAGGAGGCCGGGGGCGGGTGCCGGGCTCGCGCCACACCAGCCCCCCCGGTGAGGAGGCCGGGGCGGGTGCCGGGCTCGCGCCGCACCCGCCCCCCTGGGAGGAGGCCGGGGCGGGTGCTGGGCTCGCGTCGCGGGTGCCGGGCTCGCGCCGCACCCGCCCCCCTGGAAGATACACCAAAGCCGGGCGAGACCCTCAAGCCGGGTGAGCTGCTCAAACTGGGCGAGCTACTCAAGCCGGGAGAGAACCTCAAGCCGGGCGACGCCATAGGGGAGAAGGCCGGGGCGGGTGCCGAGCTCGCGTCGCACCCGCCCCCCCTGAGAGGAGGCCGAGGCGGGTGCCGGGCTCGCGCCGCACCCGACGCCTGAGAGGAGGCCGGGGAGGGTGCCGGGCTCGCGCCGCACCCACCCCCCCGGGAGGAGGACGGGGCGTGTGCCGGGCTCGCGCCGCACCCGCCCCCCCTGGGAGGAGGCCGGGGCGGGTGCTGGGATCGCGCCGCACCCGCCCACCTGGGAGGAGGTCGGCTATGAAGGTGGCAAGATAATGGAAATGGAGGCGTGAGCGACTGGAAGCCCCCACTGCTTGGGTCCACATACTCACGAGACTCGTAGTACGTCGTCATATCTTCAACGCTATACCAGGTGGATTCCCATACTTGCAGGGATATCAAGATCATAGTTGTTTGTTTTGATCTGTCTTATGATTATATAGGGGTCTATTCGAGTAGCGCTCAAGCTTTTAGCAAGCCTCACACGGAGCCGCACAACGCAAATTCTCACCATCCTGAAATAGCTGTACTTGCCAATGAACATCCACATGTGCCTTACAAAATTTATTATCATTATAGATTCTACGTCGGACTGACTCATGCCACATATGCAAGCACTCCGATACGACGAAGGCAGATACCTCTGACACAGTGTACGCTTCATGTCCACTCAACTAGTGATGCGGCGAATACGGTCCCGCTCGCGGATTCTCTCAACGCTAGACCAATATGCCCTCGTCTGATCTAAAAGTCTAAGTTTTGTAAACTTGACGCGACGCTCAACAATTAAATCAAAATGATCAAGATAATACTACATATCCATGAGCCAATAACTGAAAGACTCGGGACTTGATGAGCTGTCAAAGGGAGTGACAACTGTACGAAACTGACTCTCAAAATCTCTCTCAAAGCGACGATCCTCATAATAGTCATCCCTAAGGTAATCGGGTAGTGTCGAATGGTCAACACGATCCGCTCCCGTGCAATGATATGAACGGCGACGATCATCATACTGATCGTCTTTAGTGTAGTGGGGCCTGTCAGTGGGTGAACACGATCTCTAAAAGTGGTGTGCTGTAATCGAGAATAATCGTCGTAGTAACGTGAGGATCTCTCTGAAGGGGATCTATGAGGGCGGGGGCAAGTGGACTCGAGACCTCCAAAGTGATGAGGGGAATAGTTGTGACACCTCAAAATAATGAAAAACCTATAGACTTTACGACTGTTTATCAAAAAGTGCTCGCAACCTAACTCTGATACCAATTGACACATGACGAGAATCTATAGGCGGGCGAAAAAACGATGACCTAACCGTTCATGCTATGCAAAGCCCGATGGATTAAATCACAATTGAATAATAAATTTTAACATCCCACACATATATTCAAAGCAAGACAAAGATAATTTATTTAAGCGAGACGAGCTTTGACTTTTCTCCGCGTGGAGGGTCAAAGCAAGAGCACGCGACTAATAAATCCTGCAAATTATAATAATAATCTAGCAAAGAACTACCATGCAAGATATTCAAAACAAGTACATGATCCAATCCAATGTAAATATGCTGAAAATAATAATCCAGTACAACAGAATCTCACCAAATAGTGGGTTGACCAAAACACTGAGGAATCTGGAGCCGGAGATGCGTGTACGACGATCCGAGGTGAAACCGGTGGCGTGGAAATGATGGTGGTGACTGTCCTCGGCGGTGGATGGTGGAATCGTATTGGAAAGAATAGATCCGACCACGTGTGGCTAGATTCTGGCAGAAAGGATGGATCCGATGTTTAGGAGCGGATCCGGGCTAGGGGAGGAAGGAAGGGTGAGGGGAAATGGTGGGCTGCAAACGTCCAGATCTGGATTGATTTGGATGTAGGGGCTGATTGAAGGTGGTTCGACAAAGAGGGGAAGGATTTGGAGGTGGGGTTTTGGGCTGTGGTGGGAGGAGTGGAGGCGGTGGTGGCTCTGGGAGGCAGGGGAGAAGCCCGTGGGGCTTTGGGGAGAGAGGGAGTGGTCGACAGAGGGGGTAGGGGGGTGTGGTAGGCGGACGATAGTAGCAGGAATTGAAGATGGAGGGGTAGAGGGGGAGTTGTCGGCAAAGTGGGTAGAGGGGTTGTGGTAGGCAGACGGTTGTGGCAGGAATTGAAGATGGAGGGGCTGTTTGCGGTTCCACGGTGGTAGCAAGTGTGGGAGGCCCGGAGGGGCTGTTTGTGGCTCCGCGGTGGTAGCAAGAATTGAAGATGGCCGACGGTGGACAGGGGTTGGACAAATTTTAGAAATGAACAATTTATTTCAATAATGAACAGTAGAAGTGAAAGGAGATAGGAGTTTTCTGGACAACAATATGTCCGACTATTTTGGGGGTTGTAGGGGTTGCGGGCGAGGGTTTCGGAGGGGGGAAGAAGGAGCCTAGTGTTAGGACAAACCTTGAGATGGGAGATACAAGCATAGGAGTCGTCACCTAGGGTTCCACGAAGTCGGTACCGTGGGATGATCACGGGAATCCGGGAATTCTTTTCACCAAATTCTGCAATAGCTCTAATCAGCCCAATAACATCCTATTTATAATAATAAGAGACTTAGGGCATCCCACCATCGACGACTATAATTGGCCGGAGGGGGGCGCCCAAATACATTCAAATAAAATGCAAAATAATGAAATAATATATCAAATCGATTCGCAACGCGAATTTGGACACATGCGGAGTCCGATCCTCGATCCGGGCACGCGATATATGGAAAGTCACCAATCAGCCCCGAACGGTCCCAAAAGTCGTCCTCCACTGCATGTCCTCGTCTATGCTTCGCATCAGATGCTAATCTCTCGTCTTACTCTTTTTTCTATTATTCGTTTCCATAGTTTCATGGTATGGCTCATTAATTTACTTGCTCTATAATTAACACAATTTTGTATATTGCAGACATATGATATACTGCAATGTAATTGTTATCTCTTCTTGTTGTCTTAATGTTTTATTTTTAATTTTATTGCCTTCATTTTTAATGCATCTAACTTGATCAAGATTTATAGACCTTTTGTCTTTATCCTTAGCTGTTTTGTATTTCATTTCATAGGACCTATTATTTATATATAAACAAATATGCTTGCATTGTTCGAGCAATTTATCAAGTTCCTATCAAGATAAATAAATATGCCAACATAATTGAATGTATGAGATATTGTTCAAGCTTCTTCATTTCTATCTTGAGTTTTGTAAAATTGTTCATCAAATTTGTTCAATTGTCTATTTAAACGATGCATAGGAGAGCCTTGGAAGAATGATTTTCATGTTCATTCAGTACATTAATTACTAATTTGCTTACATCACGTATGCGAATGCACTGACTTTGTGAAAACTTTTGTAGGCGGTGCTTTGAAGCCAACTGATATTGAAGAACTCTGGGTTCATGTTACATGTGCATGGTTCCAACCAGAAGTCGCTTTCTTAAGCGACGAAAAGATGGAGCCTGCTGTTGGAATATTGAATGTCCCATTACAGTCACTGGCAAAGGTAAATTCTTTAAATGATGCTAAGAAGTTGAATTATATGGTGTTTGTAATATTTTTTTTATATGTTGCGTGTAGTGACTATTAACTCACTGATGAGTTGCATGCATTTTCATGTCCCCTCAGACATGTTCTATATGTAAGCAGGTTCATGGTTGTTGCACACAATGTTACAAATGTTCGACCTACTATCATGCTATGTGTGCATCAAGAGCAGGATATCGCATGGAGGTATGCTAGAACATGATGATAGACTATGCTAATTATTATAGTTTGATATATGTTATGCCATTGTTTCTGCATACCTTTTTATATCATCATATATGATGTAATATTTAACTTTACGAATTGATCAAGCCTTCCATGTCTTCCCTAACAATGAAGAAGAGAATCGATTAACGTCAAAATAAGCATAATTTGCATTATATTATTTTCTCTGCATTTGGTTTCAATTTTGTGTGGAAATGTTTGTTATTGTACCATTGCCAAAGCTAACATTACAACTATAATTTGCATATTAATTAAAAAGTGAAACTCTAAAATTACCTGAAATAATTGTTTAATATTTTATGAATGCATTTATATGTAAAGATAGTACCCTTCATATTCCAACTTTATTTTATTCATGTTACTTTTGGTTATATGTTATGGTCTTTCTCTGGGGCTTTGTTGGAAGTAGTGGAGGAGTCGAGATACAAGGGGGAAACCCTAGAATGAGGAAGATGATGAGAAGAGAATCTGGAGAGAGAGAGAGAGAGAGAGAGAAGAAGCTTGTGAGAGAAGGAGAATTTTAGATTAATCTTTTTTCATATATTTATACAATGAACCAAGGGGTCTATTTATAATAATACAAGTGACATGGGTGTAAATATCCAACATAAATAAAACATTAAAACATGCAGACGCTACTATCCGTAACTATGACCTGACTCATATACTCGATTCAATACAACTTGACAAATACAAAAATACACCATAATATAAATACTAGGTAACTTATGGCGTGGGACCCATAACATCTCACCCGTCCTTCAAATCGAGCTCTCCCTCAAGCTTGAATGATCGTGGAAGACTCGAACATTTGGCTCCTTGATTTCCCGCCAGAACTCTCGATAACGCGTCACTGCAAGGGTGGTGGCGTCGAGAGGCGGAGCGTCAACATACTCGCAGGTGCTATATACAATTGCATGGAGCCGGCATGGCAAAGGCGAGTGTGCATGGTGGGTGATTGAGGGAGACAAAAGACCCAACCCTAGGTGAACTGGGAGAGGAAAGAGAGCCGCCTCGGCGGTGCTTAGCTTCACGCCCAACATAAGTAATTGATTACGAAGTTAACTCTATTAAGACTCTGTTTTGCTCAGCCGTAGTGACTGGAGAAGTAGTGGTGAGAAGCAGTAATGAAATAATCAGCTGTTTTGCAGAATGATGACAGAATCTGTGAAACTGTTTGGAAGAACAGCTGTTGCAGTGTTGTTTCAAACGGAGAAGCTGTTTGAAAAATTAGTTGTGCGATGTGCAGTTACTTTTTTTTAATTTAAAGACATTCTAGTAGCCTAAAAATAAAGAATACAATTACCCAAAAAACCATAACATTTATGCGATGTATGTTTATAAAACTTGCCCCCTGAAGCATGTAATACTCCATAACATTCACAGATCATTTCATTTCAAAGAACATGTGATCATTTCGACATTTGCATCATCTACAAATGTAAGGAAAAAATCAATCCATTCCCCGTCTTGCTGCTGAGAGGAAAAAACTCCAGATCTGTATAAACAACAACCTCATCTTGCTGCGAAGATGCAAAAAAAACTCCAGAGCTTTCTCAAAAAACTCCAGATCTGTATATACATCAACCTCATCTTGCTGCGAAGACACAAAAAACTCCAGATCTATCTCAAAAAACTCCAGATCGTCGGAAACATGAAAGAGGAGAGGCTTACAGGCGGAGGAGAAGACTTCCAGGCAAGATGTCGGGCCAAAAAGAAGGAAGAAGAAGCATGCAGACGGTGATGTAGAACTACGACGACTCGGGAGAAGTAATCGCAGGTCGTCAGTGGTTGTCGCTGACGAATCGGGAGAAGGAATCGCCAAGAAGGGGCCTGCGGGATGCAAAGGTTTTTGCGGAATAGGGGCGGAAGAGCAGCGAGGGGAGTCACACGATTTGGAGTCGTGAAAAATTTTCACGACTCCAAATTGAGGGAAAAGAGCGGGAGGAGGGTGGTGGTGGTTCCTGCTGGAGGGGGCAAAATTTTGTTTGGTGGAGCTGTTGGAAAAACCGCGGCACACTGGAGCAAATACGCCCCGCCAAACAGAACATAGGAATTAATTAAAAAAGCAACTAATTAAACTTGGGATAAGGTCGCTCGATCTGTTGTCATGGTAGGCTCGAGGATAGAAAAATGACGCGTGGTTTCAATGAGATGACAGACTGCACAATAGTAGTCTGTCGGGTTGCTCAGCTCGATAGAAGACCGTGCTGCTTGAGAGTTGTATTGGAGAGGACGAGGCACGCGTGAGTGGCTTCAGGGATGGCAAGAGTGGTTCGATTGCAGGTGGAAGTCGACAGTGTCGACACATGTTTTTGGATGTCACCTTCTGACTGCAAACCTAGAGCGGCAAGTCAGAAGGATGATCAAAGAAGAAGAGCGCTGCTGTTGGTGACGATGGCGCCATGACGCTGATGATATTGGAGCACATGTGCGGGAAGAAGAATTGTGTTGTTGCTGCTGTCGCCTGTGCGCGGGAGGAAGAAGAAGGCACTGTCGACCTTTCCTTCAGCAGACAATGAGGACTCAAGTGCTTCTTCTGGAGGGCTTCGTAGCCCTAGCCGTCTTGCTGACACTTGAAGAAGATGTGGGTAGTCGATGGAAGCTTGCGACCCAGGTAGAGGCTTCCTATGAGACTAGAGGGCGGACTGAGTAAAGTGCTCTGACACAGTTGCCGCTGTTTGGAGGACGGTAGGACCAACAAAGATGAGCGAACAACGTGTGGTTGGCCTCGACCCAGAGAAGCAGGGTCGAGGTCGTCAGGCACTAGGGAAGGTTGCTGACATGCTCGGACGATGGGGCGGGGTCAGGTGTGGGTTCTTGCGGAAGGTTGGCGTCGACGGGAGTAGAGAAGGTGGCGTGCGACCTGTTGATCTGCGACAAGTAGTGTCAGCGCCATAAAGGGAGATGCAGAATCACATTGGGGTGACTGGAATGACACCAAGTTGGAGAGGAACCTCGCTCTGGTTTCTCCCGAGGAAGCATCGTTAGAAATGCCCGGCTGGAACACAACGATGTGGATGTTGCGCGGATCGAGCAGAGACGACATTCGCTGGAAGGGGAAGATCATGTGAGGCACTCGTAGACGTCAAATGCGTGCAATGTTGAGAGCAACGCTAGATCGAGGAATTAAACCATAAGATGTAACCGTGGGCAAGAATGAGGGCGCTGCATCGGTTCAAAATTGCTAGGTAGCTGACGACATGAAACCCATAACATTACATTCTTAACTATTATATTCTTTTTGTACCTTAGTCGTGTATCTTCTGCCCTTGGTTATTACAGCCCAAACTAAGTTATCTCTATTTTAAACAATCAATTCCACTATGTTTCACACACACCTGAGTCGACCCCTTCGTATCGCCAACAAAACGCGTTGAGTGCCGTGTTTACAAGCAGCGATACTCTCGAAGAGTCACCAGAGCACATTTGGAAACCACCTTGAATGTTGATATGATAATATGTAATTTAGTAATTAATTGGTATTACTTAAGTAGTTAATATTAATTAATTATTCTTACTTGACAATGATTATATTAATTATGTTAATTAATATATTAATGTTTCTTTTAGGTTTGCCCTTCTGCATTTATATAAGGAGGGGTATGAGTGTTTATGCATTTTTTTGTATCTTTGAAAGTTTGAAATATAAAATAATTTCTAAAGAATTTAAATATTTCACGAGAGCTCTCTTCTTTATATATAGTAGAGGAGGAAGAAGAATTTATACTTGGAGATGTGGACTAAATACAAGAAAGTGAAAATGTACAATGAGCCTTTTTGGGCTTTAACACTCCCCTCAAGCTCAAGTGTATATATCTATCATTCCCAGTTTAACACTTGTTTGGAAAAAAGATGTAATTAGTTTTGTGAAGATATTGACCAAACTCTTTATTCGAAAAAACAAAAAAAGAGTGCATGTTTGCTTTTTGATAATTTCCTCTCTAATGAAGTAATAATAAATATAAATTTTTTTTGTTCTTTCTTGATGGACTTGATTGTTTGGTATATAAATGATACCTTTATCATCACAAATTATTGGTAGAGAATAATCGTAGATTTCTCCCAAGTTTTTTAGAAGTATTCTAGATTACTTTAATTTTAAATAGCATGAACAATACTTCTGTATTCAACTTCTGCACTTGATCTGGACATCACTACTTATTTCGTGCTTTTCCAAGTGATCAGATATTCTTCATCATGTGTGCAGAATCCATTACTGGAGTTTTTGATCTTATTTATTATATGCATAACTTGCATTAGAATATGCTTCAATGTATAAATGATTGTTTCTTTTGAAACAATAATACATTCGTAGAGACCCTTTGATATATTCTAATATTTAAAGACAACTTTTAAGTGACACTCTTTGAGACCTTGTATGAATTGACTGTCCTTTCTAACAACATAGAAGATAAAAGAGTTTACCGACCAGATCCATGTATTGAGTAATATCTTGTAGAAGAGGGGATGTCTCATCCCAAAATTTATCAGTTCCTATATACTTCGGATTCCGAACATATTTCATTCCAAGGAGACCTGTTTTGCTTAGTTAGATCTAGGTCATAGTTGCGTTGGGAGAGAACTATGAAGTTATTGCACTCATAATTTTAATTCCCAATAAGTATCCATGTTCTTTATTCCAGCGGAGCCATATCTGGTAAGAAGTTTGTTGTTCACATAGACAATAAGAATAATCAGTGTATGGTTGATCTTCCGTATAAAAAGAACGTGATCAACATTGCTTTTGAAGAAACCAATAATAGAGATGACCTAGTTGAAGTTGTAAAACTATGCTCAAGAGCTTTGATTAAGACCATAAATGGCCTTCCGAAGGTTCTACACCTGAGACTCTCCTTGAGCAACATAACCAGGAGGTTAATCCATATAAACTTCATGTAAGTCACCATATAATAAGATATTTTGACATCAAGCTGGAACATTTGTCAATTCTTGTGGGCATCAATAAAAAAGAATATCTGAATAATATGATGCGGACAACTGGAGATAAGATGTCAAAGAAATCAACACCACATGTCTGGATGAGCTCTTGACAACTAGATTAGCTTTGTACCGATCTACAATGTTGTTTGAGAGAAATTTGATGAAAAAGACCCAATGAAAACCGACATAGGCTTTAGATGGGTAGGGACAAGAATCCATGTACCCCGTGATGTCATGGCAAAGATTTCCTCGTCCTCCACTGCTTCCCACCAAGGTATACAAAGAGTTTCATGATATGTAGTAGGTATGGTAGTGGTTGAGAGTGCCCAAACAAACTTATTGCATGAAAGGCTGAGATTGACATTCAATACAACATTAGTAAGAGGATGTTGTGAACTCCCCTTTACCCCATTTTGGAGCAATAGAACATCCAGGTTCGAGTCTGCAGAGGTGATGGAACCATTCAAAGAGAAGAGAGTTGGCATAGGAGCTGACAACAGGAATTCTGGTGTGGAAGGAGCGAGGACGGGTGGAAAAGTAGGGAGGAAACAATAATTATAAGGAAAAGGTGAAAGAGGAGTTACATGTGCAGGAGCTGGTGTCAGTTGTACGATATCTGATAAAGAATCTTGAATGATGGGAAATGATGAAACAACGGTGGGAGAATGGGAGGTGGTAGAGAGGAGGGATCTCAAGAGTAAGTGGACCTCTGCCCTTGGAAAAATAAGAGTTAGACTCAAATTTGACATCAACAGATACTTATTAACATTTGTAGATAGGGTCAACATTACAATATCTCTTATGAGCTGGAGAGTACCACCTGAAGATATATTTGGCGGCTCGAGCGAAGAGTTTATCTGGACCCGATGCATGTGTCTGGATGAAAGCAACACAAACAAACACACGAGAGGTGTGGGAAAAAGTAATATCCAGATGGAGAAGAGAAACTTGTGTCTTACGCTAAAAAGTAGATAAAAGGTAGACGATTAATGAAAAAACAAGAAATGAGACTCACATGACCGGTTATGCTTTTCGAGGTGAGAAGAAGAGAGAGTTGATGGACCACTTACCCTATGTAGCAACATGCACATTACTTGAAGAAGTTGCGATGGAGGCAGATTTCTTGTAGGCACTAATGAGAGGCTCATATTTGTCAAAGAGAACCCTCGACTGGACTTTGGCGATGGAGTGGACGGGTATACAGACGGCTTTGACGCAATAGTAATGACATGGGCCTAAGGACGCGGTGAGGATTCTTGATAAATCATTTCTCAACATGATGACCAAGCCGTTCCATAATGTAACGCCCGGTCTACTGTGGGTGCACTACAAGTTTGCAAACCAGTGACCCCAACCCATATCCATGGATCTGATTGACCGTAGTTGCTAATTCCAATGGCGGGTTGTTGAGACTGGGGATTGAACCCCAAATCTCCTAGATAAGGCTGCAACTCAGTTGGTGATGTGGAACAGTTGAGGCTGATCCTTTCGAGCTGTGTGTTGGGGTGCCAACGGTCGTTCTTTAGAGCTACGTGTTGGGGAGGTCATTATACATATTGCATGCAAAGAGGGCTTTGATCACCCATGACCCACAGTGCGCCCCCACGACCACGATGAGATTCAGGCTATGTTATTAAAGGCGCAAGGCAAATCGATGCGCAAAGGGACCCGGGAGCCTAGGCGCATGCGCACGCGCCTGAGGCATCGAGGCGCAAAAATGAGAAAAAATAAAATCAGTGAATTAGGTGCCCAATTAATGGAAAATCAGCGAATTGAGCGCGCAATTCGCTAAATTTCAGTGAATTGCGCAATCAATTCGATGGTTTTTCATTAATTGGGCTCCCAATTTGCTAAATTTCAGCAAATTGGGTGCCTAAGTGCGCCTTGGTTGCACCTACGCATGCTCCTCAGGCACATCGCCCGCTTAAGCCTTGCTGAGGCGCAATGTAGTGTGTCCGGTGCGCCCGGCGCCTCAGGCGCGCCTTGATAACACAGGATCCGAGATCGACATCTTGAGTTAAATTATTGGAGGGTGGAGGGGACATAATTAAAGGCCATTGTAAAAGGTTGGTAACAACAAAAATACGAGCGACAATTGAATCCAAGGTGAGAGTGTTAGGTTCTCTCAAGATTGGTGGCGTATTATCCTGTAGGAATCTGGAGGACAAAGAAGATGGCAGACCATAAGGAGTTTTTGAAAATGTTTCTGCCGAGTTACAAGGTCAGTAGAGAAGAACGTTTTTTGAGAAGTTTTGCGCTGAGAGATTGAACTCCTTTATATGCAACATCAGGAGAGAGTGTTGGTCTAGCAAGAGATGAAAATGGATGGTCTCATGCCGTCTTTATAGTGTCATCATGGTGAATGATAGACAAGCATGCATCAAAAGTCTTCACAATCGACATAGGTGGGAGACATATGGGCAGATAGAATGTCAATGAGATGATAACATTTGCGTTGAGTGCACAAAAGAAAAGTTAAAGAAACTCTCCAATCTGGATAATTTGGGCTCATTAATTTGGAAGTCGGCCTGAGATTTCCAGATGCATTGGGATTAATTGTGGGTGTAGGAGCAAGAGTGTTTGGAGTTTTCGACATTGATTAGAGAGAGGAGATCGACGAGTTAGTCAAAGGAGGTCTCGCAGGAGGGAACTGATTGGGGAGGAAGTTGCGCAAGAATTCACGGCCCATAAGCGCGCAAAAGGAGATGCACTAAGGAAGCTCACTTAAAGGGATTTCTGGTTCGAACAATCCTTTATAAAAGAGGAGGGTGCAAAGGAGGTACAAAGCGCATACAAGAGATATGTGGGCTCGTACTTGGTGTTTGTATTTATCAACACATGATATTTGCGGTTTGGATCATGCCGACAACAAGTTCTTTGGGCAAGGAGTCGGCACATGAGTTTTGCGAGCTTGAAGATGAGGACACAATTGAAGCTCGAAGACACAAGCTACGGGTTTCTAATCTGAGCTCGAGAGTTCACACGATGGAGGGTCGACAAGATTACTCACAGGAGGTCACACGAGGAGGTCAAAGACATCAACAATCACAATCATGGTGATGACAGTCAACAATGCGAAGATGCTGCAGAGGTCGCTCGCGCGATAGAGAAATCGCAAACTTGCACTGAGGTCGGAATGGAGCTTGCAAGATGGTCTTGGCTAGTCATTCTCTTATAATAGGTGGAGCAGTAGACCATGATTTCTTAAACTATCGGTGCTAGAACAAGAGGGGCTTGCACCGTCGACGAGTAATGGAATAGGAAGAGCTCGTGAGGTCGGAGAGGATGAGTTCACTAAGGCCGTGATCGGTGCTGGACACAGAGCCTTGTGAGTTGCTATCTCTCATGTAAGACAGGGTGGTACACATGAAATTGGTTAGGTCCGTCTATGACCGGGAGAAATTACAAAGGAGGTAGAAATGAGAGAGCAACAAAAAATTACTCCTTGCTCGAATACCATGTGAGAATGTGAAATATAGATATTATTCCAAATAATCTAAATATTACATAGCAGTTCCCCTCTTTATATAGTGTAGATGAGGAAAAAATTACTTTTGAAGATGTGAAACTAAATGCAGGAAAGAAAAAATGTTCATTGAGCCCCTTTTGGGCTTTTAATCTTGGGTTTTAACAACATCCATTGTGTTTTTGGATCGTAGTGGAGAGAAGCTCTTTGGAGGATTCAACCTCTGGGATTTGGTGGGAGCTTGTCTTTTGATTGTATCTTGTTCATATGCAATGTGCATTGTAATGTTGTTATTAAGCAATGTCACTTAGTTTCTCTTCGGAACCATTGCAACGT
The DNA here is from genome assembly GCA_039583875.1 of Platanthera guangdongensis. Taxonomy (NCBI): domain Eukaryota; kingdom Viridiplantae; phylum Streptophyta; class Magnoliopsida; order Asparagales; family Orchidaceae; genus Platanthera; species Platanthera guangdongensis. The sequence goes on from CM077148.1 coordinate 194,536,985, forward strand.
CCTTGTTGGTAATGATGGTTTGACCCGTTGGATTCTATCTGCTGATCAAAAAGTCGCTGAGAATTAGCCCCAATATCGACACCCTCACAACCTTACTCTTTCCCATCGAATCCAGTCCACCCTAGCCGACCTCAAGGCCAAACTTGATTGACTCGACGAGTTCGACCGTATCACTACTAGGTTGCCACATATCAGTTCGCTGCCGCCACTATGGCTACATTTTTTGTCATGCCACAAAACTTCACTATCAAGCCTTATACCCATGTTGCCAACAAGAAAGTAATGTAACAACACCCACATTCCATGCTTCAGGACACCTTGTTGGTCCCTGAGTTCGCAGTAGCGCCGTCAGTTGTAGTGGCCAGCCACGTTGTGGCTTTCACAGCAGAATCACATGAACAAAAACACCCACCGATGGGCAAGGAGATAACACAACCAGCCCCATCGTCGAGAGAATACATTCCCCGACCATTGTGCACGAGCCGACATCACCAGCTCCAGCTCCGCCCTCGACCCCCACCTGCGACCATCCCCAATGTTATGCACATGCCCGCAGACCTCTTCGCATCGCCAACAAAATGCACATAGTGTAGTATCTACAACCAACAACACTCTCGGTGAGCTACTAGAGCATATTTGGAAACAACCTCGGATGTTGATATGTAATTTAGTAATTAAGTAGTTTAAATTAATTAATTAATTAATATTGATTATATTAAATAATCAATTAATGTTTATTTTAGGCTTGCCCTACGTCATCTATATAAGTGGGAGGGATAAGAATGTCTGGGCATCTTTTAGATATCCTGTTTTTTCGGTTCATAGTGGAGACTCTTTGGATGTCCCAACCTTCAACCTTCAAGAGTTTGCGGGAGCTTGTCTACCGATTTTATTCAATGTGTAATGTGTTAGAGATATTAATATTTTAGTATTATTGTGTTTAGTCCCACACCGCCTATCGGTGTTGTGAGTCATGTTGTGGTTCCTATATAAAGCCCCTTCGTGGAAGAATAAAACACACCAAATATTTCATTTCCATTACTTTCTTACATGGTATAAGAGCATCGATCTGAAAGCCTAAAATAAATTTTTTCCCGGTTTCCGCTTCTGCCACTGTTCCCCCCCACCCCCCCGACCCGTGATTTCTTTTTGTCTCCTGCTGGCTGCTAGGGCTCACGGAGATTGTTTTTCCCCTCGCTCCCATCCACGGGATCGTCGTCTGATTTCGGAGACGGGAGCAAGACATTCTCCCCTTGTCGATGGCTCAGTGGCCCGCTTCGGCATGTACAGCTTTTCCCGTCGTGCGCTGCTCCATCGACATCGATCTCGTCGGATGCTTCTCCCGACGTCTTGATCGAATGCTTCCTCCCGCGTCATCAACTTCATCGACTGCTCCATCGTCATCGCTTGCTTCTCCCGTCGTGCTCCGCTTCTCCCGACAACGTCTGCTTCTCCCGACGGCTCTGCTTCCCCTTTGCGCGCTGCTTCTCCCGTCAACGTGGGCTCCATCCTTTGCTCCTCATGTTGCCGCTGCGCCTCCTCCTCCGGAGCCAGATCTGCCTTGCCGCTGCTTCTCCGCAGAAGGTGTCGTGCTCTGATTTGCTGCCGGCCATTTTCTTTTGGTCTTGTCTTTCTGCTCGCCGGGGATATGGATCCCGCTGCCCCCTTCGCTCGTTGTTGATGGTGCTACTGTAGCTTTGTATTTTTTTACGTTGCTTATGGTTGTTGTGTTGTTGTTTGCGTCACTTTACGATTTCAGCCTTCCTCCATGTGATCTGGGTTCATGTACCCGACGAGGGTCCCACACGTGCACGTGATCTACTTGAGGGGGAGTGTACTTCACGGCCTACATGCATAGTCTATGCCTTCTTGCACGTATTCCATGTGAGGGGGAGTGTTTGTGATAACGGCGACTCTGATGCCCCTTTTCCGACTCCTGCCTTAGTCACACATGGCCCCAAGGTTGATTTTGTCTGTTGTTTGTGTCTCCCCGTTTCTTTTCTTCGCTTTGTGGTAGGAATGGTTTGGCATTCTTGGTTTACCTAGTTTCATCTCTGAGTGTATCCAGCGTGGTCGTGGTCGGTTTGTGGACCAACGTCGTGTGGCCTTTGCCCGGTTGTAGTATCCCCGGTGACACGCGGTTAGGCCTCAGTGGCTGCTGTTTTGTCCCATGTTGCCAACCTTCTTTTACCTTCCGTTTTATGTTGTGTTCAAGCTGTAGGTTTCCTTTCCAGCTTGAGGGGGAGTGTTAGAGATATTAATATTTTAGTATTATTGTGTTTAGTCCCACACCGCCTATTGGTGTTGTAAGTCATGTTGTAGTTCCTATATAAAGCCCCTTTGTGGAAGAATAAAACGCACCAAATATTTCATTTCCATTACTTTCTACATAATGCAATGCCGTTATTGAGCAATGCCGTTATTGAGCAATGCCACTCTTTCTTTTCGGATTCAAAGTAACTTCTCTGTTGGTGACACACTACCTCTTTAAAATAATTTTTTTCCCGGTTGATCCATTGAGCATGAATTTATTGAAACTTAATTCGGGCAACCTTTTCTGGCCTAATTTCCTTTCTCAGTTGACAGTTGCTTCTGGAAAATTCAGAGGCACAATGGGTCATAGTATTGTGTACTTTTGTTGATCATGTTTTTGAGAGACATTTGGGTTCATATTTTCCCTCTTTCTAGATTTGTTTTGTATTTGTTAGAAAAGCACATTTAAGGGCCCATGTTGTTTCTTCTTTCTTCTCTCTTCTTGTATTAGTCCCACATCATGTATTAGGATTTCTCCCTTCCTTCTTCTCCTATATAAGTGTGTGTATACTTGTAACTATTACTTGAATGAATATATACAAGGTTTTAGGCCTATTTCTACATGGTATCAAAGCGAGGTTCAAACTGAGCGGCCTGCCCTTTTTTGAACCCGCGCGGTCTATGTTCTGTCTGCTACCTGCGCGGCCTCCTGCGGCCTGCCCTTCTGTCCGCTCCGCTCCTCCACTCCCTCTCTCTCCCGTGGATCCACCCCCTCCGTCCTTTTTTATAACCTCTCTTCTCTCCCGTGGGCCCCACTTCTCTCTGCGACTTCTCTTGCCGCTTGCGGTCTGTCTGCTTCTAGCCGCCCGGTCTTTATCTCCTCTAGCCGCTCGAGTTCCTACTCGCGGCCTCTCTCCTCTAGCCGCTCGAGTTCCTACTCGCGGCCTCTCTCCTCCAGACCGCTCTACCTCTCACGGCCTGTTCTCCTGCGCTGCGGCTTGCCTACGGCTTGTTCTCCACCCTACCTACTACCCGCTCGCACCGGACTCCCTTACTTACTGCGGCCTACTCCGATTCGCTGTGGCCTGTCCCTTCAGCTCTGCTCGCTACCCGCCCGGCCTCCTGCGGCCTGTCTCTTCTGCGGGTTCTTGATGGTCGCTGCGATCTCTTCTCTCTCCGCTGGAGTCTCTCTCCTCGCGGGGTTCTCCTCAGTTCTCTGGTCCGCCTGACCGTGCGGGTTGTTCCTCTCTCACCTGCATCTTGGTCGCGGTTTCCTCCGACTCTTCCCCTCTCTGTCCGCGTGGCCTGTCTCTACCCGCTGCGGACTTCTCTGTTCTCGGCCTGTCTCTGCTCGCGGCGGCCTGTCTCTGTCCGCGCGGCCTCTCTCTTCCCGCTGCGGCCTCTCTCTGTTTGCGTGGCCTCTCTCTGCCGCTGCGGTCTGCCCTACTCGCCTCGACCGGCCCCAGTCCGCCGCGGTCTGTTCCTGCTCGCCGCCGACCTCCCCTCTGCTAGTCGCCGACCTCGTCTCTGCTAGGCGCCCGACCTCGTCTCTGCTAGCCGCCTGGTATTTTCTTCTGCTCACCGCATGGCGCTTGCTTCTTCAGCTGTCACCTCTGTTGTGTCCTTCTCTACGGAGGGTATCACCTGCCTCTCTCATCATCCTTGTTGGATCGTTGATTCCGGCGCTACTCACCATATCTCCTCCCAGAAGCCCCCAGCATATCTCCAAACGTCTCATCCTGCTCGCATCACTGTGGCCAACGGTGACACCCTCCCCGTCTTTGGCTCCGCTGATCTTCAGCTTATGCCAACCCTTTCTATTTCTTCGGTTCTTCACATTCGGGGTCTCCCTTCAATTTATTATCAGTTAGTCGTCTCACACACGACCTTGACTGTTGTATTACATTTTCACCCTGTTCTTTTCTTATGCATGATCGCCGCACCCGGAGTACCATTGGTCAGGGGCAGCTGGTGAATGGGTTGTACATCTTGGATATCCCACCAACTCTTCTCTCTACCATCTCTACTGTTGATTGACATTGCCGCCTTGGACATGCTCCCCTTCCGATTCTCAAACGGGCTCTTCCTGATATATCTTTACAGGAGTTCTCCTGTGAATCTTGTGTCTACGGCAAACAACACTGTTCCTCTTTCCCCCCTGCCTGGACCAGGAGTACTACTCCCTTGTCGTTAGTTCATTATGATATTTGGGGTCCTTATAGGATCCCTAGTATTTTTGGCTTTCGGTATTTTGTCACGTTCATTGACGATTACTCCCGTACCACGTGACTCTATTTACTACATGATCGCACTGAACTTCCCTCTGTCTTTCGTGCTTTTTTACTTGAGATGCGTACGCAGTTCGCCACTCCTCTCAAAGTCATTCGCACTGATAATGCTCGGGAGTATACGGGTCGTGCCTTCTCCAATATCTGCACTGACTTTGGTGTCATCCATCAAACATCATGTGCGTATACCACTCAGCAAAACGGGGTGGCAGAACGCAAAAATCGTCATCTTCTCGATGTTGCCCGCTCTCTTATGTTCCAAATACACGTTCCCACCTGTTAGAATAACTTTTGTATTAGGCCCATATATTGTTGGCCCATTTATGCTTCTTCCTCTTTAGTCCCACATCTTGTATAGGATTTGTTTCCTCTCTTTCTCTCATATATATTTGTATACCCTCCTTGTATTTAGATACTCAAGATAAATACATAAGTTTCTGGCTATTTCTACATGGTATCAGAGCCAGGTTACGCCTCTCGCGGTTTACCATCATCTGACCGCACTGCGTAAACTCTCTCGCGGACTTCCTCCCGCGGTTTGTTTCTCGCGGCCTGTTTTGATTCTAGCCGCTTCCTCCCGCGGCTTGTTTCGTGCGACCTGTTTTGATTCTAGCCGCGCTTCCTGGCGGCCTGTTTCTTTTCAGTCCGCCTCCCTCTGCTCTTATTTTCTCTCCGTGGATCCACCTTCTACCTTCCCCCCCTCCCTGCTTTTATAGCCTTTTCTCTTTCCGTGGGACCACCTTCTTCCTGATTGCTGCGGCCTCTCTCCTAGTCGCGGCCTCTCTTCTTCATGTCCGCTGCGGCCTCTCTCCTTGTCGCGGCCTCCTTTCTATCCGTCGCGGTCTCTCTCTTCTGTCCGCTGATTCAGATCTGCCTGACCGTGCGGGCTGTCTCCTCCTCGCCTGCATCTTGGTCGCGATCTACTCTCTTCTCCTCGGCGCGCAACTTTTCTCAGTCCGACACGACCTGTCTCAGTCCGACGCGACTTGTCTCAGTCCGACGCGACTTACCTCAGTCCGGTGCGACTTGTCTCAGTCCGGCGCGGCCTGTCTCAGTCCGGCGCTGTTCAGATCTGCCTGACCGTGCGGGCTGTCTCCTTCTCGCCTGCGTCTTGGTCGCGATCTCCTCTCCTCTCCTCGGCGCGCGACTTTTCTCAGTCCGACGCGCCTTGCCTCAGTCCGGCGCGACCTGTCTCAGTCCGGCGCATACGATCTGCCTGACCGTGCGAGCTGTCACCTTCCCGCTTGCATCTTGGTCGCGATCTTCTCCCGTCTCCTGGTCGCCCGGCCTGTCTCAGTCCGCCCGTTTTTTTTTCTCTATCCGCGGCCTTCTTCTCTACCCGTCTAAGGGTTGCGGCCTGTCTTCATGACTTCCTCTGGTACTTCTCCCAGCTCAGCGGCCAGTCCGCCCCCTGTCCATCCGGCCTGTCCTCCAGACCGCCCGGCCTGTTCTGTCGACCTCCGTGACGAGCTCCGGATCACAACCATTTCTCTTTCTGGCAAGAAGAACTTTATTCCTTGGGTCCATTCGGTTTGGCGGGTTCTCCAGGCTAAGGGCCTTCTCCCGCACCTTACTCAGGCACCTCCTTCTACACCTACGGATGAGTGGCTTCGTAATGACGGTCGTGTTCAAACTTGGATTCTGAACTCCTTGGATGGTGAGCCCTATCAAATGGCTATGTACCACGACACCGCCAAGGCTATGTGGGATGAGCTCCATTCCTTGTATTCTGGCCGCGATAGCCTCCAGCATCTTTATGACATCCTCACTGATCTCTTCACTCTCGACGCTGGCGGCACCTCAGATATGACATCCTTTGTCGCTCGGGCTAAAACACTTGCTGAAGCCTGGATCCAGCACCAGCCGCCGACCACTGATCTTGCTGCTCAGCGGGCTCAGAAGGAAGCTGCTTGCATTGCCATCCTTATGGCTCGACTTCCTTCTCATCTTCAAAGCCTTCGTGCTCAGGTCCTGGCCGCTCCTACTACGCCCTCCTTTTCGGATGTCTGCTCCATGCTTCTCCGGGTCTCGCCTCCTCCAGATCCTCCAGCTCCTTCTCCACCGGCTCTCCTTCAGCATGCCCCTCCGCTCTTACCCTCTCCTCCCACTTCTACTCGGGGAGGACGGTCGGGCTCGCGGGGCCGTGGCCGTGGCGGCCGTGGCCGGCCAAAGTGCTCCTTCTGCGGCAAGGATGGCCATCTTGAAGCAGCTTGTTACAAGAAGCTCGGCTACCCCCCTCGCCCGACGGCTTCTGCCGTTACTGACGCACCTCCGGATCTCGAGACCGTCCGTCTTCAGCTCCAGCATCTCCAGGGGCTGCTCAACCCCCCCTCGGCTTCCGTCGCCTCCGTCTCCCACATAGGTACTGCTTGTCTCTCCCACAACCCGGGTTGGATTATGGACTCTGGCGCTACTCATCACATCACTTCGGAACGGCCTGCCGCATACTCGGGTTCTCCTTATCCGCAGTCCATCACCGTGGCCAATGGGGCGATGGTTCCTGTCTCTGGCTCGGCCGATCTTTCTATCCACCCCTCTCTCCTTCGCTCGGCTCTTCATGTTCCGAGTTCCCCTTTTAACTTACTCTCTGTTGGGCGTCTTACGCATGACTTGGATTGTTCTGTTATATTCACTTCTTCTTCTTTTGTTATACAGGATCGGCGGACGCGGACTACCATTGGTAAAGGTCAGCTGCGGAATGGGCTCTACCTTCTCGATGCCTCTCCGATCGCTCTGTCTTCCGTCTCCTCCACTGCCTGGCATCGCCGCCTTGGTCATGCCCCTCTGCCAGTTCTCCAGCGGGCTCTTCCGGATCTTTCTTTTACTTCCTTTCAGTGTGATTCATGTATTCTCGGCAAACAGCCCCGTTCTTCGTTTCCTTCGCATTGTACTCGGAGTACGGCTCCTTTTGATCTTGTTCATTCGGATATTTGGGGACCCTTTCGGGTTCCTAGTATATGTGGTTATCGTTATTTTCTCACCTTTATTGATGATCATTCACGCACCACGTGATTCTACTTACTTCGCGAACGCTCCGAGCTTCCCCGGGTGTTTCGGGCATTTGTCCTCGAGACCCGGACACAATTCCATACCACCCTCAAAACTCTCCGTACTGATAACGCCCGTAAGTACACCAGCCACGAATTTACCACCTTATGTACGGAATACGAGATTCTCCATCAAACCTCTTGTGCGTATACCCCGCAACAAAATGGGGTTGCCGAACGCAAAAACCGCCATCTATTGGATGTTGCCTGCTCCCTCATGATCCAAATGCATGTTCCTAAAGCCTACTGGAACTTTGCGGTCTCCACTGCCTGCTTTCTCATTAATCGCCTCCCTTCCTCTGTCCTCAATTATGCGACTCCCTTCAGCATCTTGTTTCCTTCCACTCCGGTTTTCCCTCTCTCGCCCCGTATCTTCGGCAGCACCTGCTACGTCCACTGCCTCGGGCCCGCCTCCGATAAATTGGACCCTAGGGCGGCGAAACACATTTTTGTTGGCTACTCCCACACCCAGAAGGGCTATGTTTGTTACTCACCCACCACCGGCAAGATCACTGTTTCTGCGGACGTCACCTTCCGGGAAGACGAACCGTTCTTTCCTGCTCCCTCCCCTCCTGCTTCCCCCCCGCCTCCTCTCCCGCCGTCCTTCCCTCGTCCCGTTATTCCTGCTACTCCACCACCACCACCGCTCTCTCCTACCCCCGCTCCTACCATCAAACCGCCCGTTATCCGGGTCTACTCTCGCCGCCCTCCCTGTTCCGTTGCCCCTCTGCCGCCGACTTCTACCATGGACACTTCGCGTCCCTCTGATCAGGTAACACCCCCCACTGCCCATCCTCTGGTGGCCTACGTCTCTCTTCATCGCCTCTCTCCCCCTCTGCACACCTTTGCTACTTCTCTTTCTTCGGTTTCTGTTCCTAACTCTGTATAGGAGGCGCTTCAACATCCGGGCTGGCGGGCAGTCATGGAAGAGGAGATGTCTGCTCTCTGGGCTAACCAGACATGGTCCGTTGTTCTCCTCCCTCCGGGTCAGCAACCGGTCGGGTGCAAGTGTGTCTTTGTCATCAAACATGCTGCTGATGGGACGATCGACCGTCTGAAAGCTCGCCTTGTCGCTCGCGGCTTCACTCAACAACAGGGGCTCGACTATGAGGAAACCTTTTCTCCGGTCGCCAAGCTCAATACCGTTCGGGTCCTCCTCTCTGTCGCTGTTCATCGCCAATGGCCTCTCTTTCAGCTGGATGTTAAGAATGCTTTCTTGAATGGGGATCTCCAGGAAACGGTCTACATGCAACAACCGCCCGGGTTTGAGACCACGGGGGAGTCTCAGGTTTGCCGCCTTCACAAGGCTCTGTATGGTCTCAAACAATCTCCCCGGGCCTGGTTTGAGAAATTCAGTAAAGTACTTCGAGCTGTCGGCTTTAGCCGAAGCTCGGCTGACTTCTCGCTCTTCACTCGTCACCGACCATCAGGGACGGTCCTTCTATTAGTATATGTTGATGACATCATCATCACAGGAGATGACTCACAAGGGATACATGCAGTCAAAGCACATTTGAACTCGGTCTTTCAGACAAAGGACCTGGGGACTCTGCGATATTTTCTGGGTCTTGAGGTTGCCAGGCGACCGGACGGCCTTATTCTCTCTCAACGGAAATACTGTACTGATCTTCTTCATGATGCTGGCCTCTTAGGGTGTAAGCCATGTGATACCCCTATGGATGTAAACCACAAGTTGTGTGCTCAGGCTTCTGACTCGGATCTTCTTCTCCAGAACCCTGAATATTATCGACGACTTGTTGGAAAGTTGATCTATCTTACTGTTACCCGACCAGATATTTCCTTTGCTGTTGGTCTTGTCAGTCGATACATGCACTCTCCTCGCAAGTCTCATCTTCTGGCGGTTGAACGCATTCTGAGGTACTTAAAAACAGCCCCGGGTCAAGGACTTGTGTACCGGACTTCCTCGTCTGCTCCTACCTTAGTGGCATACTCTGATGCGGACTATGCGGGCTCTCTTGATGACCGGTGGTCTACTAGTGGTTTCTGCACATACTTTGGGGGACATTTGGTTACATGGAGAAGTAAGAAACAAGCGGTCGTTGCTCGCTCATCGGCTGAGGCAGAATACCGCGCAATGGCTTCTGTTGTATCCGAACTCACATGGCTTGAAAGTCTACTCACTGATCTGGGTGTAAAATTACCTTCTCCTGCTCTACTTCTTTGTGATAGCCAAGCGGCTATACATATCGCCAAGAACCCAGTCTTCCACGAAAGAACGAAGCACATTGAAGTCGATTGCCACTTCGTTCGAGAGAAAGTTCAAATGAAGAAGCTCGTTTTAAAGCATGTTCCAGGGACGGAACAAGTTGCTGATGTCCTCACAAAGGCTCTTCCCAAAGCATCCTTCTATCAATGCTTGTCCAAGCTTGGTGCATACGATTTGTACGCTCCAGCTTGCGGGGGAGTGTTAGAATAACTTTTGTATTAGGCCCATATATTGTTGGCCCATTTATGCTTCTTCCTCTTTAGTCCCACATCTTGTATAGGATTTGTTTACTCTCTTTCTCTCCTATATATTTGTATACCCTCCTTGTATTTAGATACTCAAGATAAATACATAAGTTTCTGGCTATTTCTACACCACCGAATATTGGAACTTTGCTGTTTCCACCGTCTGTCATCTCATCAACCGCCTTCCCTCCTCTGTCCTTGATTTTGCCTCGCCCATCCAACTCCTCTATCCCTCCATCCCCCTCACCTCTCTCACACCACGGATCTTCAGGTGTGTTTGTTATGTTCACCTTCTTGGCCCTCCTTCCGACAAACTTGCTCCTCGGGCCGCCAAGTATATGTTTGTTGGCTACTCCCGCACTAAAAAGGGGTACGTCTGCTACTCTCCTACTACCGACAAACTGGTCGTTTCTGCGGATGTCACCTTCTGCGAAGACCAGCCCTTCCACTTACCCACCACCACCTCGTCTTCTGCTCCCTCTCTTCCCCGCCCCGTTGTCCCGGTCACGCCATCTGTGCCGTCTTCTTCCTCCTCTCCCCCCGTTCCTCCTCGGGTTACTCCACCGCTAATCCGTGTCTACTCTCGTCGCACATCCAAGGATGCTCCCGTGACCCAGCTCCCTGCTGCCAGCGATAGCTCGGCTGCGGTCGATCACGCTCCCGTCTCTACAGCTCATCCCTTGGTCAACTACGTCTCTCTACATCGGCTAACACCGCCTCTCTACGCATTTGCCACCTCCCTTTCCTCTATTTCTCTTCCTAACAATGTGCAGGAGGCGCTTCACCACCCAGGATGGCGGGCTGCTATGCATGATGAAATGCAGGCTCTCTGGGCTAACCAGACCTGGGATCTGGTTCCTCTTCCTGCTGGCCACACCCCTGTTAGCTGCAAATGGGTCTTTGTCATTAAACATGCGGCAGATGGCACTATCGACCGTCTGAAGGCCCGTCTTGTGGCACGAGGGTTTACTCAGCAACATGGCCTTGATTACGAGGAAACCTTCTCTCCCGCGGCCAAATTGAACACGGTCCGCGTTCTTCTCTCCTTGGCTGTTCATCGTCACTGGCCACTTTATCAGCTGGATATCAAGAATGCCTTCCTCAACGGCGATCTACATGAGACATTTTATATGCAGCAGCCTCCCGGGTTTGAGACCACGGGGGAGTCTTTGGTATGTCATCTTCGGAAATCCATTTATGGTCTCAAACAGTCCCCGCGTGCGTGGTTTGAAAAGTTCAGTAAGGTGGTCTGTGCTAGTGGCTTCACTCGGAGCTCGGCTGATTTTTATCTCTTCACCCGACATCGGTCAACCGGGACTGATTCTTCTGGTCTACGTTGATGATATCCTGATTACTGGCGACGACACGACAGGAATACAACAGATCAAGACACAGTTGAATTCTGCCTTTCAAACCAAAGATCTGGGCAACCTTCGGTACTTTCTTGGGCTCGAGGTCGCCCGACGCCCTGATGGTCTTGTGTTATCTCAAAGGAAGTACTGTATGGACCTCCTTCGTGATGCAGGTTATTCTGGGTGCAAACCTGCGGAGACTCCTATGGACGCAAATCACAAGCTCTCGGCCCATAGCTCTAACTCTGACAAGCTACTTACAAATTCGGAATATTACAGACGCTTGGTTGGGAAGCTGATCTACCTTACGGTGACTCGACCAGACATCTCATTTGCTGTGGGAGTTGTGAGCCGTTTCATGCACGCTCCTCGGACATCTCATCTTCAAGCTGTCGAGCGCATCCTTCGATATCTCAAGATCGCCCCCGGACAAGGACTCGTGTACAAGCCATCCACATCTCTATCTCTTGTCGCGTATTCTGACGCTGACTACGCAGGATCTATTGATGATAGGCGCTCCACAACTGGATTCTGTACTTACTTTGGCGGACACCTCATAATTTGGCGTAGCAAGAAACAGAATGTGGTTGCGCGTTCCTCTGCCGAAGCCGAGTACCGGGCTATGGCTGCTGTTGTCTCTGAGCTAACCTGGCTTGAAGGCCTTCTGGGAGACTTAGGTGTTCGTCTCTCATCTCTGACAACCTTATTTTGCTACAGTCAGACAACAATTCATATTGCCAAGAATCCGGTTTTTCACGAACGAACAAAGCATATCGAAGTTGACTGTCACTTTATCCGGGAAAAAGTACAGTCAAAGAAGATTGATTTGGAGCATGTTCCTGCTACCGACCAAGTTGCGGACATCCTGACGAAAGCTCTCTCCAGGCAGCTATACTATCAGTTCTTATCCAAGCTTGGCGCCTACGACTTGTACGCTCCAGCTTGCGGGGGAGTGTTAGAAAAGCCCATTTAAGGGCCCATGTTGTTTCTTCTTTCTTCTCTCTTCTTGTATTAGTCCCACATCATGTATTAGGATTTCTACCTTCCTTCTTCTCCTATATAAGTGTGTGTATACTTGTAACTATTACTTGAATGAATATATACAAGGTTTTAGGCCTATTTCTACAGTATTTATTTTTTTTGTTTAATGTTATCCCATGTGCATATTTAACCCGGATTGACTCATGAATGCCTTATGCATAGATTTTATGACTTTTCTCCTTGGTCTATTCCTCTTGAAATGAAAATTTAAGTTGTTTTGTTATTCTTATTGTAGTTGCACTGCATTGTGAAAAATGGAAAACAAATGAGAAAAATGGTCTCATATTGTGCGCAACACAGGTAACCCCATTTTTGCTGCTTTCTTAGTTCAAATTAGCTTTTCAATTATTTTTTTGTGCATGTTCACAATGAGCTTGCTGGGATTTTGTCACCGTGTTACTATTATAGATTTAGCGGTAAGTTGGAAATTCACCGTTTTGGGATTTTTTAAACCAGTTGGAGTTAGCACATTTTAGTTAAATATTTTATTTTAATCTTTGTATTCGAGTTATTAAGTATATTTGTATGTATTTACTCCCACATGAGCTCTTTGTTTCTTGTGTCCTTGTAGTCCTTTAAATGTCCCTTAAAGGGAAGAATAATAGGTACTTTATATTTTCCCATCACATTTCAACATGGTATCACAACAGGAATATTTTGCTCCTTGGAATTTCTCTCAGCACCGTATTCATTGCGGGCCTTGCGGCTTCTTCATCCGCTCCCGCAGCTCCACGCCTTCCGCCCTTGGCACTTTTTTTTTGTAGATCCACGTTTCTTCGTTAAAGCCAATCTAATTGACGTTTTCGTGGCCCTTGACGGTTGACGCCCATCCCTGTGCTGCTCCAAATCTCATCGATCGTGTAACTGGAGCTTCCACAGCTCTTGTGGCAGATCCCGTCTAGGGGAAGAACCCACTTTTGGCCTCGACGATCTCCTTCCGCATCCCACCGTTTGCCCTTTTCCGGTTGACATAAACTACCATTCTTCAGGTAACAATCTTTCAGATCAACGCTCGCCTTGCTTGAATTTCTACTTTCGTCCACGATGATTCGTGCGAACGACAAACACAAGAATCATGCAAACGACAAACACAAGAATCATGCAAACGACGAACACAAGAATCATGCAAACGACGAACACAAGAATCATGCAAACGACGAACACAAGAATCATGCAAACGACGAACAGAAGAATTGGTAGACTCACATAAATGATGCATATGAAACAAAACAAACACGACACATTATCTAGGTGAAGCAACAACGAATTGAATGTATCCATGTGGTGGTCTATTAGGAGACTCTTTGGACGGGGTATCAAAGTATTTGTCCAGTGTGCGGCGAGCCCCCAAATGTCTTTGTATTTTTCGACACTTATTTACGTGTCCATGACGTGTCAAATGTCTCTCAAAAGATGTGACTCGTCTGGAGACTCACTAGATTGTATGTATGAAAATATGTTACGAGTGCTACAAACAACCAAATGAATATTCAAGACATCCACAATAAGGTGCAACTATAGAGTGTGTTTAGTGTCTCCAAGAAGGAGAAAACTCATCTGGTAGGTCAGCAGGCAGTGTGTCCAAGAACTCATCAGGAGCGTGAGAGGTCATAAGGTAGGCTCTCGTAACAACGAGAGTATCCTCTAGTGTATGTGAAACAAACTCTACGTAATGCTAAGCTCTAGGCCCCCGCTCGGGGAAAATTGGGGATATGATTTTCATAGATGTCAATGATCTATTCCTTGTAAATGAGTCGCTCACGTGAATCTTATCCTCAGAAGAAAACGGTGGCTCATTAGGAGGCTCATTTGAGCGCTTGTCACAGGAACCATCTCTAGGGAGATGATCCTCCATACGAGTATCATAGCAGGGGGTAGTGTCCTCAGGGGTAGGCAAGACATCCACCACAAGATCAACACTAGTCAGAAAGGTTGGCGAAAACTGTTTTTGGAGGCAAGAATGACGTGGCTGCTGTTTTGAAGGGAAGGATGAAGAGTGGTTCTTAGGGGGAAGCTGCTGGAGGTGTTTGATTGCTGTTTCGGATGGACAGCAGCAGGAATATAGGGAAGAGAGAGGAGTTTGGCTAAAGATAGGCTAGGATAGTGGTCGTGGTTGATAGAACTCACGGAGAAAGGACTGATAGCTGTTGGAGTGGAGGGTGGGAGCAACATACGCGTTGCTTGATTGGTTCATCCACAACAGAATGTTGTTGGGAGGGTCAGATGGCTGCAGTTTTGTTGTGTTCTAAGACTAGGGGGAGGGTTTTGGTGGCTGAATGGATGGATCTGCTGCATGAAACAGTGAAGGGAGGTGCTATAATGCAAGGGTTAACAAGGAAATGATGAAGATAATATCTAGCTATGAAGCACGGGTACCGGTACACGGTACATGTACGATACGGGTACCGGTATGCTGTACGACAAAATCATAAAATAGCACGGTGCGAGTACGTTTGAGTATGTGAAAAAAAATTAAAAAATACATATAATATGTTATTTCGCAGCAAAAATATATTGAATGAAATGTTATCAATTATCACCATACATGCACAAAATTATCCACATAAAGAAAATAAATTAATCTAAGGAATGATGAAAGTGAGAATTATAGTAAAAATATCCTCTAGAAACACACAGTAAAAGAAATCTATCCAAAATAAGATATATGACATACATAGTTCAACAAACACAAAAGAAATCCAATGAAGATATAGACTATCTGGGCATACATAGTTCAACAAAACAAATAAAAATGTTATAATGACTAAAGTTCTTGAATTTCAATGTTATCATTTTCTTCATCATTAAATAATATTGCTTCCATCTTTGGCTCATCAAGCGATATGTTAGCAACTTCAAGAATACCGACACCTTACATAGAATCAAATGCATCTCCACTAATGTCCCATAGTTTGGTGTATCCTTTAGTATAAAGTGGCGTCCCACTTGTAAGAAGACAAATATTAGAATGCACAAAGATTAAATTTTCACATCGTTGTGGTGTCATCTTACTTCTCCTCATGGAATGAATGAAAGAGTTAGTGCTCCAATTCCTTTCACAACATGAAGATGAACACAGTTGACTAAATAGTTTTAGGGCTAATGATTGTAGCATGGGTGTTGAAGCCCCATGTGCTAACCACCAAACTATTGACTCCATTGCACCTCTATCAATCATTGAGTCCGCTGTATAACACGTAATTCGTCGAGATCAGAAGTGCCCAAGAAGACAGCTATTCGTAGACCATTGGGCGAGCAGAGACGAGCTTGGGCGAACAGAGGCGTGTTTGGGCGAGTATGAGCGAGTACCTCGTGAGAATGAGCGAGTAGCCCCTTGGAACTCGCTGGCAGAGGTTGGATACTCGCATATACCCCCCCCCCCCAAGATTTCTCTATAAATAGACCCCCAGAGGTACTCGAAATGAGACTTTTGGAAGAGCTTGAGGTTCCCCCAAGTGTATACTCGCCAAGACCATGCCCGTCTAGTACCTCCCCAAGTCTTTTGGTTGCGGAGGGGAAGTTTCTCCCAAACTTCTGGGTACGTTATGGGACCTCTTTGCTGGAGCATTTGGGGTGTGCTTTTAGATTGTTTTTTCTCTCCCGCGATAGCCATTTGAATTGTGGCATCAGACCGCAGAATCAGTAACCTTAGACTGATTTGATCCGAATTTTGGAGTAGGGATTTTCCCGACTTCAACATCCGCATCCCAAAAATATTCTAGACATCCAAAAAATTTAGCATACTCAGTATTGACTATCCTCCTTTCATCTTGATTCGAAAAATACTTCTTAAAACACTTTATTCGCATTACAAAAATTTCTTCATTCATGTGAAGAGGAATATGATTTGCTACAAGCCCATTCCTCACTATAGTACCTATATAATATATTACCGATAGACAATGTAATTTAAGTAAAAAATAATATCTTAAAAACAAAAAAAAATACCTTGGATTCAATGCGTGTGCAAGACAATGAGGAGGTGTGGTGCTTTTTGTTCACCTCTCAACTAAAATATGATGTATCATATCATAGAAAATAGACTCCTCATTTTCCAACTTGACTTCATGCCTATAGATAACCTGTGACGACCCAGGCCCGACTCCACTTGGTACCACGTCCACCGAGGGAGACCCAACGAGACCCATCTGACATCGTCTGGGCTGCAGCCCAAGCACCCCAACCCTTCTCCATGTACAGACGGGTTGTTGGTTGCCACAACCTCCCTTTGATGAGTCAAATTCGATAGTCAAGCGTGCTCGGGGTGGAGTAGTACTGAGATGGGTGACCTCCTGAGAAATCTCCGTGGTGCGCGCTTGACTATCGAGTTTGACTCATCAAAGGGAAGTTGTGGCCACCAACAACCCGCCTGTAGATGGAGAGGGGTTGAGGTGCACTTTTTTGTGACGACCCAGGCCCGGCTCCACTCGGGACCACGTCCACCAAGGGAGACCCAGCGGGACCTAGCTGGCGTCGTCCGGGCTGCAACCCAATAATGTTGCCTAGAGCGGAGCCGTGACATTGTCATGTTTTATCGGCTAGGGTCGTTACATAGCCGCCTTCACCTTTTCAATCATTGTATCACATATTTCATAAACCAAATGAAGACATGTCTTGTCGGTATCACAATATCTTAACATCTCATAAATGGGCAATGCAAACGAGAGTATGTAATCTATTTTGTCCCACCAAATATCACTTCAATTTTTCCTTCACTGTTGTTGCTTTCCCAATATCATCTTCTCTGTAGGAAGACCACCTCTCACTTATGACCATTGCTTGAAGGCCACGAGAAATAAGTTTAAATCTTTTCATCATGACAACCGAGGAAGCAAAACGTGTGTCAGAAACTGAAAGTAACTTTAATGGTACAAATTCATTGAAAATAGCTAGTTTCATTGAATGATTCTTGATGAACTTTTTAACAAACATGACATCATCAATCATAAGTTTAATCCAAATGTATTCATCATAAGCAAAACTAGCTAATCCTGTTTCTTTGGGAGCACAAATATTCTTGAGTGCAAGATTCAGTGTATGCACAATGCATGGAGTCCAAAATATTTTTGTAAAAATGCCCTCTATAATAGATCCAACAACAACACAAGTAGTAGCATTGTCAATGATAATTTGAACGATTTTTTCATGCCCAACTTGATGAATAACTTTTCCATGCAACTTAGCAATAAAAGTTTATCTTTATATTCACCCTCACAATTAACAACTCTTATGGAAAGTTCCCCACCATCTGATGCTCCCATCAAATTGATAAGAGGTCTTCTTTGTTCATCACTCCATCCATCAATACAAATACTAAGACCCTTCTCATTCCCTGATTTTTTAATAGGCTCTAGCAATTTTTCAATATTTGCCTTTTCTTTTTGAAGAAGTGTTGTCCGTAGTAAATTATATCCAGGAAGGACATACCCAACTATATTATTCTCAACAACATATCTAAAAGCATCCACAAAGGATTTCTTGCTAAATGAAAAGACAACCCATCAGAATAAAACATGCGAACAATCATAGAGTTTAAAGTTACACGAGCACCCATATTCATCGCTTTCTCTAAGGGACTGTTGCCCAATGCCCTTCTCTTCCTCGGTTCATATCCTTCTAATCTAAAATCACCTGTATTATCAACAATTAATCTAGTTGTAGTGTTAAAAGGGGAAGGTGCTAAATGAACCATTTTAATTTTTGACAGTTTCTTTCAATTTTTAGCTTGTTCATGAGTTTTTCGTAACTCCGAAAGTATATCAACTTTGCTACTAACAACAGAACAAACTCTTATACCTTCATTCTTTATTAGCAACAAATGAGCTTTGACTCTTACATATGACCCTTGAAAACCCATGTTGCAATAATTGCATTTCCGTTTTGAATGTCCTTCTCTTCCCCCTTTTTAGAGTCAATGTAACGTGCTTCCAAAGCGGAAAAAATTTATCTTCTTCAAGATTAGTTGAAGACACATTTGCACTAGTTGAACCCATTGAGCTTGATGTAGAAGAACTCATTTTGAATTTAAAAAAAAAACCTTGAAGGAGTGATAAAAGTATTATAGGAAATCCTTAGCATAAATGTTGATAAGACTTTGCATGACAACAAAATATTTTAAATAAAATTTCCATAGCATAAAATTCAACATGAACATCTCAATTCTCAAATAGCAATAAGGAGGTCAACTTTCAAAATCATGTTAAGGTCTAAGCAAGTATTCTCAATTTACATGCCTTAAGTTCATCAAATAAAAGAGATCTGAAATCATGAAAAAACATATAGAAAATTAGGGCTTTTAAGAAAATCACCTTATCAATTAGCATGGTATACATTTAGAGCCAATTAAAGTCATGGAGGACAATTTCTTGTATCCCTACTGTTAGAAAGGCCCATTTAAACTAGGCCCATTGTATAACATTTATGTTTTCTCTCCTTCTTTAGTCCCACATTGTGTATAGGACTTTCCTCTCTCTTTCTCTCATCTATATATTTGTACTCATTTTTTGTATTTGTACCAAGTGGACATATATACAAGATTGGCTTTCTCCATTTCTACATGGTATCAGAGCCAGGTTCCGGTTTCCTGCGGATTCCGAGATCTATCCGCCCAGCGGCCTGCGGTCTCCTGTGGACTCCCGTTCCTATCCGCCCAGCGGCCTGCGGTTTCCGCGGCCTGACTGTGTGTGTCCGCGCCTCCTAGTCGCATTGCCCCTGCGGCCTGCCTTTGTCCAAACCGCTCCCTCTCCTCCCGTGGAACCACTCCTCTTCCGTCCTCTTTTGGTCCCTCTTTATAGCCCTCTCTCTGGTCTGTGGGGTCCACTACTTCTCATAGTCCGCTGCGACCTCTTCTTGTCCGTCGCGAGCTCGGCGAACTCGCTCCCTAGCTCCGTGGTCTCCTTCTGTCCGCTGCGAGCTCGGTATTCGCCTCCTCTTCTTGCCTTTTTTTTTCCGTCGCGAGCTCGACGGCCTCCTGTCCGCGCCTCTCTCCTGCTTGCGGCTGCTCTCCGTCCTCTTCTGGCGGACTCCTTTTCCTGTCCGCCGCGAGCTCGGCGGCCTCCTTCTGTCCGCGCTTCTCTCCTGCCTGCGGACTGGTCCAGCCCTCTGCGGTCACCCTCTAGTCGCCGCGACTTGGCAAGCTCCCGCGCCTTGCCGAGCTCCACCGGCCTGCCCTCTCTTCTCGGCCACCTGTTGTGCTCTACTCGCCACGGCCGGCTCCAGTCCGCCGCGGTCTGATCCAGTCCGCATCGGCCTCATCCTGTCCGCCGCGGCCTCTCATAGCCCGCTCCTTGCTGAGCGTGTCTGTACTCGCCGCGGCCTCCTCCAGCTCGCCGCGGCCTCATCCAGTCCGCTGTCTCTGCCCACTTCCTCTCCTCCAGGTCGCCTCCATGGCTACATCTGCGGACTCTGTTGGCACGGCCGTTCCTCCTAACCGCCCGGCCTCTCTCCAGGAAGTCCGCGACGAGCTTCAGATTACTACAATTTCTCTCACTGGCAAGAAAAACTTTGTGGAATGGGCACACTCGGTTCGCCGTGTCCTGCAGTCAAAGGGGTTCCTTCATCACTTGACTCAGGCCGTTATTGGTAACCCTACTGAGGAATGGTTACGCAATGATGGTTGTGTGCAGACTTGGCTTCTTAACTCTCTTGATGACGAATCTTATCGTCTGGCCATGTACCATGAGACGGCCAAAGGCATGTGGGACGAGCTCCACACCCTCTACTCTGGCAAGGATAGTCTCCACCATCTGTATGACATCATCACTGCTCTCCAGGCCCTTGATAGCAGTGGCGCGACCGACCTGACGTCCTTTGTTGCTCAGGCTCGGTCTCTGGTTGAGGCTTGGATCCACCATCAGCCTCCTACTTTAGATCTTGCTGCTCAACGTACCCAAAAGGAAGCTGTGGGTATCGCCATGATGATGGACCGGGTACCGCCTCATCTTCACAGTGTCCGGGCTCACATCCTCTCCTCTATCGTTACACCATCTTTCTCCGATGTGTGCTCAATGCTTCTCAAAGTCTCCCCGCCTCCGGATGTGCCCGGACTTCCTTCTCCGGCCCTTGTTCAACAGGCACCCGCTCCCTTATTGCCTCTCCCCTTTTCTGCCCGTGGAGGCCGCTCTGATTCTCGCGGCCGGGGTCGGGGTGGCCGGTCTCGGCCTAAGTGCTCATGTTGCGGTAAAGATGGGCATCTTGAAGCCACGTGCTATCGCAAACATGGGCGACCTCGTCGTCCGCAGGCCTCTGCTGCTACTACCGACTCTGCTTCAGCTCGTCCTGACCTCGACGAGGTTCGTCTTCAGCTCCAGCATCTTCATGGCCTGCTTAGCCGCCTGCCTGCCTCGGTTGCCTCTGCTGCCTCCATCTCCAATGAAGGTATCGCCTGCCTCTCCTCTGGCCCGCGATGGATCCTTGATTCTGGTGCCACTCATCATATCACCTCTGTTAGGCCGCCTCAGTACTTGTCTTCACCTCACCCGAAGTACATTACTGTCGCTAATGGGGCTTTGGTTCCCGTCTCTGGATGTGCTGATATTTCCCTCACTTCTTCTCTCCTTCTGCGCTCGACTCTACATGTTCCGGGCTCTCCTTTCAATTTACTGTCTGTTGGTCGCCTTACTACTGATTCTAATTACTCCGTTACATTTACTTCTTCTTCTTTTCTCATACAGGATCAGCAGACGCGGACTATCATTGGTAGAGGACGGCTGCAGAATGGGCTCTATCTTCTTGACGACTCTCCCACTATCCTCGCATCTATCTCCTCTTCGGATTGGCATCGCCGTCTGGGTCACGCTCCTCTTCCAGTCCTCCGGAAGGCTCTTCCAGATGTTTCTCTTCCTGCTTTTCGCTGCGACACATGTATTTTGGGCAAACAGCCCCGTTCATCGTTCCCTTCTCATTGTACTCGGAGCTCCGCTCCTTTTATTTTGGTACACTCCGATATCTGGGGTCCGTACAAATTTACTAGTATTTCTGGCTATCGGTATTTTCTTACTTTTATTGATGATTGCTCTTGAATGACGTGGTTATATCTCCTCCGGGATCGCTCTGAACTTCCCCGCGTCTTCCGGGCTTTCATACTTGAGACTCGCACTCAGTTCAATGCGCCCATTCGTACTATTCGTACGGACAATGCACGGGAGTACACCAGTCATACCTTCGCCACTCCCTGCTCTGAGTTCAGCATTATTCACCAAACCTCGTGTCCGTACACACCACAACAGAATGGTGTCGCTGAACGCAAGAATCGTCACCTTCTTGATGTCGCTCGCTCCCTTATGCTTCAAATGCGGGTTCCCAAACCATACTGGAACTACGCGCTCTCCACGGCTTGCTTTCTCATCAACCGCCTCCCTTTTTCCGTTCTCCAGTATGCTACTCCCTTCAGTCTCCTCTTTCCCACTACTCCGCCTTTTCTCGTTCCTCCACGGGTGTTTGGGTGTACCTGCTACGTTCACCGCCTTGGTCCCTCCACGGACAAGTTGGATCCTCGTGCCGCCAAGCATATCTTTGTGGGCTACTCGCGCACTCAAAAGGGTTATGTGTGTTATTCGCCTGCTACCCGCAAGGTTACTGTCTCGGCTGACGTGACTTTCCGTGAAGATATTCCATTCTTCTCTGATCTGGATGACGCTCCGAATCCAGATCCCGTTGTTCGTCCTGTCATTCCTGCCCCTCACTCCTCCTCTCAGCCTTCCCCACCTCTTGTCCGTCCACCACCACCGGTTATCCGGGTCTACTCTCGTCGCTCTCCTCATCCCGTTGCCACTCTGCAGTCGGCTTCGACCTCTGGTGCTCTGCTCCCTGCTGCTTCCGGCTCCCTCCTCTTCCGCTCATCCGCTGACGAATTATGTCTCTCTCCATCGCCTCTCTCCATCTCTTCTTCACTTTGCCACCTCATTATCCTCTGTTTCGGTCCCTAACTCTTTGCAGGAGGCGCTTCACCATCCTGGCTGGAGGGCTGCCATGGACGAAGAAATGACGGCCCTCTGGGCCAACCAGAGCTGGGTCTTGGTTCCCTTACCTCCCGGACAGCACCCTGTTGGGTGTAAATGGGTGTTCGTCATCAAGCATGCTCCGAATGACACTGTTGCCCGACTGAAGGCCCGTCTTGTGGCCCGTGGCTTCACACAACAGGAGGGCCTCGACTATGAGGAAACCTTCTCTCTGGTGGCCAAGCTCAACACTGTCCGCGTTCTTCTCTCCGTCGCGGTGCACCGCCACTGGCCCCTTCATCAGCTCGATATTAAGAACGCCTTTTTGAATGGCGACCTTCAGGAAACCGTCTACATGCGCCAACCGCTCGGGTTTGAGACCACGGGGGAGTCTCGGGTATGTCTTCTCA
The DNA here is from genome assembly GCA_039583875.1 of Platanthera guangdongensis. NCBI lineage: Eukaryota > Viridiplantae > Streptophyta > Magnoliopsida > Asparagales > Orchidaceae > Platanthera > Platanthera guangdongensis. The sequence goes on from CM077148.1 coordinate 194,559,786, forward strand.
AAAAGTCCATTTATGGTCTCAAACAGTCCCCTCGGGCGTGGTTTGACAAGTTCAGCAAGGTGGTTCGAGACATGAGGTTCACTCAGAGTTCTGCAGATTTCTCCCTTTTTACCCGACACCGGGCCACTGGCACCGTGCTTCTGTTGGTTTATGTTGATGACATCCTTCTCACTGTGGATGACTCAAAGGGGATTCAAGAGGTCAAACAACATCTGAGCACTGTTTTTCAGACTAAAGACCTGGGGAAACTTCGCTACTTCCTTGGTCTCGAGATCGCACGGCGGCCGGACGGGTTAGTGCTCTCCCAACGAAAGTACTGTCTCGATCTTCTCAAAGATGCTGGTCAGTCTGGTTGCAAGCCAGCTTGTACCCCGATGGAGGCAAATCACAAACTGTGCGCTCATGCTTCGGATGACGATTTGCTACTTCCGAATCCGGAATACTATCGACGCCTTGTGGGCAAGTTGATCTATCTAACGGTCACAAGGCCGGATATATCGTTTGCAGTTGGGGTTGTCAGTCGGTTCATGCATGCCCCCCGGGCTTCTCATCTTCAGGCGGTTGAACGGATTCTCCGATACCTTAAGGGAGCTCCGGGACAAGGGCTGGTTTACAAAACCTCCGACTCTGCTCCCGCATTGGTTGCCTATTCTGATGCCGATTATGCTGGTTCCCTGGACGATCGGAGGCCAACAAGTGGGTTCTGTACTTATTTTGGTGGTCATCTTATTACATGGAAAAGTAAGAAACAAGCTGTGGTAGCCCGTTCCTCTGCAGAAGCTGAATACCGATCGATGACCTCGGTTGTCTCAGAACTCACTTGGCTTGAAAGTCTCCTTACTGACCTGGGAGTAAAACTCCCCTCCTCTGCTGTTCTATTTTGCGATAGTCAAGCCGCCATACACATAGCAAAGAATCCAGTGTTTCATGAGCGCACAAAACATATCGAAGTTGACTGTCACTTTGTTCGTGAGAAGGTTCAATTGAAGAAACTTGAATTGAAGCATGTTCCAGGAACTGATCAAGTTGCCGACATCCTCACAAAGGCCTTATCCAGTACCATGTTCTACCAGTGTTTGTCCAAGCTGGGTGCATATGACCTATACGCTCCAGCTTGCGGGGGAGTGTTAGAAAGGCCCATTTAAACTAGGTCCATTGTATAACATTTATTGTTTTCTCTCCTTCTTTAGTCCCACATTGTGTATAAGACTTTCCTCTCTCTTTCTCTCATCTATATATTTGTACTCATTCTTTGTATTTGTACCAAGTGGACATATATACAGGATTGGCTTTCTCCATTTCTACATATACATAACCTTTCAAAAGGAAATAACTCTCTCTTGACATCATTATTTCATTCCCAAATTGAAGAATGAAGCCTAAGCCTTGTATCTCTTAAATCAAAATACTCAAGAATATTTCAAGCATCCATTTCACTTTCCTTGGTCTTAACAAATGATTTGTAATCTTCTAAGCATTAAAATTTTGGTTAAGAGAAAAAATCCATAGAAAAAAATGAAATTTTTTGAACTATTAGGTACATTCTAGCCATTCTAAACCTTTATTAGAAAATCTAAAATCATTCCAACGCAAGAGGAAAAACCAAAAAACGCACTTCATCAACGGTGTGAAATGTCCTGGATGGGTCGCCGGAGACTGAAACGAGCCCTGGAATGGTGGAGTTGCGCAGCTGGAAGAGGGTCGGTGCTGATCGAGCTTCTGAGACAGAGAACGACGGAACCCTGAAGTTCCGTCGAGGTCGACAGACTCGCAGAAGCCGATGGCGTCAAAACAAGAGACTGGTATTCGCAGATCCACCGTCGTCGGGAGGAAGACCCACTGTTGTGGGTTTGTCGAGGTTGAAGACGATGGATACTACTGGATCGATAATTTACCCTAACGTGAATAAGCGTTATTAATAAGCGCTATTTTTTTGGATCGGGCAGTCAAACAGGTTGTATTGGGCCGAACCAAAAAACAGTAAAAGTATCGGGTACCTATTTTGCCGTATCGGGCCGTACCGGGGCGTACCGGGGCGTACCGAGCCGTACCGGTACCCATAAAAGTTCCGGGTTTGTGTACGGGATATTTTTTGGAGTACCCGTGCTTCATAGATATCTAGGAGTCGGCAATGCGAGAAGACCTCCTATAAAGTGTTAGGGGTGGAGATAAACATCAAAGAAGATGAAAATTTGTGAAGTACTGAAAAGAGGCGATGTAAGGACACATAATTCTTTATAGGATGAGTGGTTGATGCAGGTGCCAGATCTTCAAGACGCGAGATAGCAGTCGGAGAAGGTAATTGTCTGATGGCATCAAAATGTGGAGGACGACGAGTGTACAAACGAAGAAGAGATGGTTTGAAAGGTGCAAGATTTGACGGTGGGGTGATGGCTGGTATAGGAAGAGTAACAGTGACAGTCAGGCATGGTAGTGTTGTAGTTTTTTGGAGAGGCTGGGTGGGAAGAGTGAAAAGATTGATCTTCGAGAAATACCACATCAACAGATGCAACAATCTTGTGATCATCAGACGAGTAACATACATACCCCTTTTGAGTGCGAGAGTAACCAACAAACATATCATTTCTCACACGAGGAGCAAGCTTGTTAGTGGCGGGGCCAAGGCTGTGGACATAACAGGTACTTCCAAAGACGCAAGGAGTAACTGAAAAGGGGTGTGGAGGAAAATAAAAGATTGAAGGGAGTCACACATTTGAGAATGGAAGAGGACTTGCGATTGATGAGCTAGCAAGCGACATATACCGCTAAATATCAATAGAGCTTGGGAACCTGCATTTGAAACATAATGAGCGAGTGAATTCTAGAAGATGACGATTCTTGCGTTTAGCTACACCATTTTGTTGGGGTGTATAAGCGCATGAGGTTTGATGGAGGATTTCGAACTCAGTACTTAGATATTAAACTCATGACTAGTGTATTCACGCGTATTGTCGGTGCGAATTGTTTTAATGATGCTTGTGGAGTATGTACGAGTTTCAACAAGAAAATGCACGAAACATACGAGGGAGTTCAGAACGATCATAAGTAAATATAATCACGTCATGCATGAGTAATGACAATAAAAGTCAGTAAATATTGGTAACCAGGAACACTCACCATTTTATATGGATCCCAAATATCAGAATGCAATAAAGTAAACAGAGCATGTTACGATCTTACCAAAAAACGTTAAGATCACGTATCAGAATTTCAAGTGTTCGATAGTTACATAATTGGGGAACAATCTTATTATAGAAAGACCAATATAGAATTAGTTATCAAGAACAAAGGAAAGCACAAACAAACAATCCCAAGGGATAATTCCCTGAACAGATTGTTAACACCTCCCGACTCCCGTAAGCTAGAGAAAATAAGAACACTTTGGAATTTCTAACACCCCGCCCTTCTCCCGCCACTTATTTATAACATTTAAAAAGAGATACATTGACCAAAATACCCCTGCTTAATAACAGAATTCGCCCTCTTCCCGCCTTCAGCAATACCTGTCCATAACTTGCACGCATCAATACCTCTCCTGATCACTACTTCCTTGTCATCAAGGAAGAAAATCAGGATACTGCTCTTTAATCATCCTCATATCTTCCCAAGTCGCTCCTCCGGTGAGCAATTGGCCCACTGAATCGGTAATTGTGTTATCACTTTTCCCAGTTTAGGAGCGATTCGACGTTCCAGAATGGCTATCAACTCCAACATGAAATTGCCTTCATGGTTCACAGGGGACGCCAATGGAATGGTCTGTGTTGGCGCTTCACCTTTATGCTCCCTTAATTGTGAAATATGAAAGGTATGGTGACATTTGACCGACTCCGGTAGCCTCAGTCTGTATGCCACCTCCCCCACACTCTCCAGGACTTAAAATGGATCAAAATAACAAGGAGATAGCTTCCGGAAATTGTGATTACTCATGCTCCCTTACTTGTAAAGTTATAGTCGAACATATGCCCATTCTCCCACTTCCAATTTTCTTTCCCGTTTTTACCGTTAACTAGAACTCGCATTCTGTTTTGTGCTTGAGCTAAATTGAACTTGAGTAAGGTAATAATTCGTTCCCTAGCCGACAAGGATCTACCCACCTCCTCCACCATAGAAGAACTAGTAATATAAGGGACATGTAGAGGCGGCTCCTGTCCATATACCACTTCGTAAGGAGTCATCTTAGTAGCTATGTGAAAGGTAGTATTATACCACCACTCAGCTAAAGGTAACCACATGTCCCAGCTACGAGGCCTTTCCAAACACTTACAACGCCTATACCCTTCAAAACACCAGTTCATAACTTCAGTCTGTCCATCCGTTTGAGTATGGTACGCCGTTGACAACTTAATCTGAACCTGCAAAATCTTGAACAATTCTTATCAGAATTGACTAACAAAAACATTACCCCGATCGCTAACAATAGAATCCGGTAATCCATGCAAACAAAATATTGAATCTGAGAACACTTGCGCTACTCCCTCCGCCGTATAAGGATGTGACAAGGCCATAAAATGCGCCTGCTTACTTAAACGATCTGCGACAATCATGATTGTCGACTTCTCAGTGCTCCTGGGAAGTTCATCAATAAAGTCCATTGTCACTTCTTGCTGGATCTTGGAGGGAATAGGTAACGGCTGTAATAACCCCGCCGAGTGTTGATTATCAGATTTACATTGTTGACATACTTTGCACTGCTGAATGTAGGAATACACCTTTGGTTTCATTTTCTTCCAGAAAAATAACAATTGCAAACGACGATATGTAGCCGTAATTCCAGAGTGACCCCTTACAACACTGTCATGATATAAATGTAGTAATTTCAACTTGAGTGTCGGGAGATTATCAATAACAAGTTTTCCCTTCCTCTTGAACAACCCCTGTGACCATTGATATTTAGGCGTGTATGTAGAGTTGATTTCCTTCTCAGCTATAAGTTTCTTTAGCTTTTCATCTTGATGCCAGACCTCCTTGATTTCTTTCTAAATATGAGACAATCGCCACCCTTGTTAGCACTGCCCCCGCTGCCACATTGGAGAAAAAAAATCTACTGTCAAATTGAATACTCTAAATAGTTAAGCGGGCATTTTAGTTATTTTCACATTAATTAATTAATTTGACTATTAGAAGCATATAAACCGCAACTTAAATATTGTTCCTTAGCTATGTTATAATTTAGGCACTCAAAAATTTATAATTTGTGTGCAGGGCTCCAAATCCTGATAGTGTTTTAATCATACAAACTCCACTTGGAGTCTTCTCCAGTAGAAGTTTGATACATGGAAATGAGAAGGAAAGTGTTTGCAAATTGATTCAGGAAGGCACCATTGAGGACGTGGCTATGAAAACTCTTATATCTGAAAATTCATCATCTGCAAGGTGTCGAATTTATAGCAAGGTGGATTCGAAGGTACAATTTTGAGTAAAACTTTAATAAAGTATTTGAGTAACATATTTCCAGTAAATACTCTAATAATCGTTCCATAAACCATTTTACTCCATTTTCGTTGACCAATTGCCATTAAACATATGTTCTGATTTATCAGGGCCACAATTATGTGTGGAATTTGAAATTTGTTTGATTTTTAACAAACTAAAATCATTAATCTCCTAGAGAGGAAATTAAACCCAACACTTATTCCTGTCGTTGCCAATGAGAGCGAAAACAGCACCAAGACGCAACCTGGCCTGTATTTTATACAACAAAAACTGAAACAGAGAATTCCTTCTCTGTTTCAGCTGTCCTGCCCAACGGGAAGCCCTGTTTTTCCTTCCCGACATCAGGAGCTGTCTCCTCCCCATCACCCTTTGCCCTTTTTAGAGCCCGAGCTTCCTCCGAAGATCCCCTCCGAGTCCAGAGAAGTATTTTCGTCGAGATCTGCTCACCAACGAACCTCCAGTTAGTCGTTCTTTTAACCTCCGGTGCAAATCTGACGAAGTCTGATCAAAATCATCTTCAGCAGCCCTTACGGCCTCCGTTTGACCAATCGAGCCCTTCCCTGCCATCATCCGACCTCTACAGTCCAAGTCTGACCCCACCAGAGCTTCAATCTCCTGTCATTTTCTTTGTCCAGTCACCTTTCTCCTTCTACAAAAATTGTTTAGGTTCAATTCAGCCTCCTTGACCCAATTTCTTGTTGTCTGTGGATCCCCAAACTGTTTGCGATGCGCCTAAGGTATATCTCCTGAATTTATCGTGCTTGCTCATTGCATGTTAGTCAAAAGATTATGCTTTATATTAATTTTGATTTTCTTAAAATTCAAAGCTTCGCTTGCCTTAATAATATTGAACCTCTTTGTCGTTAATTTGAAGATCCTTTGTTCATTTCTTATACACTTGTGAATGATTTATTGTGTGTTGTTGATTATGTTCAAATGCTGGCTCTTGATGCACGCTGTGAACCCGACGTCAATTATTGCTTACCAATTACTCGAGAACATCACACGTGCCCTACATATTTAAAAGAGAAGTCCAATTTATTATTTTAAAATCGATTCGAGAATCCGGTTTACATCAGTAACCAAAGTAGTTACATTTTATGATTCCGAACTTAAATTTTCACTGATTTTGTGGTGAAATATTGGCAAATGAGGTGTATCCACAAACTTTTAAGGGAAATAGATGAAATCAGGTGTTGAACCCGGATACCGGTTCAATGGAGTTCATACTGAGGTGGTGGTCTAGGTTACTTCTTTCTCCGCCGGATCCTAAAGAATGAGTATTTCGTGCCCAAAACCAGCTCTCATTAATGATAGGTGGATGTCTATAAAGAAGACCCTCATGTTGCAGCGAGGAGTTCCCGACACTAACCCCGAAGCTGAATGCCACTTCCCCTCCCACAACCATGAGCTCAACCAATTCCTCAGTCAGCAAGCAAGAACAAGGAGGGTCTCGGGCTCTTTAAATGGGAAGCAAGGCTGCCTGATCTAAGGGAATGAGGGTCCTATTTATAGGCAAACTGTTCTGAGGGCAAAACTATTTTTTGGTCTGCAAATAGCAGCCTCCACCTTAAATTAGTTGTTATCCACAATCTCAGATAGTCTGCGGGTAGCCTGTCGCGCCTTTAGATTACAATATCTACACACTTCATTCTGCGAACGACCTCCACTAGGTGAAACCGAGTACTTGATGTGAGAAAAAAATCACGAGCTTGGGCGAGTACGCCCTGACAATTTGAACTCACCTGCAGCGATTCCTAAGGGGGCGAGTGCATGGTCCGTCTTGGTTGATAAGCGAGTACGACCAAGGATATCGAGCCTACCCTGCTCCTTTTCATAATACTTCCCCTACTCGCCTAACACAGGTCGCACATCAGTCGTCATGTAAAGCATGCTTTCTTTGTCGAAGTGTCTTTGTCCACATCTAATTTTGGTCGATATTCTTAATGTCGGCATCATGTCTATTTGATATATGTCTTAGATAGATTTTCATATCTGCGAGAGTTTTGGTCGATACTCGATTCTGCTTGTTGATGTCAGTGAGTAGTCTAGTTGATATAAGACTTAGACTTTCGTATCTGCAACTTGCTACTACTTGTTGATGTCGGCGAGTAGTCTAGTCAATATAGGACTTATAATTTTATTGTTTAGTCTAGAGTTTTTCAAGTCGATATTGGCTGCTGCTCGCCCTGAGGGCGAGTACGGTACTCCTACCTTGATGGGTAGACTCGACATCCATGGTCGGATATTAGAGAACGACATCCAAGTACGGTAGCCTGTTCTTGCATCATGTACGACACTCCTACCTCGATGGATAACTTTTAAGAAAAATCTAACATTGAGTTCTAAATTTAAGGACTGAAAGTTGCATTCAATTAATGAGATTTGCTGCAGTAAGAACAATATTTCCTCAAAATGTTTTTGCGTCATAGGAAGCAAACATTTAAGTACATGTAACATTTAACAAGTGTATAGTTTTTTCATAGCAACTCCATTTTGTTTGATTATGTTTATGCAAGAACTTTAGGTGTTTTACCATACTTCAATTAGATCAGGGATGCTTTATGGTTCTGAGTGTTTGGCGGTGAATTGTGTACATGTGCAAAAAATGAGAGTTGCGGAAATGAGAATGCTTAGGTGGATGTGTGGACACATGAGACTGAATAAAATTATGAATGAATGTAGCAAGGATAAGATAGGGGTGATACAAATTGCAGAGAAGATGCGAGAAGCTCGACTAAGATGTTTGGACACGTACAAAGGAGACCATTAGAGGCACATGTTAGACGTTGTGAGAGTTTTGTCACTAGGCATGCTAAACAGGGGTGGGGTAGAACAATAAAGACTTGGAACTAAACTATAAGGAAAGACCAGCGGTTGATAACTTCTGATTGGCCATCTGTCTGCGGATGATAAGCGAAGCTCATGCGGAGGTGTGTGCCTTGAAGGCGGAACAAGGACGTCCAGAAACTGCTGAGAAAGAGGGGATCATGATCGCTCACAATCGATCGCAGAAACTCATGGATGCGCACGACTCCGGATATGAAACTGTCGGCTACTCCCGTATCCGTGTACGAATGTCGGAGAGGAATGAAGTACGAGTACTTGGAGAGCCGGTCTACCACGACGAGGATGCAGTCGAACCCGTTGGATTGGAGAAGGCGTGATGAAATCCATAACGATGTCCTCCCAAATACGATATGGAATCAACATAGGTTGAAGTAATCCGCCCGGAAACATAGCCTTGTACTTCGCCTTCTGGCATGTATGGCAGGCGACCACGTGGGCTTTTACTTGCTTGAACATGTGCGACCAGTACAACGAAGCTGCCAAACGCCGGTAGGTGCAGAAAGCCCCGCCGCGACATCCGATTGGAGTAGCATGGAACTCGACGATGAGGCTCGAAATGAGAGCTGAGGTTGCGGACAGCACTAAGCGACCCCGATAGAAGAGCCGACTGCCCACCAATGAGTAAAGAGGGTGGCCTTTCGAGTCGAGGACGAGGGCCGCGCTAATGACCACAAGATGTGGGTCCATCTCCACGTCGTGTTGAATCACTGTGACATCCTCCCAGATTGGACAGGAGATGACCCGGAGTTCCGGGTAGTGTACCTGTCGGGAAAGAGCGTCCGCCGCTCGGTAGGTGCGACCCAGACAAAACTCGATGGAAAAGTCGTACCCAAGGAGCTTTTCCACCCAAAGCTGTTGTGCTGGCGTGACGATCTTTTGCTGAAGGAGATACCACAAGCTATGATTATCAGTACGGACGATGAAAGGGCGGTCCAAGAGGTACTACCGCCAGTGCTGCACTGCCAGGACAAGTACTATGAGCTCGTTCTCATAAGCCGAACGGCTTCAGACGATGGTGGAGAAAGCTCGACTGTAGTAGGTGATCAGGCGACCGCCTTGCATAAGTACTGCATCCACATCGGTGCCTGAGGCATCACACTCCACAATGAAAGGTTGATTGAAGTCGGGTGTCACGACCCGTCTCAATGAAAGTCGGAGTAAGCTTTGTGGCGAGTAGTGATGTCACATGCGTGAGCGGAAAGAAAATCCATGTCTGTTAGAAACAAGCAGAGATACTGACAATTAAGTTTAAAATTATTAATTTGAAGGAAAATAATTGTTTTTATGTAGATGCTTTCAAATATAAAAGTGTGAAATAGGTGCACATGCATTTTATTAATACTTATGATACAAGTTCTGATACTGATTTTATGCAATGACCATCTCACATGAATGAGAATGCGGAAATGAGAATGCTTAGGTGGATGTGTGGACGCATGAGACTGAATAAAATTATGAATGAATGTATCAAGGATAAGATAGGGGTGATACAAATTGCAGAGAAGATGCGAGAAGCTTGACTAAGATGTTTGGACACGTACAAAGGAGACCATTAGAGGCACATGTTAGGCGTTGTGAGAGTTTTGTCACTAGGCATGCTAAACAGGGGTGGGGTAGAACAATAAAGACTTGGAACTAAACTATAAGGAAAGACCAGCGGTTGATAACTTCTGATTGGCCATCTGTCTGCGGATGATAAGCGAAGCTCATGCAGAGGTGTGTGCCTTGAAGGCGGAACAAGGACGTCCAGAAACTGCTGAGAAAGAGGGGATCATGATCGCTCACAATCGATCGCGAAAACTCATGGATGCGCACGACTCCGGAGATGAAACTGTCGGCTACTCCCGTATCCGTGTACGAATGTCGGAGAGGAATGAAGTACGAGTACTTGGAGAGCCGGTCTACCACGACGAGGATGCAGTCGAACCCGTTGGATTGAAGAAGGCGTGATGAAATCCATAACGATGTCCTCCCAAATACGATATGGAATCAACATAGGTTGAAGTAATCCGCCCGGAAACATAGCCTTGTACTTCGCCTTCTGGCATGTAAGGCAGGCGACCATGTGGGCTTTTACTTGCTTGAACATGTGCGACCAGTACAACGAAGCTGCCAAACGCCGGTAGGTTCTGAAAGCCTCGCCGCGGCCTCCGATTGGAGTAGCATGGAACTCGACGATGAGGCTCGAAATGAGAGCTGAGGTCGCGGACAGCACTAAGCGACCCCGATAGAAGAGCCGACTGCCCACCAATGAGTAAAGAGGGTGGCCTTTCGAGTCGAGGACGAGGGCCGCGCTAATGACCACAAGGTGTGGGTCCATCTCCACGTCGTGTTGAATCACTGTGACATCCTCCCAGATTGGACAGGAGATGGCCCGGAGTTCCGAGTAGTGTACCTGTCGGGAAAGAGCGTCCGCCGCTCGGTTGGTGCGACCCAGACAAAACTCGATGGAAAAGTCGTACCCAAGGAGCTTTTCCACCCAAAGCTGTTGTGCTGGCGTGACGATCTTCTGCTGAAGGAGATACCACAAGCTATGATTATCAGTACGAACGATGAAGGGGCGGTCCAGGAGGTACTACCGCCAGTGCTGCACTGCCAGGACAAGTACTGTGAGCTCGTTCTCATAAGCCGAACGGCTTCAGACGATGGTGGAGAAAGCTCGACTGTAGTAGGTGATCAGGCGATCGCCTTGCATAAGTACTGCATCCACATCGGTGCCTGAGGCATCACACTCCACAATGAAAGGTTGATTGAAGTCGGGTGTCACGACCCGTCTCAATGAAAGTCGGAGTAAGCTTTGTGGCGAGTAGTGATGTCACATGCGTGAGCGGAAAGAAAATCCATGTCTGTTAGAAACAAGCAGAGATACTGATAATTAAGTTTAAAATTATTAATTTGAAGGAAAATAGTTGTTTTTATGTAGATGCTTTCAAATATGAAAGTGTGAAATAGGTGCACATGCATTTTATTAATACTTATGATACAAGTTCTGATACTGATTTTATGCAATGACCATCTCACATGAATGAAAATGCCAATAATATCAAATTGTAGTACATATAATATAACATAACAGTTGTCCATGATTTACTGAACATAATTATTACATAAAAAAATGTCTGACAGTAAAGGAAATGAAACTTAAATATAAAACCTGAAGCTTGACGCAAACCGGGCTTTGGAAGCAGGTGATGCAGACACGAACGCTAAAGAAAATTCAAAATAATAAGGAAAAACTTCAGAACATTGATAACATAAGCAAAGTTAAGTACATAACTAGTAAGAGACAAAAATGTATGAGTAACAATTTTCATGAAGCAAAATTAATGAAGGCAAGCAGGTAAATGAGTCAAATAAAAATAAGTTAAATTATTAGACTACTCCGGTGTATAACGTATAATGATTCATACAATATAATAAGTTGTGATCAATGAAGAGTGTAGGTGTTTTATAGTGGGTGCACATGGTTCACACTCAAGTTCAGAAGGAAGTCTTATTAGAAAAATTCCTGCTTGCCGTGACCATGCAAGCAAATAGACACCAATTAAACAATACCTTTCAATGATTGCTTAAGAAATTATTGAGTTAAATGATTCATATTTTAGTGATTCTAACAGGAACAAATTCACTTAAAGGGAAAGATAAGATCAAGAACAATTTTACGCTTTTCTTGTAGCCAGACAGACATAAGAAAATATTCGATGACACAAAAGAAACTGGATAGAGAGTTTTACATTTTGCGGGTTCAAGTATCCATGAGTGATAAGATTACTATAGATCACTTTCTAGGATAAATATTCAATTATTTTAATTCATTCCAAAACACGATTATCTTTCAAATAAACATGTGTATAATCCGAACATTATTTAAATTCACAATCATCTCTGTTTGTTAACAAGAAATAAAACATTATGACACTTAATACACATGTTCAACAATCTATCGTTTTTCCAATTATATTTCAATTGAGCACATCACTCATTTAAGCAAATATTCAAACCAAAATTATCTACGATTACAAATTCCTGTAGTTTTAAACATATTAAACCCCAAATTATTAACTGATCAGATTGAACATTCAAGATTTAAACTCATTAGATAAAACAAACCTTTCAGGGTGAAATTATAGAATCATAAGTACAAGCAATTAAGTTCAATATGTGCAAGAGAGAAAGAACTTTACTTGCCTTAAGAAAGCTGAAACTGACGGTGACGGCTGAGCGACACAAGCGAAATTGGGAGACTTATTTGAGACTTGCTGAATCACAATCATAACTGACATTGAATTATCAGAAACCCTAATGCTGGTACTGGCAATAAATTTCACAAGGCCCAAAACAAGAGAGGGTTAGCAAATTACCTTCCTCAAAAGTGAGGGTAGATGAGATTACCATGCGAAACTTGGCGGCGCTTGGCTAGAAGAAACCCTAAATCGGAGAGGGTTTTGGAAAGATCCTGTCAATTGAATCAAGGAGCGGTGCCAGAAATCACAAACATAACGCAGTTAGATGATTATAAGATGGAAATAAAATTTGGATCACAGTTATTTGTACAAATCGAAACCAAACAAATTTATAAGATCACAAAAAATCTGAATGAAGGTGCTGGAAGATGATTCTTACCCAAAGAAAGGCAAATTTGGGATCAAACATACGAGTAGAGGAGGAAACGAGCAAAACCCTAGGAGTCCCTCTTGCCACTACCGACCAAATCCGAGGGAAAGGAAAAAAAGACAGTCGGCCCCTAGGAGAGGGAAGCACTGCCGGCTTTTTGAAGGAAGAAGAAGTTGCCGACCAAAGCAAGGAGGCGTTGGCCTTAGAGGAGGGAACTGGATGTTGCGGCTTGGGGGAAGGAGTTGTCGACGACCTGAGAGGGTGTAGGAGCAAGAGGAGGCGTCGACACTGGCCTATGGGAGTCAGCACGGGAGCAGGAGCGGCGGGGGAGGCGAAATCGGGAGGTAGAAGAATCGCGGCTTGCGGCGCTAGCGGGAGACGGGGTCGAGTGCGGCTACAAGAGACGAGAAACAAAACCCCAGGCCAAAAATTTTCTAATCGTGATAGGGGGCTTCATTGAATGAAATAGAGGGGAAACCTAACTTGCTATTTACAAAAATTCCATCAATATACTTATTAAAATTCTCCTTTTATATTATTTGAGTGTTGTTACATCAGGCATGGCCAAAGCTGGGTGATTCATAAGAGCCGCCTTGAGGGCGGTGAATGCAAACATGGCGCCTGGGGTCCACGAAAAGGGTCCATCCTCGGAAGATTTGAGTAACTGTGTCAGGGGTCGAGCCAAGGTGTCGTACTCCTGAATGAAACGCCGGTAGTAACCGGTGAGGCCCAAAAAACCTCGGACGTCCCAAAGGGAGGTGGGAATTGGCCAATGAAGGACCGCCTGGATTTTACCGTCGTCCATGGCCACTCCCTGGGCCGAGATCGTGTGGCCCAAGTAGCTGAAGGTAGTCACACCAAACTAACACTTCTTGCGGTGGAGTAAAAGATGATGCCGTCGGATCGTCTCGAGCGTGCGACGTACATGACATAAGTGCTCCTGCCAGGATGAGCTATACACCATAATATCATAAAAAAAAACAAGGACGTGTTGATGGAGTCCTGCTCGGAAGATGCTCATGGTGGCTTGGAAGGTGGCCGATGCGTTGGTCAGTCCGAAGGGTATAACCAGGAACTCGTTGTGCCCATCATGCGTCTGAAATTCTGTCTTTGGTACATCCTACGATCAAACCCATATTTGGTGGCACCCTGCCCGGAGGTCGAGCTTCGTGAAGAGCAACGTCGTGGAGCTCGTTCAACGGCTCTTGGATGACTGGAATGAGATATTTCTCCGGGATCGTGGCCTTGTTCAACTCCATGTAGTCGATACAGAAGCGCCAACTCCCGTCCTTCTTGCGCATGAGGAGGATTGGGTTGGACAACATGCTCGCACTGGGGCGGATGAGGCCTCCCATGAGCATTTCCCGCACCAAATGTTTGATCTTATCCTTCTGGACATGTCCATAGCGGTAAGGACTGACTGATACGACCGAGCTGTGGGGTTGCAGCGGAATGGCATGGTCAGTGGCCCGCATCGGAGGCAAGCCTGTGGGGGTCGTAAACACATCAGAGAACTCCTTGAGGAGACAGTGAAGGTCGGGTGGGAGCACCAGGGAAGCCATCAGCTCGGCCTGTAGCTGCCAAAGACACACAAAGAAAGCCACATCGGTAGTTCCTTGGATGGCACAGAAGGAAACCTGTGTGCGTAGAAGGGGGAGTCGCTGACGAGGTGGCATGGTGACCCCTCCCATAGGAACTGCATAGAAATCTCGACCCAGTTGACCCGAACGTCGCTAGCCATGTTACGCCCAGGATGATGTCAATGCCGCCCAACTCGAAGAAATAGAAATCTGCCGTCACTGAGGAAGGTCCCAAGGCAACTGTCAGGCGCCGGCAACCGTCTCCCAAAAAACAGTGAAGTCCGGCGATGGAGTATATGGAATGGAGAGTTGCCCTACCAAACGATGAAAATGAAATTGTGGCTGACGCCGCTATCGATCATAATGAGAACTGGGTTCCCCTGGACGAGGCCGACCAACTTCATCGTCCGAGGCCCGATGAGGTCGCCCACCGAGGAGTAGGGAAGATCCAAGCGGTTGAAGGTGGGTCTGTCGGCCTTAGGGGGTTGCGGATCGTCGGTGATCTCGAGCGCCTCAATGTCCTCCAATGTGATTTCGATTCTAAGATCCCGGATGATTGCATGTAACTCTTTTACGGTGCACTCGTGATTGGGAGAATAAGGTTATCGACACCTGAAGCATAGCCCTTTTTTCCTGAGCTCGTTGTAGTCCCCGTTAGAAAGGTGGTGGGTGGTTGTGGTCCGGCCCGGGCGAGGCCCGCCCGTGTGGTGTGGTCGCGGACCGAAGTCCCGCGGTGGTGGTGGCCGAGGAGGAGGCCCAGTGGCAGCCAACGGTCTAACAAAGAGATCCGCCTCCACGACACGCGGTAGATCGAGCGCTTCAGATACCGTCCGCGGATGGTGAGTGTGGAGGCGAGAACGGATCGACGGAAGGAGACCTTGCATGAAGAAACCCAAATAGTTGTCCAGTGGGAGGCCAGGAACATGTGTCACCAGGGCGACGAATTCGTCGATGTAGGCATCGGGACCGGCCGACTGGTGGATGCTACAAAGACGCTCGACGGTGGAACCGGCATAGCGAGGTTCATACCACTGGACCATTTCATGTTTCAGTTCGCCCCCGGAAATGTTGGGCTGGGATTGGCGTAGTCAGCGCACCCAATGAAGAGCGGTTCCGTCAAGGCCGACCACGGTAGCGCTGACCTTGTCCGTCTCGGGTGTGAGGTGGAGGTTGAAGTATTGTTCTGCCTTGGTGATCCACCCCATGAGATCGGTGCCGGAGAAATGCAGAACGTCGAGTGCGAAGGACGAGCAAGCCAAGAGAGGCAAGATAGCGGCTGGCTGGGGGGTGTGCCAAGGAGCGAGCCTCCGTCGGTAGAGGAGGCGCAACCGCCGGTGGTTGCGAACGCAGTAGAGCCTAGGCGGGCGTCCAAGAGCGCAAGGATGGCCTGCAGCGTGGCCTGGATGGAGGCGAACTGAGAGTCATCGGCGTCGAAGCGGTGTTGGACGTTGTTGTCAGAGGCCTCGGTGACGGGAGTGTCGGTGTGTGTGCGTGTGGTGGGAGCCATGCAAGAAAATAGCGCGGGAAAAGGCCGTGTCGCGAGCAAAATGCGTAGCGGCTGAAGGGTTGCGATGTGTGGCGACCCGATGCGGACGATCGCACGACGCGAAACAACGATCGGCGAGGGCACAAGCAGGAAAGAGAAAAACCCATTGGATTCCAAGCGGGCGACATGATAGGCCAGACCAAATATTACCAAATGAGAAGAGATTAGAGTTTGAGAGAAAATCAAGGAACAACCCTTTTCATATCACATCCAAGATAAAAAAAACATTACAAGGTCCAACAAGCCCTCTTGTAGTAGCGATGTGCAAATAACAAAACCGAAATATTAATTAAAACAAAAACATAATAAAAAGCTGAATGTTAATTATCCTCCGTGCTCGCCATAGCCGGTTCATCCTCGTCAGTCCGAGCAGCGTCCGCCGTCACCGCTGCATGCGGTCCCCGCCGCCTGTAGTCCCACCATGGACGCACCTCGTCGTGAATGTCCATAACATTGTCTCTCCATGGAATCAACGAATATTGTATATGCTGTGCTTAGAATGTTAACACTGCCAATTGGAATCCCAAAAAATGGAATGATTGGGGAAACTCTTAGTAACACAGTTCTTGCTTCGAGTGAGTTAGCTGATATGACAGATTGCAAGCTAAATTATGAATTGAATGAATAGTGTCAGGGCGTGAGAATTTTTTGAAGTAATAACTGAATAAATATTGAACATCATTAATTGAGTACCATCAACATTGCAAACTATATTCTTATCAGAATTTGATGTGAATTTTTCTATGAGCGTGACATAACCACTCCTGTGATTGAAACCCTATATTTAATAATCCATGAATTTATATTATCCACATTTAAAATCTTTATATTATCCACAAAAGGCCCGGGCCAGTGGGCCGGCCCAAGCCCGGCCCGGTACAAGCCCGGCTAGGCCGGGCCCGGCAAAAGCCCGGCCCGGGGCCCAGACAGGGCTCAGATTTAGAGCCATTGCCCGGCCTGATACCCGGCCCGGCCAGGCCGGGCTAGGCCCGGGCAAAGCCCGGGCTAGGGCCGGGCAAAGCCCGGGCTAGGGCCGGGCTTTGCCCTGCCGTGCATAACGACTCTTATTAGAGCCGTTAATTAAACGGCTCTAATAAGAGCCGTTAGGCTAAGCAGCGGCTAGCGGGGCTGCCCCGCTGGCCGCTGCTATACAGCAACACAACAGCTGCTGTATAACAGTTGTTGTGCTGTTGTACAGAGTCTAGGCCCTCGGCTCATTATTTTTAAAAAAAAATAATTTTTTTTTAAAATCCCTCCCCTGGTTGCCCCCCCTCTCACTCTCTCTCATTCTCTCTCTCTTACTCTCTCTCACTCTCTTTATTTTAAAAAAAATAGTTTTTTTTATAAACCCCCCCCCCCCCCACCCCCACCTACCCCCCCCCCCCCCCCCTCTCTCACTCTATCTCACTCTTACTCTCTCTCTCTCACTCTTACTCTCTCTCTCTCATTCCCCATTCCCCAATCCCCATTCCCCAACCCGAGCACCCCCCTCTATCTCTCTTACTCTCTCTCACTCTCTCTCTCCCACTCACTACCTCAAGTCCTCAACGACACATGGCGTCGTCCTCCTCAACGCCTGGGTCGTCTACTCAGAGTACGCCTGTAGTGGTGGAGCACACTCGTAAGGCGGCAGCTTGGGAGCACTTCGATAAGGTTCAAGTTGGCACCGAATTTGCGGCGCGGTGCAAATTATGCTCGAAGTTGCTGACCCTTACTGGCAACTCGACATTATCAAGACACCTTAAGTCTTGCGTGTCGAAACAAGCTCCCGAGTCCAGTCAGGCCCAAATTTCAGGAGCAGGACAAATTTGGACATACGATCAACTTCGCCAACGGGACCTGCAGATGAAACATGTCATCAAACGTGGGTTGTCATTCAGTCATTACGACAACGAGGATGCGACGGAGTACATACATGGAGGCCTTCAACCCAAATTTCAACAGGTAAGTAGAGCTTCTCTTAGCCGCGACACCATTAAAGCTTATTTAGAATCAAAAAATTTGTTAATTAATTTTTTTGAAAATTTCGAGGGTCGTGTAAGTTTAACGAGTGACGTTTGGAGCAGTAGTATAAAAGTAGGACTATCGTACATATGTATCACGTGCCATTGGATAGATCCCGTCTCATGGGAGTTAAATAAGCGTGTAATTTGTTTTGAAGGTTTTGAATATCCGCACACTGAAAAAACTATATATAATGTAATTATGAAATGTGTGCGCGAATTTGAATTAAAAGATAAAATAATGAGTATTTTTTTTGATAACGCCTCTAACAATAACGTAGTTATTGATTGACTAAAACGCGATTTAAAACCAATGCTAAACGATGCGTTTTTTCACACTCGATATGTTTGTCACGTTTTAAATTTAGTAGTACAAGATAGCTTAGCCGCTATGAAACCGTATATTAAAAAAATTCGTCTTATGCTTAGAGTCATTTATAGTTCTAGGCAACGATCGCAGGATTTTAAAAATTTTGTAAACGCACATGGTAAAAAATATTTGAAACCACAATTTGATATGCCTATTAGATGGAACTCAACATATAAAATGTTAAAAAGAGCGTTTCAACAAAAATCATTACTTATGGAATATTATAATATGATAAATAGTCATGATTTAACCGATGCCGATTGGGACGCATTAGGACATTACATGGATTTATTAAAATGTTTTTATAGGGCGACGGTTTTTTTTATCTGGCGTGTACTATCCCACCAGCTCCCTAATTATTGAAAATTTTGTAAACATCGCACAAAAAATTAATTATTATAGACAACATGATGGATGACGTCCATTAATTGAAATAATGAAAGAATTTTTTTTAAAATATTATATAGAAATGCCCGCAATGTTTTCGTGCGCGGCCGCTTTAAATCCGTTATTCAGCGTAGACAACGTTGAAAATTTGATAGAAGAAATAAATACAAACTTAAATTTAAATTTAAATTTCGATTATTGTGACGACGTTAGTATTATAAAATTTAATTCTCTTTTTACCGAATGTTACAATTATTATGATAACTTATACGGCTCCCGGCCCCGGGAAAAAATAACGCAACCGAAAACAAATGATACTTTTAAAAACAAAATTTTAGAATTAACAGCTAGGAAAAATGCGCGCACATCTAGTAGTTTAAATGAATTAGGATTGTACACTAAAACACAATTCCGTGATTTTATGAGCACGGAGGAGATCGAAAACTTCGATCTCCTAAAATGGTGGAAAGATAAAGTTAATACGTATCCTATTTTGGCCTATATGTCCCGTGATTTACTAACAATCCAAACTAGTACGGTAGTTTCAGAGTCCGCTTTTTCTCTTAGTGACAGAGTTTTGAACGAGCGGAGGAGCCGGCTCAATGAAGAATCTTTGGAAATGTGCATTTGCTACAAGTGCTATTTGGATGCTATGAAGAGGAAATAACACATTACAGCATTAGAGGATAGCTCAGAGGAGATCGAAGACGAGATGAACGCGATAAGTTTACAAGACGATTGAAGAGCAAGCGCACATCTATTAGCTGCCTTCAAAGTTAAAACTGTATTTTTCTGTTTTGTTAAATTAATTAATATTGTAGTTTTTTTAATCTAAAATTAAAAATGATAATAAATTTCATTTTTTTTAATTTTTTTCAATTAATGGAAATTGTAAGATGTAAATATTTTTTAATATTAATGAAATTGAATTTGTTTTGTTCATGCGAGTGGATTTTTTTTAATGTATTAAAATTTTAAAGTATATTATTTTTTTAAATATAATTTAATTATTATTAAGGTTTAAAAAAAATCAAAATTAAAACCGGGCCCGGCCCGAAGGGCCTGATCAGGCCCCTTCCCGGGGCAGGGGCCCGGGCCCGACCCGAGCCCGGTTTCAGAAAAGCCCGGGCCTGTTGGGCCCGGTACCGGGCCGGCCTGATCAGGCTTTATGCCCACGGCTAGAGCATTTATATACATTTTTTTGAGCTCTAAAATGCTCATAATTTTGTTCTCATGTTCCAAAATCCAAATCTCTTGACAACTAAATTGATAATCATTGGATTAATGAATATTTATTAAAGTCCAGTTGTCCATGATACTTGACTTTATAATTTCTGGTTTCTTATTGTCTGTTCGCACATGGTATCAGAGGGCTCGATCTTTTCCGCCTTATTCGGTGCCTTCTCCTGTCCGCGCGGCTTTATCTCCTTCTTGCCGTCTGTTCGCGCAGCCTCTCTTCCCTTCTCTACTCTGTCGCTGCCCTTTGTGTGCGGCCCTCTTCTTGCTTCCTTTCTCTCTCACTCCGCAACTTGTTACGCGGTTTCTCTGTGTCTCCTGTTCGCGCGACCTTCTATCTACCCGCACGACTTCTTTCCCTCTGCCTTTTTCTGCTGCTTGGTCGTGGCCTTTCTTGTTGTCGGTGTGTTGGCACCGTGACCGCTGCAGACCCTTTCCCTGTGTCCGTTGCGGTTTCTTGTCTTGTCCGCTGCGGTTTCTTGTCCTGTCCGCCGCGTTCTCTACTTGTTCTTATCTCTGCTGCTTGGTCGTGGCGCTTCTAGCCGCTGGTGTATTGACACGGTGACAGCTGCAGAACCTTTCCTTGTGTCCGCAACGGTCTTCTTCCTTGTCTCCGCGACCTGCAGTTCGCACGACTTCTCTCTACCCGCGCAACTTCTCTCTACCCGCGCGACTTCTCTTCCACGGCTCTTTCCTGCTCTTCTACCACCACTGCTACTCCTGTGGCCAATCCGCCTCCTCCTCCCATTCCTTCCGGGAATCTTGGCACCGTCTCCAAACTTGTCGGTTCCAACTACACGGATTGGAGTGTCTCCTTCACCTTCCTTCTTCGCTCACAATGTAAACGCCACCACCTCACCGATGACCCTCCTCCCACTTCCGCTGAGTTTAACGACTGGGATGCTAGCGACGCACTTGTGCGCACTCTGCTAGCTAACGATCTTTCTGATGAATGTCTTCCCGTCATCTGTCATGATGAGACGGTCAAGAAGGCTTGACTTCATCTTGCTGCTTTGTACTCGAAGGGGGCTCATACGTCCCACATCTATACTTTGTATGCGGATCTCTTTGCCCGTCTTTCCATGTCTCCTGCTGCCGCTTATCAACAAGTTCAGGCTCTTGGGGCTGAGATTCTTCAACATCACCCCTTCTCTGCGGATTTGGCCGAACAACACAACCACTTCCAGGAACTTCTTGTTGTGTGCTATCTTATGTGACTTCCTGAGTCCTATGACATGATCCGCCAACAAATCTTGGGCGAGGCAGACTCTCCCACCTTGGATACAACTGCTGCACGCATTGCCGCAGTTACCTCTCTACTTCAGCGTCCGCTTCTGTCCTCTCCTCCTCCAGAGAACTATGCTCACCAGACTCACCGGAGTGGCTCTGGTAACCGCAACCACCATTCCGGTGGACGTGGCTCTTCCCGCTTCCTCTGCTCTCACTGTGGCCGCACCGGGCATCTTGTGGATCGCTGTTGGACGAAACATCCACATCTTCACCCCTCCGGTGACTCTTCCACCTCCTCTTCAAAGCCGTCCTCCTCGATGGTCACCTCATCAGGTAGTGCTCACGTGGTTACCCAAGGTAAATGGCTCATCGACTCTGGTGCGACTAATCACATGACGGACAATCTTCAGTGCTTTTCTCTCCTTGAAACACATGATCGGTTGCCCCCGGTCCTTGTTGCCGATGGCTCTCCCTCCCCGGTTCATGGGACGGGAGTGGTTCATGTCACTTCGTCCCTTCGCCTTGCCGACACTCTCTATGTGCCCAAGTTTCCGTGCAATTTATTGTCGGTTACCTCTTTGTGCAAGCAACTTCAGTGCTCCGTCACATTCACTTCAACTTCTTGTTCTTTTCAGGATCCGAACTCTCAACGGACGATTGCTACTAGGACTGAGAGCGGCGGCCTCTTCATGTTATATTACCACACATTATAACATCTTGTTTTTGTCCAGAGGTTGGGAACCAACTTCATGCTATATTACCATATTGAATTTTTGCATGATGGGAGATAAAATAGATGTAATTGTAGACTAAAGAACTCCAAATTAGTGGAAAAACATATATGCAATGCCAGCATTGGTAGCATCTAGAGACTTGATATAAAGATAACATTGACAATGACTCTTGATAAGGGAGCTGACTCTCAATTGATGAGAGGAAGACGTTGGTTGCTACTCTTTTGCTGGATGAAAGGAAAACACCAAATGCCGGTGGTGGCTTTTTAGAGTATCCCGATGGATTTTCAACTAGTGTGGCAAAAGAAGTAGAGAATGTGCTACAACTCATGCAAGGAACACAATAACTCTTTGACTAGAGTAGCGTAAGAAGCATAATATGTGATGCGGCTAAGGAGAGGAAAGTAAGAAATCTTTGATTGGAATAGTGGAAGAAACAAATAAGAGATTGTGATTGAGTTACTCATTTCATCTATTTCCTACAGCCATAACTTTTTAACTCCCATTATGAAGAATTATATAGGACTGTCCTGCATCATATAGCGTACTAATGATGTACTTACCCATTATGAGTATATCATTCTCAGTGCATATTAACGAAGAAAGATGTGTGCCAAAGGCCAGTTGATGTTGTTAAATATATGTTGGTAGAGCACGAACTTATGATATAGGACAAACACATACATGCCTGCCACCCCAGAGTTCCAACAGGGGGCCCACCATGACGTCTCATCATGGAGGCTTTATCAGGTCTGCGGACCGTACATCCCAACCCATCTCATCGGTCCTACCACAGGGTTGGTAGGTTGTTGAGGCTGGAGCTCGATCCCCCGACCTCCTTGATAAAGAGTCCTCAAGCGGACTCTCATCACCAACTGATCACGCGGATCAATTGGTGATGAGAGGCCTCCTGAGGACTCTTTATCAAAGAGGTCGGGGGATCGAGCCTCGTCCTATGTGATTAGTTGGTGATGAGAGTTCACCTGAGGACTCTTTATCAAGGTGGTCGGGGGATCGAGCCCCGGCCTCAACAACCTACCATTGTGGTGGGACCGATGAGATGTGTTGGGGTGTACGGTCCGCGGACCTGATAAAGCCTCCATGGAGAGACGCCATGGTGGGCTTCCTAGTGGGACTCCAAGGTGGCAGGCTGGTGTGATGCCTGTCCTGCATCACTAACTAATATCAGAATAGTTGCGGTGCTAGTAACAAATTTTTAATCCATAGATTTACATCAACGATCAATATTAAGTCCATTTATTTTTATAATAATTATGGATATGCTTATAAAAGATATCTAAAGCGAGGTATCTTGGTGCACTTAATAGATCCTGCACCCCTTCACCTGTTACCTATGGAGTTGGATGCTTCTGATATTGCCATTTTTATAATAATTATGGACATGCATGCTTTCTGACTATATATATATATATATTTTGAATTACATGATAACATTTTTTCAAGTCTTTCAATCAATTTACCTTGATTGGAGCCAAAAATGCTCTCCATCAGCATGTTTTGAATAAACACTATTTTATGATCATACTAACATTTTAAACTGACACCATTCTATTTTGGAAAATTCCGGTTTCTAAGTGTGTCATTCTTTTCCTTCTTCTCATACTCATCATAGATCACAATTATTTCTTTATTATATTTTAATGCTTTTCAGAGAAAGTATGAAGAGAATGTCGTTCATCGCCTTATGGGACCTCGTGTTCATCCTTTGGAGGAAATTCAACAGTTGAACGTACCTAAGGTGATTCTGTATCTTTAATGCATAGAATTCCATGAATTTTATTTATTGATTTTGAAGCATGATGATTTTGAAGTGAGTCTTATTTAGCTCATTTTATCAACCCTAAATAGGACTCCAACTCATTTTCTTCATTCAGAGAACGCCTTCACGATCTACAGGTATGTTAGAAATTAAAACTTACTAATTAAGTTTTTATTTTTTATTTTTATAATTTCTTCATTCAGAGAAAGCCTAAGGAAATTCAATGTTGCTATCACATTTTTATTTTTTCTGAGATTGCATAATCACACATCCTGTCTACTCCAGTTAACAGAAAATATTAGGGTCTGTTTTGGGAAATCCAGAATTCATGGATGGGGCTTGTTTGCGCGAATTGATATTCAAGAAGGGGAAATGGTAATTTGCCTACTCTATCAAATGCTAATTTTTTTCCATAGTTGTTCCTTATAAAGTTCCTCCATGTCCCTGGATGATTTTTCTTTGCAATATAACCAGAAAGATGTGACAATATATTCAAACAATTTTTTATAAAGAAAGTACATGGGAGGTTTTTTGTTAGTTTCATTCTCTCATGATGTCTCTAATTTCAAAGGTTTAATTTAGGGTGAGTTTGGTTTTGAAGTAATTGGAGGGAATGCAGATGCTCATGCAACATCACAATTTCATAGTTGATTTATTTCCTTCCAATGTAATTAATAGGTCATTGGAATTGTAAACAATTACCATTTTTCATATGCAGTCTCCCATTCAACCCTACTGTTCTACAAGAAGATATTTTTCTTTAATTATTGCTGTGTGTCAGCATTTCCTGATCTTTAAAAAAGAATCTAAATTTCATAAGCAGAGTAGATAAATAAAATTATCCTCATCCGGACATGTAGGTTAAATTATTTTCAATTCTTTCATCATTTTTTGTTTTCTTTTCATTTTCTCTCTTTCAGTTTCTTCCTAACAAATAGAGTCTTTTCTTGATTTCATGGAATTGCATGGAATGCAATTATAATTTCCTTCATAATTTCATATGCGGTGTTTTATTTTGTAGTAACTAATAAGTAATTGATTTTAATTAGGAATTATGAGCGAACCCATTTTATCATGATGTTGGTTCCTTGCGCAACCCTAGTGAAAACTTGAATGATCCGTTCATTTGGACTGAATTGGGGAATGTAATTAGCATTGAAGCTCAATTTTTATTGAAATTGGACCTCCACTTATAATTTAGAAACCCTAATTCCATACATCCGAACGGACCTGATGGAAATTTTGGCAGTTGCCATTGGGACTCGTGCCTGCTTTATTCACAATTTTTTTTTTCAAAAGCTGAACAATAAATGAAAATATTTTCTCACCCAAGTTTTCCTCGCTTAAATGATTAGGTGAAAGCTAATTTCACTTCAATTCCTTATGTCATTTTCATTTTGAGTGCCTTTTTCACTTTCACTCCTTCCATTTCTTCAAATCAAATAGATTCCTAACGCCCTTGAATGGCTATTTTTGATCCAATTAGTTAACCCTACACTGGTAAATAACTGTTTGTTTCTTCGAATTTGTAATATTCGATCATGGTCTTATGTTTATAATCAGGCACTTGAATACCGTGGTGAGCAAGTGCGAGGCAGTGTTGCAGATCTAAGAGAACTGCGGTACCGGTTGGCCGGAAAGGACTGTTATGTAAGTTTTTTTAATAAAGAATTCTCTTTATTATATTTTTTGTTTTCGTTAGTTTTTTCTAAGATCATTTAAGTTCCTTATAGGTAAAATTCTAGAATTTATTTTTCTACGCTAATTAGCAAGTCATTTGATTTGACCAAATCCAAACAGCTATTCAATAAATTGACCTGATATGAAAATCAGTAGGGTTGGGTATTTAAAGTATTGTCTAATAAAATTTGATAATGGTATTTGTTGAAGTCAGAAAAATTCCCAACCTCAGAAATCGGATCAAGGCAACCTAAAGTTACTGGCTCTGTAATAAGGCTAGGTGGTTAAAGTGACTAGGATGAAGAACGAAAGCAACAAACAGGACCCCAGATGCTGTGACAGGAAGGTCCCACCACGTACCCGGATTCTTAAAAGAAGCAACCCCTTCACAACTAAAATTGGTCGAGCTGGGTACGAGGGAGACTAGCTGATAACAAAGTCGCGAGGTTGCGATCTGGTCTCTAAGGAAGTGAGATCCAAAGGCTCCGCTGATATCCAAAAAATAGAGCTCGGGAGATCCTTGACGGGATTTTCAGTGTCTCACCTCGTACCCCTGGGGTCCTATTTATAGGGAAATCCTGAGAGGGGGGGGTCTATTTATACCCCACCCCTTGGCGACTTCCTAGAAGAGCTCGTACGGCTGGGCGAGTAGCTCGCCTAGTCGCTTACTTGGCGAGTATACGAGGGGAGCTCGCCATACTCGCCCAGACCTTCTGTTGCTTAATGTGTTGACCCTGACCTTCATCTTGGTTTGTTGACTTTGACTTGTGCTGACCTGGCCTTGGTGGGGCCCCTACTCGACGAATATGGGTTGTACATAATCTCCGCTCTTTTCGAGCGACGTAAGAACTCGAAAAGAATGATCCAACATTTATTCGGCGAGCTATTATATCGAGCTTCTGAGCTACTCGCACCTCGTTGATGCTCATTAATCTCTATAAATAGGGGGTGTTTTTCGAGATATGCCTATTAGAGCTCGCCAGACCATGTCGAAAGCCGACGAGGAAATTCTCAAACAGATCCTTAATGCGTTGTCCGGCTTCATCCGGCCCTCCAAGCCGAAGAGGCCGCGGGATGATGAAGTTGTTTCCGACCTGCCTCCTAGTAAGAAGAAGAAGACGAAGAAATCAAAGAAGTCGCACGCCCCCGAGATCGACAACCCGCCTTCATCGCTGAAGGATGTCGCCGCGACGGCCAAAGATCCCGCGTCCCCTCTGAATACCCAGCAACTCCTTGATGAGCTTGGGCTGGACGGTATTCCCGACATATCCGTCCATGGAGCCGTTCTTCTCAAATCGCCGATCATCCTTTCAGCCCCTGAAGTCATCGATACTCATGCGCAGGAGCAGGTTAACCTCGTTGCTTCGCCAGGTCGATATCTCGCCGATGTATCTAGATTATAGTCGGTTGCCGAAGTTTTTGCTGACTTGAATTTTGCTGACGCAGGTCTCCCGCCAGATGATGCCGTCGTGGTGCTCCACGCCACTCCTCTGCGCACGACACCGCTGATCGCTCTCAAAGCCGGGAAGCGAGTCCAAACCGCGCGCACTGTGCGGATCAACATCGGCTGCAAGAAGGCGATCGAAATACTGGCCTCCTTGGCGGGGGAGGTTCCTTCTGCGAGCAAGGATGTTCCTGCGAGAAAGGATCTCGCGACGGCCAAGACCCCTCAGCCCGGGACGGGCAAAGCTCTTGCCGCCCCTGCAACTACTCAACAACTGCCGGCAGCGAGCATCCCTTTGCCGCCGCCACCTCCTGCTGTCTCCAAGCCGCAACAGGAGGCGAGTATCCTGGTGCCTCTGCCACCCCCTGCTGCCCCTTCATCCTCGCGACAGCTCGCGAGTACACCTCTGCCTCCGCCGCCACCCCTGACAAGCTCGCAAACACAGTTGTCGGGTACGGTGCTGCCACCACCTCCTCCGCTGGACAGCTCGACTCGGAGGCCGGATAGACAGCGGCCCAACTACTTCCCGCCGAGGAACGGGGATCACGACCATGGAGGTTGCGGGCAGGGGAGGCCCGCCAAACGCTCGGGCGGCTCTTATTCGGGTCAGCGAGAGTCTTCGGGTCACGACCACTCTCCACGGCGATCTTGATTTCCTCGCCAAGTTAACTCGCGTCGTTGTTGTGCTGACTTGATCGTCGATGTCGACTTCTGATTTGGCGACATTCTTTCCGTTTTGATAGATCGCCCTGCAACTCCTGGAGCGGCTTTCCTTGACGCCATCGGACTGTCTGGGAGCGCATATTGCCATGCAGCCGCTCGTGCCTAACTGGAGTTGGAGTCCAAGTTCGACCAACTCGCCATTTGCGAGCATCATCGCCGAATTTCGTCGTTGGAGGTCAGGATGGCGAGGATGGAAGAGCTTCGGGCCAACCTGGAGAACTACGAGGCCCGCTTCCATATGATCGGCGAGATAGATCGACGGATGGCGATGAACGACCATCGTCTTCAGCTTGCTCTCGACGAGTTGGCTGGTATGCACGCGAGCATGGGCTATGCAGGCCGACTAGCGAGAATGGAAAAACAGCTGCGGCTTGGTGATAATGCGATATCAGTGGCCACAGAGCATTATCGGCGAGCTCGCGAGATGAGCTGGGCCGGACGACATCCTCACCCTCCAGAGCGGCCTCCTAGGACTTAGTTTTCTTTTTTCTTCTCTCTATTAGCTGAACTCGCATCTGAAAACTTATGTAATGAACAATATTCTTTATTTGTAATAAGCGAGTTTAAATCTTGTCGTTATTTTCTTGATGGTCGCTCTTTTGTCTGTAAGTTCATTTTCTTTTTACGACTTTCCGTATATGTATTGTGCAGGTTCCGGCGAGGTCCCAGAAAGCTTTATTCGAGATAGAACTAGGTGTTAGGGTTGCTCTCGGCTGATACGCGACTTAGGTAGATACTTGCGCAGGGTTGATATACCCCCCACCCCTGCCTAGGACTATAAATAGAGGGGGTTGGTAAACCATAAGTACGCTGCTTCGATTTTTAAACTTATACTCGCGAATAACTTTTCTTGCTCGCCGCTTCTTTGCCTTCTCACTTCTCCTTGCTCGCAAAAACAACTCGCTCAAGATGGTCGTGGATGATGCCAGCACTCGCCGACAAGCTCATGTTGCGAATTTCACTGATGCCGCCTTCAAGACTCCTCGCGCGGACAAAGCGATTAAATTCCTATATCGAAGGCGGGCTGATACTCTCTCTCCGCCACTTCGAAGCCGGCTTACGACTTTCATTGTGGCCGGAATTTCGCCAGATCCTTCAATATTTCGGCACCGTGCCCGCTCAAATCAACCCCAACAACGTTGCGATAATCATGGGGTTCCTATGCTTCTTGCAAGAAGAGAGGATCGTTTTCGACCTCTCCGTCTTTAGGAAGATTTTCGCCTTTGCGGCGATGTCGGACGAGATCGTCTTCTTCAGCAGGCACGTCTGCACGCTGGTTGGGACGACGAACAAAGTCCACCGATGGAGCGAGTACCTAGTCGTCGTCACCGGCGACTTCGACGGTGTGCTGGGGTGGCCACATCAACCCGCTGACGTCGCCTTCGTGCCGCCGATCTTGGAGGGCGTCCGCGAGAAGCTAGTCGAGGGTTTCTGCCGTCGACGATTCGACGTCATCCATTGATGAATCAACGTCAATGTTCTTTTAGAGATCCACCCCTGTGAGAGTAAGTTTTCGAAGTTTTGATCTTACCCGCCTATTTTTCCCCTCTCGACGTTAAGAAAATTGCGCTAACTCGCTCTTGATGCTCGCAGTACCCTCCGAGCTCCCATTGAAGCCGCTTCCTTCGGCCAAGGAAGTCGCCTCGTCACACCCAGAGCCCCCCAACTAGCCGCCAGAAGTTGGGGAGAAGAAGAAACTTGCAAAGGGGAAGGAAAAGGTCAAGTCGCTGGATCATGCGAGCCAGCGGGCTAAAGTATCTCGTCAACTGTTCGAGGACCGGGAATCTCCGACCGACGTCGGGGCGCCTTACCTTCATCCAAACTACAACCTTGGGCGAGAAGGTAAGGATGCCTTCGGCTGCCCGCTAGTCTCCGGGTCCGCTGACGAGCATCGGGTGTCGTTGAGCACCAACCTCCCCGCTTGGTCCGAGGACTGGGATGACAAGGGGAAGGCCTTCGACGTTCTCCACGCCATCTACGGGCGAGCTGATGCTAAGTCCATGGTCCATTCTGCGGGCTGCCGTGCCGGGCCATTTCTCGGCGAGGGAGCTACTCGAAACGCACGAGGCGCTAAAGGTCGTTTCCAAGAAGGCAATCGACCTCGGAATGCAATCAACTCGCTGGAAGGAATATGAGGTAAGTCGCCTCCTTGGCGCGACATAGTTTAATATTAACTTGGTAGTTTTGCTGATGGTTCGTTGGTACTCGCAGGCGTCCGGGATCGGGACGACGAAGAAAATTTCTGTGCTTGAGCAAGAACCCGCCGACACCAAAGCCGAGTTAGAGGCTTCCCAAATCCGGGTCGCCGAACTCGAAACTCGGCGGGTGCCTCCTGGAGATTGCCCCAGCTCTTCCGGACCTCGCCCAATGATGTTGTTGCAGGACGTGATCGACCATGGGATGGTCAAGAAGGTCTGTCGTCATGGGACGAGATGTCGGCCGTACGCCGGGGAATTGCGCGGGCGGCGGAGCTTATCATCCTCGCCAGGTTGAGGATCGGCGACCATCTTGACGAGGTGGCCAAGAAGATGACTGTCGAGGACCTGATTCTGGAGATGCTCGCCGAGGAGTCTAACTCGCCGGACCGCGTCCTTTCCTCGGCGTCGGGCTCTAGCGGCAGCAACAGTAGCAGTAGCATCAGCGAAAGCGAGGAGGAAGTCAGCGGCGAGGGCGAAGAAGAAGACAACGCCGACATTGGCGATGAGGATTATCGGCCTGATACTGGCGACGATGAGTCCTCGTGTTTCGTCGATATTCTTCATACTCGCATACTCAACATTGTAGTTAGAAAATTTTTTGAAACTTGTAAATTTTTGATATAGTAAAGCTTTTTGCTGATGAATTACTTTCTCTTCATATTTTGCTCGCATACTCGCTTACTGATGGCGCTCGCTAGGCTCATAGGTTCGGAGAGATCGAGAGTTCGGCATGCTGTTACTCGCACGCGGACGTCGCTCATACTCGCTTCATTGTTGCTCGTGTTTACTCTTACTCGCATACTCGCCCATACATACTCGCACCTGCATAGTCGCCTATCTCGCAGAGCTTAGCTCAATTGAGTCGGAGATTGTAGCCGACACTCTGCATGAGCCGAGCTCAACTGATGGTGGGAAGCAGTCAACACCCAGCAGGAGCCAAGCTCAACTGGGGGTGGAGAATCAGTCGACACCCAGCAGGAGCCAAGCTCAACTGGGGGTGAGAATCAGTCGACACCCAGCAGAAGTCAAGCTCAACTGGGGGTGAAGATCAATCGACACTCAGCAGGAGTCAAGCTCAACTGGGGGTGTGGATCAGTCGACACCCAGCAAGAGCCAAGCTCAACTGGGGGTGGGGATCAGTCGACACCCAGCAGGAGCCAAGCTCAACTGGTGGTGGGGATCAGTCGACACCCAGCAGGAGCCAAGCTCAACTGGGGGTGAGAATCAGTCGACACCCAGCAGGAGCCAAGCTCAACTGGGGGTGAGAATCAGTCGACACCCAGCAGGAGCCAAGCTCAACTGGGGGTGGGAATCAGTCGACACCCAGCAGGAGCCAAGCTCAACTGGGGGTGAGAATCAGTCAACTCGGGTGTCTAGTAGTCGGTCTGCAGGGGAGAAGCCCGTACAAAGATCACAGACTACGACATCACTCCAACGAGGAACTTTCTTCACCCGAGGGGGTCGATGGCCGATATGCAAGAGAAGAGCTCGTGCAGGGGCTCAGACTTACGATAACTTGACGACTCGAGGACTTCAATCGATGCTGAGGTAGTTCGCTCTGTTGCTTAAGAGATTGTTAATGAGTCAAATGCATCAAATATCTAGGAGAATGAAGAGAAATTTCAAAGAGACGACGATCTTCTTTATTGATTTGGGATGTTGGCGTCCAGACCTGTTCCTGATAGTTCCTCCAGTCGGAGGAGAGATGCAATCAAGGGTAGCTAGGCCGACATGCAAAGGGGAATTGATCTCGGCCGTCAATGCAGAGGCTCGGTCTTACAAGGACGCTTACATCCTGAGGCATCGTCCCATCTTCCGCCCTGAGCTATCTAGGAGAAACAGGTCGAAGGCTCGTTTCTCAACCCAATCGTGGAGATCGCTTTCAGGACAGGCCGCCTGGCCTCGAATGCTGGTGAGTGAGCGAAGGGGAAAATCCCTCCGAGGGTCCTATAGGACGCACTCGAGGTTAACCTCATCCCTTGAGCTTACATTCATTTTTCCCCTAGCAGGTTATCCTGCTTTGGGTGTAACTGAGACGTGTAAATACGCAAGGAGGTACTTGATGGGGTTGGCCCTTTCCTCGAGTCCGGGAGGTTAGCTTCTTGGCCTGTTCCTGATAGTTCCTCCAGTCGGAGGAGAGATGCAATTGGGGGTAGCTAGGCCGACATGCAAAGAGGGAGCTGATCTCGACCGTCGATGCAGGGGCTCGGTCTTATAAGGACGCTTACATCCCGAGACATCGTTCTATCCTCCGCCCTGGGCTATTTAGGAGGAGCAGGTCGAGTGCCAGTTATCTGGATCGATATAGGAAGTTATCAAATGTCTCGTGATGAAACAACATAAAGGAAACAGCTTTGCGCATGTGTATATATATGCAAACGAGATTACAAGGAAGCAAAACATACGGCTGATAGGGATAAAACCTTTTCAGGTCATCCCCACTCCAGGTACCTCCTAGTTTTTAACCTTCTAGATTTTGCAGGCGAGAGCCTCCAGTGGCTAGGGCTTCCTGTACGATGAAGGGGCCTTCCCTGTTGGGATGTAGCTTACCAACTGCAACTCCCCTTCCCGCAGCATCCACCTTCTTCATGACCAAGTCTCCTGCTAGGAAATGTTTGAGGCAGACGTTTTTGTCGAAGTGCCTAGCCATGCGCCTTTTGATTTCCTCCCAGCGGATGGAGGCTAAGTCGCAGAGTTCCTCTATGTAATCCAGTGAGAGCTTTTGAGCGTCTTCATTTTTCAAGCACCATTCTTTACTGCCCTGTACTGCGGCTATGACCCTCGGACTCCGAACTTCGAACTCAACTTGGATGAGTGCCTCAGACCTGTGGGATAACTTGAAGGGTGTTTCCCCCGTTGATGAGTTTGGAGTTGTTCTCAGAGCCTATAGGACTGAGGGGAGTTGTTCTGCCCAGCTGCCCTTCAAGTTAGTGACCTTCTTTAGGAGGTTGATGACCAGCTTGTTGGCGGCTTCCACCTATCCGTTGCTTCGAGGATGATGCACAAAGGCGAATCGAAGATCCGTCCCCAACTACTTGCAGAAGTCTTCAACTCCAGGCTGGCAAATTGCAGACCGTTATCAGTGATGGCCAGAGGAATCCCGAACCTACAGGCGATCTCCCCCAGATGAAGTTCTTTACAATTTGTGAAGTGGTCTTGGCGAGCGCCTTGACCTCGATCCACTTGGATAAGTAGTCAATCATGACAAGGACAAACTTCCTCTGTCCGCTAGCCTGAGGAAAATGACCGATCAAGTCCATTTCCCAGATAGCGAAAGGTCAGGGAGCGGTGATCGAGCGAAGATGCTGAGCAGGTTGCAATTGAAGAGCTGCGAAGAGCTGGCACTTGGAACATTTCTTTAAGAAGACCTCCGCGTCTGCCCGAATGGTTAGTCAGAAGTAGCCGTGCCTTAGGATCCTCTGCTCCAATGTACGAGTTACACTCTCCCAAATGGATCTCCTCTAGAACACGGGGGATCTCGATCTCTGACAAGCACCTGACCAATGGACCTGAAATGGTTTTGCGGTAAAGCTCCCCTTCCTGCAGCAAGTAGTAAGCAATCTTGTACCAGAATTTTCTTTGATCTCCTTCACTGGTAGGGAGCTGACCCGTCGTTAAGAGCGTAACGAACGGATCCTTCCACGAGGCTCTCTGCTCGATCTCCATCATCTCTCCTTCCTCGATGGACGGTCGAAATAACTCGGTCACTATTCCCCCGGCCCGGGGACCATATTTTGCGAGATGATCGACCTCTGAATTCTACTCGCGGGGTACATGTTCGACAAGAAAGAATGGAAACCCCCGATCAGACCTTTAACCTTGACCAAGTATTTTTGCAGGACGTGGTCGTGTACTTCGAACTCTCCTCTAATTTGCGACACAACCACCATCGAATCGGTGAAGACCCTGATATCTTTGATTGCCAACTCCTTGGCGAGACGCAAGCCGGCCACCATGGCTTCGTACTCTGCTTGATTGTTTGTGACGAAGAAGAGGATCTCGACAGCCTGCTCGATCCTGGTTCCCTGCGGGCTCACTAATACGGCTCCGGCTCCCACGGAATGTCTGCCTGAAGCCTCATCCACGAACATCTTCCAAGAGACTGGGCTAGGAGAGCCTTCGTCTCCTTCAACCTCTGCCGAGAAGTCGGCCAGGAAGTCCGCCACTGCCTGGGCCTTGATTGTTACCCTCGGAGAGTAAGAGATATCAAACTCACTAAGCTCCACCGCCCACTTTGCCAACCTGCTGGAATGCTCCACCCCATCCAAGATACTTTGAAGCGGATGATCGAAGACGACCTTGATGGAGTGAG
Organism: Platanthera guangdongensis; assembly: GCA_039583875.1. Lineage (NCBI taxonomy): Eukaryota > Viridiplantae > Streptophyta > Magnoliopsida > Asparagales > Orchidaceae > Platanthera > Platanthera guangdongensis. Next base: position 194,593,906 of record CM077148.1, read on the forward strand.
TCTGAAAATATGGACGGAGCCTACGAGCCGAAACCACTAAGGCGAAAACCAGCTTCTATATGATATGATACCTCGTCTCCGCTTGCCGCAACACTATACTTACATAATAGATGGAGAGCTGCTTCTTTACTTCTTCCCTAACCAACACAGAACTGACCGCTCCCGCTCCCACTCCTCGATAGAGTAGGAGGTCGTCGCTTCCCCGCGGGCCTTGGAGTAGAGGAGCCTTAGTTAGCTGTTGCTTGAGCTTTACAAAGGCCTCCTCACATTCCGCGGCCCACTCGAACTTCTGCTTACCTCGGAGAGTTTTGAAGAACGGAGAACACTTCTCCCCTGCCTTGGAGAGGAAGCGGCTAAGGCCGGTCAGCCTTCCTGTCAATCTCTGAACTTCCTTGGAGTCTTTTGGAGATGTCATATCCAAGATGGCCTTAACTTTGTCGGGGTTAGGTTCCACCCCCTGGGAGTGAGGAGGTGACCTAGGAACTTTCCTCTTCCCTCCCCGAAGGCGAACTTGGCCGGATTGAGTCGCATCTTGTATCTTCTCAGGGTGGCGAAGGTCTCCGCCATTTCTTGTATATGTTCCGCGACGCTCTTGCTTTTGATCAGGAGGTCGTCTACATATACTTCCAGGTTCCGCCCCTTCTGCTCTTTGAAGACTTGATCCATCATTCTCTGATATGTTGCGCCCGCATTCTTGAGCCCAAAAGACATCATCTTGTAGCTGTAGCAGCCATCGCTGGTGATGAAGGAGACATTACGGCAGTCGGGGGGATGCATCCGAATCTGGTGATATCCTGAAAAAGCATCAAGAAAACCCATCACAGGAAACCCGACGGCGGAATCAACTGGCGCGTCGATTTGAGACAAGGGGTAGCAATCCTTCGGGCAAGCTTTATTCAACATAGAAAAGTCGATACATAACCTCCAGTCCCCTCCGAGCTTCTTCACTATTACAACATTGGAGACTCATTCTGGATACTGGAACTCCGAAACAAACTCTGCCTCCAGTAGCTTCTCTACCTTCTCCTTGATTAGACCGACCAGTACGACAACGCTCTTCCTTTGCTTCTGTCGGATGGGGGCCACTGTGGTATCCATGTTGAGACGATGACAGACAACATCAACATCGATCCCTGACATTTTCGCAGCGCTCCAAGCAAAGACATCGACGTTCTCCTGCAGGCAATCAACCATCTTGATCTTTCCTTCCAACGGCAAGGAACCTCCCACCTTTAACAGACCTGGCTCCTTCTAGGAGATCACCTCCAATTCCTCCAACTCCTCAGTAACACACATACCTTCTTCTTTCTCTAATATCTTCTCTAACCTCTTCGCATCCTCCATCCGGCTGATGGTGTTGACGACATTCAGGTAGCATTCCCTGGCGGCTCTCGGATCTCCCCTGATTCTTACTTGGACATCTCCCCGACAGTACTTTAGGCATTGATGGTAGGAAGAATAAACAGTCTTGAAGTAGTTGATGAGGGTACGCCCAAAGATGACGCTCTAGCAGCTTGGAGCGTCGACGATGACGAAGCGGCATCAGATTGAAGTTCCGCCCAGGGTGACCAAAAGGTCCACCCCTTCTGTTGAAGTATTAGACCGGGCAGCCTTGCGGTCTTGTCCAGCGGTTTGTTGACCGAGCGGTCTGGCGGTCTCCTCAGAAGCCTGGAGACCGGGCGGTCTGTCGATCTCCTGTTGCGGCCTGTTCTATCCTGATGAAGTTGCCGAGCGGTTAACTCCTTTGTCTAACCGCGCGGCCTATGCGGTCTCCTATATTTCTAGCCGCTCAGTACTGTAAATATTTAGTCCCACATTGTTTATTTGTACTCTCTCATATCCCCTCCATTCTATAAAAGGGAGGTCATACCTTTGTAAATGATATCTTTTTTGGATAATAAAATTTCAATTATTCAAAACTCTATCCGTTTTCTCTTGCTAGTTCGATACTTTTAACATGGTATCAGAGCACTCGATCTACTCCTCCTGATTCTGTGTCTTCCTGTCCGCGCGGCTTGTCGTACCGGTTTGCACCCTGTCCGCGCGGTCTCTTCCTCTCCTTGTTGCTGCTCTCTGTGTGCGCGATTTTTTTTGTCTCTTCTAAGTCGCCGCCTCTTCTCGCAGCGCCCTGCTTCTGTTCGCGCGACTTGTCCTCTAGCCGTTCGACTTCTTCCCCTTCTTCTCGCAGCGCCCTGTTTTCCTCCTGCTTGTGTGCGCTCTCTGCTTCTCGCGGCTTGTTTTTTGTCTTCGCGGCTTGACTTCTCTTCTGTCCGCTGCCCTGTTCGCGCGGCTTGCGACTTGTTCTAGTCGCTGCTTCTTGCTGCCTCTTCTCTTCTGTTCGCTCGGATTTTTCAGTCCGCGCGACCTCTTTCCCGCTGTGCCTTTGTTTGCTTTCTGGCCGCTTGTGTTCGCGCGGCTTCTTCCGTTTAAACCGCTGCGGCTTCTTGCTCTATTCGATGACTACTTCCGGTCTCACCACCCCCGTTCTCTCCACCACTCCTGCAGCCCCTTCTCCACCTCCTCCTTCGGGCAACCTTGGCACCCTTTCTAAGCTGGTTGGCTCCAACTATCCCGATTGGAGCGTTTCTTTCACCTTCCTTCTTCGCTCTCAGCGCAAGCGTCATCACCTCACCGATGACCCTCCTCCTCGTACCTCTCCTGAGTTTGATGACTGGGATGCGAGTGATGCTCTTGTTCGCACTTGGCTGACCAACAGCCTCTCTGATGAGTGCATTCCCGTCATTCGTCATGATGAGACGGTCAAGGCCGCCTGACTTCACCTTGCTGCTCTCTATTCCAAGGGGGGCCAGACGTCCCGCATTTATACTCTCTATGCGGATCTCTTCGCCTGCCCTTCTATGTCTCCTGCCGCGGCTTATCAGCAGGTTCAGGCTCTTGGTGCTGAAATCCTCCAGAATCGCCCCTTCTCGGCGGACTTGGCCGACCAACACAAACACTTCCAGGAACTCCTGGTTGTTTGTTATCTTCTCCGTCTTCCCGATTCCTATGATATGATCCGCCAACAGATCCTGGGTGAGGCGGAATCTCCTACCTTGGATGCCACCGCAGCTCGCATTGCCGCTGTTACTTCGCTGCTTCAGCGGCCTCTGTTGGCCTCCCCACCTTCCCAGGACTCCTTTGCTCATCAGGCTCAGAAGGGGGGTTCTAGTGGTCGTGGTTACTCCGGCGGCCGGGGGTCGTCCCGGTTCCTCTGCTCTCACTGTGGTCGCACCGGCCATTCTGTTGACCGCTGCTGGCAGAAACGTCCTCATCTTCGCCCTTCCGGTGATGCTCCTTCTTTGGCCTCCGCCTCTTCTCGGCTGTCTGCTTCTGTCGCCACGACGTCAGGTAGTGCCCACGTCGTTACCCAAGGTAAATGGCTGATTGACTCTGGTGCTACGAATCATATGACGGGCAACCCTCATTGCTTCTCCCGTCTTGAGACACATGACCGCTTACCCCCGGTTCGTGTGGCAGATGGTTCACCGTCCCCGGTTCATGGGACGGGCATGGTTCAACTCACCCCCTCGCTTTGCTTGGAGGACACTCTATATGTCCCAAAGTTCCCGTGCAATTTATTATTTGTTACTACTTTATGCCGCCAACTTCAGTGCTCTGTCTTGGTCACTCCAACTACTTGTTCTTTTCAGGACCCGAGGACCCAGCGGACGATTGCTACTGGGACTGAGAGTGGCGGGCTCTGCTTCCTCGACGATGTTTCCGCTCTGTCCGCCTACTCCTCCTCCACCGATCTCCTTCAGTGGCATCTTCGCTTTGGACATCCTCCTCCTCGGATTCTTCGCCAGCTTCTGCCTCACTTACCTCCTGCCAGTTCTCCGCTCAACTGTGATGCGTGTCAGCTTGGCAAACATCATCGTTCCACCTTCCCTCCGAAGCAAGGCCGTGGCTCCTCTCGCCCGTTTGATCTTATTCATTCTGGTGTATGGGGTCCGGCCTCTACCCTCACTGTTGGTCGGGGTAGTTCCTATTTTGTCACTTTTATAGATGATTTTTCACGATGTACTTGGGTGTATCTATTAAAAGACCGCTCTGAACTCTTTTCTGTGTGACAATCATTTTATTTTATGATTCAGACTCAGTTTGACATGTCTATTAAAGTTTTACGTTCTGATAATGCCAAAGAATATCTTAATCATAAGTTCTCCTCTTTCTTTCACCAACATGGTCTTCTTCATCAAACTACTTGTGTTTACACCTCCCAGCAAAATGGGGTGGCGGAGCGCAAAAACCGTCACCTTCTTGATGTTGCTCGTACTCTCATGACGCAGATACACGTACCTCGCTCCTACTGGGGCTACGCTGTCCTCCTCGCCTGCTACCTCATCAATCGCCTTCCCTCCACCGTTCTCCACGGCCAGACCCCCTTCTCCATTCTCCAGCCCCACAAGGAACCTTTTCCTCTCCCTCTCCGTATCTTTGGCTGTACGGCCTTTGTTCACGCTCCCTCCGCTACCCGCGACAAGCTTTCCCCCCGTTCCTCCAAGTGTGTCTTTCTGGAGTACTCTACCACTCAGAAAGGCTATTGTTGTTTTGACCCCCTTCTCCGCAAGCAATTTGTCTCCGCGGATGTGACATTTTTCGAGAATGCTTCCTACTTCTCTCCTACCTCCTCTCTTCCTTCTAATCTCTCCGTTCCCTCCATGCCTCTCGACGTCTCCCCACCTCCGTCTCCTCCTCCACCGTCTCCTTCCCTGTCCATCTCTCCACCCACCCCTCCTCCCTTCTCTCCGCCGCCGTCTCTCTCTAGTCCCGGGCCAGCCTTCTCCGCCACTGACGCTCCGGTCGCTGACGCACCCGTCGACCTGGATCTTCCCATTGCTCTTCGCAATGGGGTGCGGGCGTGTACTCAACACCCGCTTGCGGCAGTTGTTTCCTATGATCGGCTTTCTCCTTCTCGCAGGTGTTTTGCCTTGGCTATCTCCGCTACTTCCACTCCCCGCACCTACCAGGAGGCTCTTGCTCTCCCTCATTGGAAGTCTGCCATGGATGAGGAGATGGCTACTCTTACTGAACGGGGTACCTGGACCCTTGTTCCTCCTCCCGTGGGCACTGATGTGGTTGGCTGTCGCTGGGTCTTCGTTGTGAAGTTTCGGCCCGACGGCACTGTGGATCGCTACAAGGCCCGGCTCGTGGCCAAAGGCTTCACTCAGACTTATGACATTGATTACTTTGACACTTTCTCTCCGGTTGCTCGGCTCAGCACCATCCGGGTTCTTCTCTTTGTGGCTGTTAACCGGGATTGGGCCATTTCCCAGCTTGATGTGAAGAATGCTTTTCTCTATGGCGATCTTCAGGAGGACGTTTACATGGAGCAAACTCCTGGGTATGTTGCTCAGGGGGAGACACGTGTATGTCATTTGAAGAAGGCCATTTATGGCCTAAAGCAGAGCCCTCGGGCATGGTTCGACAAATTTAGTGGTATTGTGGCTACCATCGGCTTTATAAGGAGTTCGGCCGATCACTCCTTATTCATTCGCAAAACGGCCTCGGGACTGGTGGTTTTGGCAGTATATGTGAATGATATTCTTCTTACTGGCGATGATCGAGATGGGGTGGACTTGACAAAGAAGCACCTCCGTCAACACTTGGTCACGAAGGATATGGGTTCCCCGAAATACTTCTTGGGGATAAAAATCTCTCGGAAACCTGACTCGTTGGTTCTCTCCCAACGGAAGTATGCCCTTGATCTTCTACAAGAAGCCGGATTGACAGGTGCCAAACCGGCTCGGTTTCCCATGGCTATTGGAGAGGACAAAACGTGGACGGATGATTCGCCTCTTCTATCTGATGTCACCAGGTACAGACGTTTGGTTGGCAAACTCATCTATCTCACGGTGACTAGACCCGACATCGCCTATGCTGTAGGCAAGGTCAGTCAGTTTATGCAAGCTCCCAGGGAGTGCCACCTTCAGTCTGCCCTGAAGATTTTAGAGTATGTCAAAGCAGCTCCAGGCAAAGGGCTTATCTTTCAGAAGAATGGTCATCTGAGGGTTGAGGCCTACTCAGATTCTAGTTACGCGGATGACAAAGGCGATCGTAAATCCACCTCAGGTTTTTGTATCTTTGTTGGAGGAAATCTGGTGAGTTGGAAGAGCAAGAAACAGTCCGTGGTCTCCAGATCCAGTGCAGAAGCCGAATACCGGAGTATGACGTCAACCACGTGTGAGCTAAAGTGGTTGCGGGCTCTCATGCTTGACCTAGGGGAGGTCTATGACTATCCGCTTCCTATGTTCTGTGATAACAAGGCCGTCATATACATATCCAGAAATCCAGTCTTCCATGAGAGAACAAAGCATATAGAGGTTGACTGCCACTTCATTCGGGAAGAGATTTTGAAGAAACAGATCTGTACACCGTTTGTCACCTCTGACAAAGAATTGACAGATATCTTCACAAAGCCGGTCTCTACTTCTTCCACGTTTGTGACAAGCTGGGCATGATTGATATATATGCTCCAGCTTGAGGGAGAGTGTTGAAGTATTAGACCGGGCGGCCTTGCGGTCTTGTCTAGCGGTTTGTTGACCGAGCGGTCTGGCGGTCTCCTCAGAAGCCTGGAGACCGGGCGGTCTGTCGATCTCCTGTTGCGGCCTGTTCTATCCTGATGAAGTTGCCGAGCGGTTAACTCCTTTGTCTAACCGCGCGGCCTATGCGGTCTCCTATATTTCTAGCCGCTCAGTACTGTAAATATTTAGTCCCACATTGTTTATTTGTAGTCTCCCATATCCCCTCCATTCTATAAAAGGGAGGTCATACCTTTGTAAATGATATCTTTTTTGGATAATAAAATTTCAATTATTCAAAACTCTATCCGTTTTCTCTTGCTAGTTCGCTACTTTTAACACCTTCCACCTCTTTCTTCTCTCCCGAGAAGCCAAAGAGGGGACCGTCTGCGGCTTGGACTCTGGAAGCTTCCACCTGAAGCCCGACGAAGGTTCTTTTAAAAGTGACGTTCACCGAGCTCCCGTTATCTGCGAGGATTCGGTCGACGGTGAAGTCCTCGATAGCAGCATGAATGACCAGGGCATCGTGAAAAGGGTTCTCGTTCCCTAGCATGTCCTCTTCCGAGAAAGTGATCTCTTCCAACGGCTCTTCCAACGGCGGCGGGTTCTGCGAGGTTGAGGCGACGCTCTGAGAGGCGGCGCTCTTCTGATAGATCTGGTGGAGACTACTCCTTGTGGGAAGCTCCGAGCCCGGCTCCTCCGTTGATCACACCGACCTGCCCACCTCCTGGGTCCGTGGATCACCTCTCAGCGACCTCCCAGATCGACCCGATCTTCATTCTTCCTCCTTGCCAGAGCTTGGAATGCCACTTGCCCCACCGGGGCTTCCTGCCTCTGCTGCTCCCTCTCTGCCACTCCGACCTCCAATCTCCTCCTCGCTTCCCATAACTCAGGGCAAGCCAACGTCTCGTGCCCCTCTACCCGATGAATATCGCAGTAGAGGGGAATCTCCGCCTCCTGACGCATCGCCCACTGTTCCCTCCGGCGACGCTTGTTTCCCTGACGGGCAATGGCCATCGCTTCTCTTCTTCCTCCTCCTCGGCCTTCCTCTTGCCGGTTTTCGTTCCTCCTCTCTTGTTGAAAACGCGGCCGAACTGGTGGCTTCCACTGTGGGAAATTCTCTGGGTACTGGAATCGCCTTTCTCCTCTCCTCGTTGGAGCCTCCGCGGGCCTCCTCTCTTCCTCTCTCTGAGGCCTCTCTTGCCTCCTCCGCTCCTCTGCCCTCCTGGGTTCTTCCCTCCTCTGTTCTTCTCTCTTTGAACTCTCTTCTCCTTGGCTCTTCCCTTCTCGGTTCCTCCATTCTCCTCTCGTCCTGTCTTTCCGACAGCCTTTCACCTCTTGCCTCCGAAGGTCTTCCTCTTCCTTTTCCCAACGGCTCATCCCCGTCCAGCCGCGCCAAGAAGTCCTTGTTCTTCTCTTCACCCTGGACGAACGTATTCGCCCTCTCCACCATCTCTTCGAAGGACCTCGGGGGTTTGGGTCCCATCTCCATGCTGAACAGCCCCTGCTTCAAACCGAACTTGAGGGCCAGCATCAAAGTGAAGCCGTCCACCTCCTCCACCTCTAAGATCTCCTCCTGGAAGCGATTGATATAATGGCCAAAACTCTCGTGTTGTCCCTGGGTAATCTTGAAGAGGGTTGTTGCCTCCTTCTTCTTCTTGGATGTCGCGAAACCTCGCCATGAGGCCTCGATGCAGATCGGCGAAGTAGTAAATGGAACCTGCTGGCAACTGGTGGAACCAGTCCCTTGCGTTCCCCTTGAAGGTAATAGGAGAAGAATCGGCACTTGAAAGCGTCAGACATGTTACAGATAGACACCACGTCTTCGAACCACTGGAGATGCCTGACCGGGTCATCTCTACCGGAGTAGTAGGTAAGAACGGGCTCTCTGTATCCTTCGGGAACGGGGGCGGCAAGGATCTCGTTACAGAAGGGGCTCCTCCCTTCCTGGCGGTGACGAGTTTCATCCTCGCTGGAATCATCATACTCGCTCAACTGGCGAGTATCGCAGTATCTCGCCGCTGGATCTGGATCTCGAAATCTGACTCCCTGGCTGCTTGCTGGGTTGTGCTGTGACTGCCCCGGTCGCTCTTTTCTCGCCCAAGCGGGCTCCTTCCCCGCTCGCCTTGGCGGAGCTTCCTCATCCGGCGGTGTCACGTGACGGGGAGAGGTCGCCGTGACATCGGGGCGATGAGAAAGCCCGACGAGTAAGGTCCTCTCGATCCTCCTTGCGAACTCCTCGAACCCAGCAACGGTTACAAACTCATCACTTCGCGTGACATCACCAACTCCCGTCGAGTTGCCGACTAATTCTTCATGCTCGCCACCACTCACCATCGCGCCCAACCACATAATTTTCCTCCTTGGCTGCGATCCACGCTCACCGCACCAAGTGTTGAAGCCAGAAAATTCTCAATCTCAGAAATCGGATCAAGGCAGTTTAAAGTTACTGACTCCGTAATAAGACTAGGTGGTTAAAGTAACTAGGATGAAGAACGAAAGCAACAAACAGAACCCCAGATGCTGCGGCAGGAAGGTCCCACCACGTACCCGGATGCTTAAAAGAAGCAACCCCTTCACAACCAAACTTGGTCGAGCTGGGTACGAGGGAGACTAGCTGATAACAAAGTCACGCGGTTGCGATCTGGTCTCCAAGGAAATGGGATCCAAAGGCTCCACTAATATCCAAAAAATAGTGCTCGTGAGATCTTTGTCGGGATTTCCAGTGTCTCACCTAGTCGATTAGGCGACTTCCTAGAAGAGCTCGCACGGTTGGGCGAGTAGCTCGCCTAGTCGCTTACCTGGCGAGTATGCGAGCGGTGCTCGTCATACTCGCTCAGGCCTTCTGTTGCTTAATGCGTTGACCCTGACCTCCATCTTGACTTGTTGACTTTGACTTGTGCTGACCTGGCCTTGGTGGGGCCCCTCCTCGACGAATATGAGTTGTACATAATCCCCGCTCTTTTCAAGCGACGTAGGAACTCAGAAAGAATCATCCAACATTTATTCGGCGAGCTGCTATGCCGAGCTTCTGAGCTACTCGCACCTCATTGATGCCCATCGATCTGTATAAATAGGGTGGGGTGTTTTTCGAGATATGCCTATTAGAGCTCACCGCACCAAGTGTTGAAGCCAGAAAAATTCCCAACCTCAGAAATCGGAACAAGGCAGCCTAAAGTTATTGGCTCTATAATAAGGCTAGGTGGTTAAAGTGACTTAGGATGAAGAACGAAAGCAACAAAGAAGACCCCAGATGCTGCGGCAGGAAGGTTCCACCACGTACCCGGATGCTTAAAAGAAGCAACCCCTTCACAACCAAAATTGGCCGAGCTGGGTACGAAGGGAGACTAGCTGATAACAAAGTCGCGAGGTTGCGATTTGGTCTCCAAGGAAATGGGATCCAAAGGCTCCGCTGATATCCAAAAAATAGAGCTCGCGAGATCCTTGCCGGGATTTCCAGTGTCTCACCTCGTATCCCTGGGGTCCTATTTATAGGAAAATCCTGAGGGGGGGGGGGTCTATTTATACCCCACCCCTTGGCGACTAGGCGACTTCCTAGAAGAGCTCGCACGGCTGGGCGAGTAGCTCGCCTAGTCGCTTACCTGGCGAGTATGCGAGGGGAGGTTGTCATACTTGCCCAGGCCTTCTGTTGCTTAATGCGTTGACCCTGACCTTCATCTTGACTTGTTGACTTTGACTTATGCTGACCTGGCCTGGTGGCCCCTCCTCGACGAATATGTGTTGTACAATATTTTAAGTAATATCTGCATACCTGAATCTAATCATGCATTAAATTATTCTCTTGAATGCCTTACCCACCTCTTTGTCTGTCTTTCCCTCCCTCCCTCTCTATGTCAAGTGTGCGGTTCACTTTACTGGAAACTTGTGTCTATATCATGCACAACTTTTGAGTGGATGCTATGTTATATAGCATTATCAAGCCGTGTTTTTGTCATATATGTGTAATTCCCCATAAGGGTAATTTGGTCATATGTTATGTGACGTGTTCACGCCGTTTATCTTTAGTTTCTACGTATTTATTTTTAGCGTATTTGACCCATTGTCGTAAACCTAAATGGGGGGCACATTTTGGAACATATTTATGTGTATGTTTTGATCATTTTGGTTTAGACAAGAAATTAGAAGAAAAAATCTTTCTTTCTCTTATTCCCCACTTCCCCTCTCTCTCTCTAAACCCCACGGTTCTTTTCCCCGGGTTGCCCTAGCCGAAACACCCGCACTGCTTCCGCCGACCGCAGAACCTCCCGATCGACGCAGCGCTCCACTCCTCCATCGTCGCTCCTCCGCCGGTGACACGTTCTTAGGGCAAGGGGCATAACAACTTAGTATTAGATCCCAACGCCGACATCTCCGGACTCTCCTCCGCTCGCCCGCACCCACACTCGCGCGACTCTTCCGCACTTTCTGCCGATTCCGCGGGCCGTTCCTCCTTCGCACGTGAACACACGTCCAGTCCGTCGGCAACCCACGGTCAGCCCAACCCATTCGTCGGCCCGTCGTCCAGCTCCGATGACCTCTCTCCGGCCGATTTGGCGGTTGCCGCCTGGTCTTCCAGCCCGTCCCTACAGCTCCACGTCTCTTTTCTTCCACCGGCCTCCTTCCAACACCACCGGTCAACCGTACTGCCCTATCTCTGATGGCAGATGCTCCTCCCTCTCTCGTCGAGCTCATGGCTCTTTTCCACTCTATGTTCGCGACTCAGAACGCCAAGATGGACGCCCTCAACGCCCGTTTGGATGCCCTACAAGGCATGCTTATCTCCTCCGCCTCTGCCTACGGCTGACCACCCTTCGGCAAGCCGGGTGGACTCCGCCGCTCCTCCAGGCGCGTACTATTCGAATGGACTTTCCCATCTACGAGGGCCGCGAAGACCCTCTTCTGTGGCTTACGCGTTGCGATATTTTTTTCGCAAACCACCGCACACCGGATGAAGAATGCGTCAACATCGCTTCCTTCCATTTACTCGGCCCAACACAATTATGGTTCACTCAACTTCTGCGGGAACATCCCAACATTTCCTGGGCAGATTTCAGCACGGCTTGCACCCTTCGTTTCGGCCCGGCTCTGCAGGGCAACCCACTCAGCGATCTTGCGAACCTCAAACAAGACAGTTCCATCGACACCTACCTGGAAAAATTTTAGATTCTTCTGTCTCAGGCGACGTTCGTCTTACCAAGTAACATGTTCCTCTCTTCACTGCTGGCCTCCACGAGCGCTTACGTTGGGATGTGGAATTTCTCCTGCCACCTAATCTCAACACTACTATGAGCCTCGCCAGGGCTTGTGAACAATGCCTGCTTTTAGACCGTCCGCCTTTGGGACGTCGAGGCTCTCCGAGAGCTTACTCTCTCGAAATCCTGCCTGACACGGCTCCATTCCAGGATACTCCTCCGTGGCCTACTGTTCGCCGCCGTTTGTCCCACACCGAGATGGCCGAACGTCGCGAGAAGGGCCTATGCTACAATTGTGATGATCCTTTCACGCCGGGACACAGATGCAAATGCTTATTTTGGTTGGAAGTCGATGACCCACCCCAGGATGACACGACAGGTGAAGCCGATGCCCCAATGCCTTTTGATCCAGCTTGCGGACAAGCTATCTTCGAACGGGGGCGGTGATGTTATGTGGCGTGTTCGCGCCGTTTATCTTTAATTTTTGTGTATTTGCTTCTAGCGTATTTGACCCATTGTCGTAAGCCTAAATGGGGGGCACATTTTGGAACCTATTGATGTGTATGTTTTGGACATTTTGGTTTAGACAAGAAATTAGAAGAAAAGATCTTTCTCTCTCTTATTCCCCTCTTCCCCTTCTCTCTCTAAACCTCACGGTCCTTTTCCCCGTGTTGCCCTAGCTGAAACCCCCGCACGGCTTCCGCCGACCGCAGAACCTCCTGATCGACACAGCGCTCCCCTCCTCCACCAGCGCTCTTCCGCCGATGACACGATCTAAGGGCAAGGGGCATGACATCATATGAGTTCTATTTTCTCCAGTCATGTATATGTAATAATATTGTGTTTTTCATATCTACTTGATATTTGAGCTTTTTGTGCCCTAACCCGAGTGCTCGAATCCGCTGCATCCCGCTTCAAGTCGTCGACCACTACTCCCGTGTTTTTTGATTGATCGTGGTAGGGTGGCCCCTTGTCCCTCTTGCATGAGCCGCCGGGTTCAGTGTCGAGCGTGCCAATGCCATAGGTGGGTGAATACCGCTGCTGATGTCTAGAGGATCGATCAATCGTTCTTGTTTGATCCAGTTGTGGAAGAAGGCTTTGGCTCTAGTTCAATTCCCTCCTCCGCTGCATCAATCAATTCCCTCTTCCGCTTCATCAATCGATTCCCACCTTTCTTGCATCAGTTGATTCCTGCCTCTGTTGCATCAATTGTTTCCTGCCTCCTCTACACCAATCGATTCTCGCCTCTGATGCACCAATCGATTCCTGCATACGTTGCACCCATCGATTCCCGCCTCCACTACGTCATTTGATTCCCGCATCAACTGCATCAATAGATTCTAGACTCCACTCCATCAATAGATTCCCTCTTTTGTTGCATCTGTTAGAAAAGCCCATTTAAGGGCTCATGTTGTTTCTCCTTTTTCTCTCTTCTTGTATTAGTCTCACATCATGTATTAGGATTTCTCTCTTCCTTCTTCTCCTATATAAGTGTGTGTATACTTGTAACTATTACTGGAATATATATACAAGGTTTTGAGCCTATTTCTACATGGTATCAGAGCCAGGTTCCCTCTAGCTCTAGCTGCGGAGGCTCTCTGTCCGCTCCGGTCTCCTGCGGACTGCCCCTCTGCATCGCTTCTCTGCGGACTGCCTTTTTGTCCGCCTTCCCTGCGGACTGCCTTTTTTTCTGTTCGCTCGGCTCTCCTGCGGACTGCCTTTCTGTCCGCTCCGGTCTCCTGCGGACTGCCCCTCTGCATCCGCCTCTCTTCTCTCTCTCCGTGCTTCCACCCTCCTCAGGCTTCTTATAGCCATCTTCTCCTCTGACTCGTGGGGCCCACCTCTTCTATCCGCTGCGGGCGTTCCTTCCTGTCCGCTGCACGCTCTGCTTGTGTCCGCTCGAGCCTCTTTGCTCGCGGACTGCTCCTCGCTAGCCCGCTCTGCTTCTGTCCGCTCGAGCCTCTTTGCTCGCGGACTCCCTATCCGCAATCTCTTGCGGACTGCTCCTGTCCGCTGCGGACTCTCCTCTTGTCCGTTGCGCGCTCCTCTTCTCTCTTGCTGCGTGGCTTCTTCTTCCTCGCAAACCCCGCTTTTACTTTTATAGTCTTTTCTCTCTCCGTGGGACCACCTTCTTACCCGTCCGCTGCGGCCTCTCTCCTAGTCGCGGCCTCTCGTCAGTCAGCCCCTGCGCTTTTCGCTTGTTCGCGGCCTGTCTTGCCTGCGGCCTCTTTTCTGTCCGCCGCGGCCTCCCTACTCGTCGCGGCCTCCTTCTCTGTCCGCCGCTAAGATCTGCCTGACCGTGCGGGGTGTCTCCTTCTCGCCTGCATCTTGGTCGCGGTTTCCTCCGGCGCTTCCTCTCTGTCCACGCGGCCTGTCTCTGCTCGCTGCGGCCTGTCTCTGACCGCGCGGCCTCTCTCTTCCCGCTGCGGCCTCTCTCTGTTTGCGTGGGCTGTCTTTACCCGCTGCGGTCTGCCCTACTCGCCTCGACCGACTCCAGTCCGCCGCGGTCTGTTCCTTCTCGCCGCCGGCCTCCCTTCTGCTAGTCGCCGGCCTCCTCTCTGCTAGCCGCCCGGCCTCGTCTCTGTCACCGCATGGCGCCTGCTGCTTCAGCTGTCACCTCTGTTGTGTCCTCTCCGGAGGGTATCACCTGCCTCTCTCATCATCCTTGTTGGATCGTTGATTCCGGCGCTACTCACCATATCTCCTCCCAGAAGCCCCCAGCATATCTCCAAACGCCTCATCCTGCTCGCATCACTGTGGCCAACGGTGACACCCTCCCCGTCTTTGGCTCCGCTGATCTTCAGCTTACGCCAACCCTTTCTCTTTCATCGGTTCTTCACGTTCCGGGGTCTCCCTTCAATTTATTATCAGTTAGTCGTCTCACACACGACCTTGACTGTTGTATTACATTTTCACCCTCTTCTTTTCTTATGCAGGATCGCCGCACCCGGAGTACCATTGGTCAGGGGCAGCTGGTGAATGGGTTGTACATCTTGGATATCCCCCTAACTCTTCTCTCCACCATCTCTACTGTTGATTGACATTGCCGTCTTGGACATGCTCCCCTTCCGATTCTCAAGCGGGCTCTTCCTGATATATCTTTACAGGAGTTCTCCTGTGAATCTTGTGTCTACGGCAAACAACACCGTTCCTCTTTCCCCCACGCCTGTACCAGGAGTACTACTCCCTTGTCGTTAGTTCATTCTGATATTTGGGGTCCTTATAGGATCCCTAGGTATTTTTGGCTTTCGGTATTTTGTCACGTTCATTGACGATTACTCCCGTACCACGTGACTCTATTTACTACATGATCGCACTGAACTTCCCTCTGTCTTTCGCGCCTTTCTACTTGAGATGCGTACGCAGTTCGCCACTTCTCTCAAAATCATTCGCACTGATAATGCTCGGGAGTATACGGGTCGTGCCTTCTCCAATATCTGCACTGACTTTGGTGTCATCCATCAAACTTCATGCGCGTATACCCCTCAGCAAAACGGGGTGGCGAACGCAAAAATCGTCATCTTCTCGATGTTGCCCGCTCCCTTATGTTCCAAATGCACGTTCCCACCGAATATTGGAACTTTGTTGTTTCCACCGCCTGTCATCTCATCAACCGCCTTCCCTCCTCTGTCCTTAATTTTGCCTCGCCCATCCAACTCCTCTATCCCTCCATCCCCCTCACCTCTCTCACACCAAGGATCTTCGGGTGTGTTTGTTATGTCCACCTTCTTGGCCCTCCTTCCGACAAACTTGCTCCTCGGGCCGCCAAGTATATGTTTGTTGGCTACTCCCGCACTAAAAAGGGGTACGTCTGCTACTCTCCTACTACAGGCAAAATGGTCGTTTCTGCGGATGTCACCTTCTGCGAAGACCAGCCCTTCCACTTACCCAGCACCACCTCGTCTTCTGCTCCCTCGTCTTCTGCTCCCTCTCTTCCCCGGCCCGTTGTCTCGGTCACGCCATCTGCGCCGTCTTCTTCCTCCTCCCCCCCCCCCCCGTTCCTCCTCGGGTTCCTCCACCGCTAATCCGTGTCTACTCTCGTCGCCTATCCAAGGATGCTCCCGTGAAACCCAGCTCCCTGCTGCCAGCGATAGTTCGGCTGCGGTCGATCACGCTCCCGTCTCTACAGCTCATCCCTTGGCCAACTACGTCTCTCTACATCGGCTAACACCGCCTCTCTACGCATTTGCCACCTCCCTTTCCTCTATTTCTCTTCCTAACACTGTGCAGGAGGCGCTTCACCACCCAGGATGGGGGGTTGCTATGCACGATGAAATGCAGGCTCTCTGGGCTAACCAGACCTGGGATCTGGTTCCTCTTCCTGCTGGCCACACCCCTGTTAACTGCAAATGGGTCTTTGTCATTAAACATGCGGCGGATGGCACTATCGACCGTCTGAAGGCCCGTCTTGTGGCACGAGGGTTTACTCAGCAACATGACCTTGATTACGAGGAAACCTTCTCTCCCGTGGCAAAATTGAACACGGTTCGCGTTCTTCTCTCCTTGGTTGTTCATCGTCACTGACCACTTTATCAGCTGGATATCAAGAATGCTTTCCTCAACGGCGATCTACAGGAGACTTTATATGCAGCAGCCTAACCCGGGTTTGAGACAACGGGAGAGTCTTTGGCCTGTCATCTTCGAAAATCCATTTATGGTCTCAAACAGTCCCCGCGTGCGTGGTTTGAAAAGTTCAGTAAGGTGGTCTGTGCTAGTGGCTTCACTCGGAGCTCGGCTGATTTTTCTCTCTTCACCCGACATCGGTCAACTGGGACTGTGATTCTTCTGGTCTACGTTGATGATATCCTGATTACTGGCGACTACACGACAGGGAATACAACAGATCAAGGCACAGTTGAATTCTGCCTTTCAAACCAAAGATCTGGGCAACCTTCGGTACTTTCTTGGGCTCGAGGTTGCCCGACGCCCTGATGGTCTTGTGTTATCTCAAAGGAAGTACTGTATGGATCTCCTTCGTGATGCAGGTTATTCTGGGTGCAAACCGCTGCGGAGACTCCTATGGACGCAAATCACAAGCTCTCGGCGCAGAGCTCTGACTCTGACAAGCTACTTACAAATCCAGAATATTACAGACGCTTGGTTGGGAAGCTGATCTACCTTACGGTGACTCGACCAGACATCTCATTTGTTGTAGGAGTTGTGAGCCATTTCATGCACGCTCCTCGGACATCTCATCTTCAAGCTGTCGAGCGCATCCTTCGATATCTCAAGATCGCCCTTCCGGACAAGGACTCGTGTACATCAGCCATCGACATCTCTATCTCTTGTCGCACCTATTCTGACGCTGACTACGCAGGATCTATTGATGATAGACGCTCCACAACTGGATTCTGCACTTACTTTGGTGGACACCTCATAACTTGGCGTAGCAAGAAACAGAATGTGGTTGCGCGTTCCTCTGCCGAAGCTGAGTACCGGGCTATGGCTGTTGTTGTCTCTGAGCTAACCTGGCTTGAAGGCCTTCTGGGAGACTTAGGTGTTCGTCTCTCATCTCCGGCAACCTTATTTTGCGACAGTCAGACAACAATTCATATTGCCAAGAATCCGGTTTTTCACGAACGAACAAAGCATATCGAAGTTGACTGTCACTTTATCCGGGAAAAGGTACAGTCAAAGAAGATAGATTTAGAGCATGTTTCTGCTACCGACCAAGTTGCGGACATCCTGACGAAAGCTCTCTCCAGGCCGCTATACTATCAGTTCTTATCCAAGCTTGGCGCCTACGACTTGTACGCTCCAGCTTGCGGGGGAGTGTTAGAAAAGCCCATTTAAGGGCCCATGTTGTTTCTCCTTTTTCTCTTTCTTGTATTAGTCCCACATCATGTATTAGGATTTCTCTCTTCCTTCTTCTCCTATATAAGTGTGTGTATACTTGTAACTATTACTGGAATATATATATACAAGGTTTTGGGCCTATTTCTACAGCATCAATAGATTCCCTCCTCCGCTGCATCACTCGATTCCCGCCGGGCTTCTTTCTGTTTTTATGATTCATCGTCAATTGTTTTTTTTGCGATTCATCTTATAGCTGTTGTCGCTGCTCTTTCGATCTCCTGTCACTGCTCCTTCGAACTTCCCTCTAGTCAACATCGACGACAATAGATACATTCCAAACCGTGTTCAGCCTCTGCAAGATGCCCTCCAATGATCCAACTGGATCCATTTCACGCGGAAGAATCTCAAATCTTGCCATGATGCCCATAATTCAGTGATTATTATTTCTCTCAGTTTATTTGGTTTAGGGTGGTCATTCTTGTTCCCACCAAGCTGTGCCAATGTGGGTGACTCTTTTGCCTCTTCACTAAGTGTCTTGGTGTCATAATTGAATGAACTTCAGAGCACTCATAACCACACTAGCTCATTGAATATCACCACCGTGCCACTTTATCGGGCAAATTACCTCGTATGGTTTGTGAAGCCCAACATATGATTCGTAGCCACCAGATGTTTGGATACATAAAACTATTGTGGAGCTGTTCTGGAACCGTTGGGACTTGAAAATTCTTAGTTGTCTCCTATCTTCTTCATTCATGTCTCCGAACATGTATCAGAGTTATATGCTTATAGACTCAGCCATAAGATGTGGACTCGGGATTGTGAAACCTACTCACAGATTGACAACTCTACCCAGGTTTACGAGCTTACTCGTCGGATTTTGGAATGGAGATACAGATTCGTGAATGTATCCTCATATTTTTTTGAGCTCGAGAGACTTTATCAGTAACTAGACTATTTTGATCACTTCACACTTGCATGTTCTATCGATGTGGTTCAATTGCAAAAAAAGATGAATGCTACCCACATTCATGTCTTCTTGATGGGTCTGAACACTCGTCGGATATATGCATGCTCTCAGAATCAGACATCAAGTGGTTGCACATTGAGTGTTGAGATACCTAAAAAAAGACACCTAGTCGAAGACTCTTTTTCTTTAAGAACATTCATTTAAGGATTGAAGTCTTCACGAACGTAGATTGGGCTAGAAGTCACAGTAACATGAAGTTTATTACGTGGTATTGCACATTTCTTGGGTGAAATTTGATAGTGAAGTAGGAAACTGTTACAGACTCTCGTTGGGGCATGACGTACAAGCGCCGCGCGTAGCGCCCACTTAAACTCATCTTTTATTTCCGCTCGTATTTCTTAATTTCGCTCCAGCAGTTTTTGTCCTCATGTATTAAGCCCTAATGACGAGGGCATTTTGGGAACTTAAATGTTGGACCGGTTTCCCTTATATGGGCGGTTGGATGTTTTGCAAGGGGTAAGTAAGAAGAAAAGTTAAAACTCTCGCTCTCTCTCTAATTTCTCTCTATCTCTCTCTCTCTCTCTCCCGATTCCGGACCGACGGAAGCCCTAGCCGCACGCAGCCGCCTACCGCTCCAGCGCTTCTCCCATTCGCTCGCCACCATAGATCGCCTGAGAGCCAAGAAGGCTCCCTCTTCCTTCCTTGAGGACTTCCCCGCTCTTAATCCCGAGCACACACCGCTGAAGCCCTTCCTCGGCGAGCCACACACCGCAACCCTGGTCCCACTGCCGCCGCCGCAACAGGACAATCTTGAGTACAAGCTTGATGTCGAGCAGGGTGAAGATGTTGCGGACCCTCGTTGGGGCATGACGTACAAGCGCCGCGAGTCGCGCGTAGCGCCCGCTTAAACTCATCTTTTATTTTCGCTCGTATTTCTTAATTTCGCTCAAGCAGTTTTTATCCTCATGTATTAAGCCCTAATGAGGTGGGCACTTTGTGAACTTAAATGTTGGACCGGTTTCCATTATATGGGCGGTTTGATGTTTTGCATGGGGTAAGTACTAAGTAAGAAGAAAAGTTAAAACTCTCTCCCCCTAATTTCTCTCTATCTCTCTCTCTTTCTCCCGATTCCGGACCGACGGAAGCCCTAGCCGCACGCAGCCGCCTACCGCTCCAGCGCTTCTCCCGTTCGCTCGCCACCATAGATCGCCGGAGAGCCAAGAAGGCTCCCTCTTCCTTCCTTGAGGACTTCCCCGCTCTTCCACGGTGCACCCGCTCTCAGTCCCGAGCACGCAATAGAAACATAATATAGCAATCATATTATAACATCTAAAGGGGGATCATAGCACACATCCAGGATTACTATGTTGTAAAGCATAATTATCCAGTTCTACATTAATTAACAATGTAACAATAAGAGCTATCTAATAAAGAACAGCATTCATTATTCACTAACTTCTAAGTACATTTACACATCACTAATTTATAAACTATTACATAGGTAAACTGGGCACTTAAGCCACATTAACAACGACTAATATGAAATTATGAACTGACGTACTTTTGATCTGGGTCTTTGAGATTTCTATCATCACGAAGCTCAGGGGCACCTTCTAAGCTAGAATTATATAAGGTGTGAGTAACTCTTCTCTCCTTCCTCCACCCTCTAGGGTTTCTTCCTCTCTCATCTCCTCCACCATTCTAGGGCTTGCCCCTTGTATCTCCGCCTCCAACAATCCTCAACAAAGCAAGCCCATAACACATTGCAAGCTAAGGAGTGTTTCCTTTTAATTATATCATGAACGTTGAACGACTACAAAATCATTGTCCTTAGATTCTCTTTCTTTTAAATTTTGAAAACTAGAATGGATTCCATTCACCCCATAAAATAATGGAGAAGGAAAAACTATCTTAAGAACTACATCTTCAATAATTGATGTTCAATATTTATCATTACAAATTCCAAGTATTTTGTTTTCAATTCCTTTCACATAACAAGTAATATTTTCTTATTTTTATATAAGATAATTCAACATCACTTCATCATAACTTTAAGCATGCTAAAATAAATTGAAGACTTATATTAGAGTGAATTAATACTCTCAAGTAAAATGCTATTTTTGATGAAATATTAATGTTATAAGGCTTCTTTTGTTTTATGATTATTTCAGCATAGGAAATCAAAACCCTAAAACTTGGACAATTCTAAATTTCCTTATAAAATTTAAAACTCCGGGGTAGATTTTTTATCAAGTGGAGAATAACCATGGTAGTCTTAAATTTAGAGACAAAAAATCATCAAATTTAAGTTTCATATAAGTTCCTAAAACATTTAGAAGTTAGGGCAAGAAGAAATCTCACCTCATTAGCAATAGGAGTCTTTCCCTTTCTTGAATACCTCCTGGAATCCATGAAGAAGCTCTTGAATGCAAGAAGGCAAAGAGATCTCAGATTAGGGTTAGGGAAAGAAAAGGGCTCGTGGTTTTGGCAAGAGGAACATCTGAAATGAGAGATGGAGGCTTTAAATTAAGGTGGAGATGCATGGAGAAGGTCGGCCGATCGACGGAGAGCTTCCACTCATTCTCCGGGTAGGAGAAGAGGCGTTGGGCTCCTTACACACGTGAACCGAAAGAAACAAGGGTTCGGTGCAGAGATATCGTGTTGTTGGCGTTGACCGGCTGCTTATAGGGTTTTTTATTAATCCTATTTCATCTTTTCCCTATACTTAATAAAATTGGAGGGCCAAGATTTAGTTTGAACTTAATTTGGTGAGTTGATGAAAGATATTTAATTTAATTTCTTTTATTACCTATTGTAGAGAAAGCTCAAATCTTGTATATCTATCTTGAGTATTTGTAAATACAAGGATTGAGAAAACAAATATATAGGAGGACTGTTCAGAGTTTGAGAGAGAAAAAAATCCTATACACAATGTGGGACTAAAGGAGAAGAGCACTAATGGGCCTTAGATGCAAAAGATGAGCCCAATACATGGGTTAATTCAAACACTCCCCCGCAAGCTGGAGCGTACAAATCGTATGCACCAAGCTTGGACAAACATTGATAGAAGAGTGCTTTGGGAAAAGCCTTTGTGAGGACATCCACAACTTGTTCCGTCCCAGGAACATGCTTTAGATCGAGCTTCTTCATTTGAACTTTTTCTCGAATGAAGTGACAGTCGACTTCAATGTGCTTCGTTCTTTCATGGAAGACTGAGTTCTTGACGATATGTATAGCCGCTTGGCTATCACAAAGGAGAAGGGCCGGAGAAGGTAATTTTACACCCAGATCAGTGAGAAGACTTTCAAGCCACGTCAGTTCCGATAAAACAGATGTCATTGCCGATATTCTGCCTCAGCTGATGATTGAGCAACGACCGCTTGTTTCTTGCTTCGCCATGTAACCAGATGGCCTCCAAAGTATGTGCAAAAACCACTAGTAGATCGTCGGTCATCAAGAGAGCCGGCATAATCAGCATCAGAGTATGCCACCAAAGTTGGAGCGGACGAAGAAGTCCGGTAAACAAGTCCTTGACCAGGGGTTGTTTTTAGGTACCTGAGAATTCGCTCAACAGCCTGAAGATGAGATTTTCGAGGAGAGTGCATTTACCGACTTACAAGACCAACAGCAAAGGAAATATCTGGTATGGTAACCGTGAGATAGATCAATTTTCCAACGAGTCGTCGATAATATTCAGGATTCTAGAGAAGTAGATCCGAGTCAGATGCCTCAGCACATAACTTGTGCTTTACATCCATAGGGGTATCGCTTGGCTTACACCCTGAAAGACCAGCATCATGAAGAAGGTCAAGACAGTACTTCCGTTGAGATAAAATAAGCTCGTCCGGTCGCCTGACAATCTCAAGGCCCAAAAAATATCGTAGAGGGCCCAGGTCCTTTGTCTGGAAAATCGAGTTTAGATGCACTTTGACGACATGTATCCCTTGTGAGTCATCTCTTGTAATGATGATGTCGTCAACATATACTAACAGAAGGACCGTCCCTGTTGGTCGGTGACATAAGTAAACAACGAGAAATCGGCCGAGCTGCGAGTAAAACCGATATCACGAAGGACCTTACTGAATTTTTCAAACCAGGCCCGTGAAGATTGTTTGAGACCATACAGAGCTTTTAGAAGGCGGCAGACCTGAGACTCCCCCGTGGTCTCAAACCCGGGCGGTTGTTGCATGTAGACCGTCTCCTGGAGATCCCCATTTAAGAAAGCATTCTTGATATCCAGTTGAAATAGGGACCACTGGCGATGAACATCGACAAAGATGAGGACGCGAACGGTATTGAGCTTGGCGACCGGAGAGAAAGTTTCCTCAAAGTCGAGCCCCTATTGCTGGGTGAAGCCTCGAGCCACAAGACGAGCCTTCAGACGGTTAATCGTCCCATCAGCAACATGTTTGATGACAAAGACCCACTTGCACCCAACCGATTTCTGACCCGGAGGAAGGGGTACGACGGTCCATGTCTGGTTAGCCGAGAGAGCAGACATTTCCTCCTCCATGGCTGCCCGCCAGCCGGGATGTTGAAGCGCCTCCTGCACAGAGTTAGGAACAACAATCGCAGAGAGAGAAGTAGCAAATGTGTGTAGAAGGGGAGAGAGACGATGAAGAGAGAGGTAGGCGGCCAGAGGATGGGCAGTGGAAGGTGTTACCTGATCAGCAGGACGCGAAGTAGCCGTGGGAGAGGTCGGCTGCAGAGGGGCAACAGAACTGGGAGGGCGACGAGTGTAGACACGGATAACGGGTGGTTTGGCAGTAGCAGGAGCGGGGGCAGGAGAAACTGGCGAAGGTGGCATAGTAGCGGGAATAGCGGGACGTGGTAGAGATGGCGAGAGAGGAGGCGGTGGTAGATCAGCGGGTAGAGGAGCAGGAAAAAACGGTTGGTCTTCCCGGAAGATAACGTCGGCAAAAACGGAGATCTTGCGAGTAGTGGGCGAGTAACAGGCATAGCCCTTCTGGGTGCGTGAATAGCCGACAAAGATGTGTTTCACCGCCCTGAGATCCAATTTATCCGAGGAGGGCCCGAGGTGGTGGACGTAGCAGGTGCTGCCGAAGATACGAGGCGGGTGAGGAAAAACCGGAGTGGAGGGAAACAATATGCTAAACGGAGTAGCATAATTGAGGACAGATGAAGGGAGGCGGTTGATGAGAAAACAAGCAGTCGAAACCGCAAAGTTCCAGTATGGCTTGGGAACATGCATTTGAAGCATGAGAGAACGAGCGACATCGAGTAAGTGGCGGTTCTTTCGTTCGGCAACCCCATTTTGCTAGGGTGTGTAAGCACAGGAGGTTTGGTGGAGAATGTCGTATTTAGAACACACAGTGGTAAAGTCGTGGCCAGTGTACTCACGAGCATTGTCAGTACGGAGAATTTTGAGTGTGGTGTGGAATTGCGTACGGGTCTCGAGGACAAATGCCCGAAAAACTCGGGGAAGCTCGGAGCGTTCACGGAGTAAGTAGAGTCACGTAGTGCGAGAGTAATCATCAATAAATGTGATAAAATAGCGAAAGCCACAGATACTGGGAATCCTAAATGGACCCCAAACATCAGAATTAACTAAATCAAAGGGAGCTGCACTCCGAGTACAGTGCGAAGGAAAAGAAGAACGCGGCTGTTTGTCGAGGATACATGAGTCACACTGAAAAGACGAAAAAGGAATATCTGGAAGAGCCCGCTGGAGGACCGATAGAGGGTCATGTCCAAGTCGGTGATGCTATGTAGTGGAGGAGACGGAAGACAGAATGGTGAGAGATTCATCGAGAAGGTAGAGCATGTTCCGCAGTTGGCCTTTACCAATGGTAGTCCGCGTCCGCCGATCCTGTATAACAAAGGAAGAAGAAGTAAATATAACGGAACAATCCAGATCACTGGTAAGACGACCAACACATAGTAAATTAAAGGGTGAACTCGGAACATGAAGAGCCGAGCGAAGAGGGATGGACTGGTTGAGAGAAAGATCTGCCGAGCCGGAGACAAGAACCAACTCCCCATTGACCACAGTGATAGACTTTGGATAAGGAGAATCCGAATACTGGGCAGGCCGTCGCGAAGTAATGTGATGAGTGGCACCAGAGTCCACAATCCATCCCAGGCTGGTGGAGAGACAAGCAGTACCTGTGTTGGAGACGGAGGCGACGGAGACCGATGTGGGGTTGAGCAGGCCCTGGAGATGCTGAAGCTGAAGACGGACGGTCTCAAGATCAGGAGGACTGGCGTCAGTAATAACAGAGGCCGTCAGACGAGGGGGATAACCGATTTTCTTGTAGCAAGTCGCCTCAAGATGATCATCTTTCCCGCAGAAGGAGCACTTTGGCCGTCCCCGGCCACCACGGCCATGGCCCCGCGAGCCCGAACGTCCCCCCCGAGCAGAAGTGGGATGGGATGGTAAGAGCGGAGGGGCTTGCTGAAGAAGAGTCGGGGGAGAAGGAGCAGGAGGATCTGGAGGAGGGGAGACACAGAGAATCATGGAGCATACATCAGAGAAAGATGGTGTGGTGGGAGCAGCCAGGACTGGAGCACGAAGACTCTGAAGATGAGATGGAAGACGAGCCATGATGATGGCAATGCAAGCGGCTTCCTTCTGAGCGCGCTGAGCTGCATGATCATTGGTGGACGGTTGATGCTGGATCCAGGCTTCAGCAAGAGTTTTTGCCCGAGCGATAAACGAGGTCATATCCGAAGCGCCGCCAGTGTCGAGAGCAAAGAGGTCAGTGAGGATGTCATAAAGATGTTGAAGGCTGTCGCGGTCTGAATACAAGGAATGTAGCTCATCCCACATAGCCTGGGCGGTGTCGTGGTACATAGCTAGGGCGGTGTCGTGGTATTTGATAAGGCTCACCATCCAAGGAATTCAGGATCCAAGTCTAAACGCGTCCATCATTGCGGAGCCAATCATCCGTAAGAGGAGACGGAGGTGGCTGAGTAAGGTGAGGCAGAAGACCCTTAGCCTGAAGAACGCGCCGAACAGAGTGGACCCAAGGAATAAAGTTTTTCTTGCCAGAAAGAGAGATAGTAGTGATCCTTAGCTCGTTACGGACTTCAGCAGAGCAAACCGGGCGGTCAATAGGCGGACTGGCCGCCGAGCTCGTAGAGTTACCAGAAGAAGCCATAGAGGCAAGCCACAGAACCAGAGGACCTAGGAAGACCGCCACGAAAAGAGCAGGAGGCCGCTCGACAAGGCCGCTGCGGGAAGGACAGGAGACCGCGACCAAGAAAGCGGAGAAAAGAGGACTAGTACGCACGGTCGAGGTGAACACAGCAGCGGACAGAGCACAGGAAGCAGTCCGCAGCGGACAGGATCAGGCCGCAAGAAGAGAGGGAGAGGCTGGAGGATAAGAACAATCCGCAAGAGAGGGGAGCCCGCGCGATTAGAGCAGAGACCGCCCAGTCAAGATGTGAAAACACCAGCGACAGGAAGAGGCCCCGACCAAAGGCGAAGCGGACTGGGAGAAGAAGTCCGCAGCGGGCATAGACAAGCCGCGCGGACAGAGAAGAGAAGAGCTGGAGGAGATCCGCGACCAAGATGCGGGTGAGAGAAGAACAGCCCACATGGTCAGGCGGATCACAACAGCGAACGGAGGGGAAGGAAGCCGCGACCAAGATGCGGGTGAGAGAGAAACAACCCGCACGGTCAGGCGGATAGAGAAGGCAGGATGCGGCGAGCTGGAACAAGTCGCAGCGGACTGAAGACAGGCCGCAGCAAGAAGGGAGTCCGCAGCGGACAGCGGAGAAGAGAGGAGAAGGTGCCCCACGGATGGAGGAGGAGAAATGACTATAAGAAGGGAGGGGTGGGGGTGGAACCACGAGGAGAAAAGAGAGCAACAGGAGGGAGCGGAGAAAGAAGCGGACTGAGAGTGCAAGCCGCAGAGGGAAGCAGGATAGAAACAAACAGCCCGCGGGAGGCAGATTGCGAGAGGCAGGCCGCAGGAGGCCGCAGGAGGCACTAGGTGCGGACAGAACAGAGGAGACCACGAGAGAGCGATTTAGGCTCTGATATCCATGTAGAGAGAAGCTCAAATCTTGTATATCTATCTTGAGTATGTCAAATACATGGAGAGAATACAAATATATAGGAGGAATAGAGAGAGAGGAAAAAATCCTATACACAATGTGGGACTAAAGGAGAAGAGAACTAATGGGCCCAAAAGATGGGCCCAATACATGGGTTATTCTAACACCTATAACTTCTAATATTCTTCAATAAATTTTCTCATTTAAATTTAACTCTTGTTTTTCATGCTTTTATTTGTTTTTTTATTAAGATGCACCATGTTCCTTTGTCCAAAAAAATTTCTTAAAATGCTCAAATTTTCCATAAAAATTTTTTATCGTTAAGGGTTATAGAACTTAGTATGACAAATTTCAATATGTCACACATATCTAGTACGGAGGCTGAGTACAAGACGATATCTCCAAGTTCTCTGTGAAGGACTATGGTTGCAATGTATGTCATAGGATCTTGGATTCCGGGAGCATATCATAATAATAGAAAGAGGAAAGATGTATGGTATTTACAGTGGCCCCGTGGAATACAACTTTGATTTAGCGAATAAAATATTACAAACGATAGGTGTGCTTGCATAAAAATACGCACTCTGTCTATATATTTAATTCGTGACTTGATATGTGTGTGTCACTGAATTTGTGTTCTGAAGACAAGTTTAAATATGAAAACTTGGTTAAAGAGAATGCGGTCACTCATTTTGTACATTCCAAAGATCAGCTGGCTAACATCTTCACCAAATGTCTTAGTTGTTATATGTTCACTGTTGATATACACAAGCTCGGGATGATTGACATCTTTCATCTGACTTGAGGGAGACGACTAACGTTATTGTTAGAGAATACTAGAAAAGATGTTGAGTAGGCTCATTATTATGACCCATGTAGGATTCTGGCTTAATCCCACATTGTTTGTATAGTTGTATGTTTCTCTCCTCTCTTATATATATATATATGTACTCATACTTGTATTTTGTAATTCAATAAGGATATACAAGGTTTGAACCATTCTTCTACATGGTATTAGAGCCAAGTTCTCTTGGGCGGCTAGTTCCTTTTTTTAATCGCATCCTCTGCCTCTTCCTGAGCGGACACCTGCTTACTGTCTGCATCCCCTACTTCCCGGGCGGACTCCTGCTTCTGTCCGCACTTCTAACCGTCCGGTTCCTATTTCTTTACCCGCCCTCTTCTGTGGTTCCACTTTTCATCCCTCCCTCCCCCCCCCCCAGCAGTTTTTATAGCCTTCATGTGGGACCCTTGGTCTGTTTTTGTCGTGGCGGCTTCTCTACTTTTTACAGCGTGTTTTGCTAGTCACATGGCCGTCTTTCTCTGCGGTTAACTCTACTCTAACCGCTCGGCCTCCTGCTCTTTACTTCTTGCGGCTTCTAATCCGCCTGCCTGCCTCTATCTGTTGCGGTCCGCCTATATCCGTTGCGGCCTCTTCTCTTCTTGTCGGACTGCTCTTGTCGCGCAACCTTCTTGTCGCGCGAAGTCTTCTTACTCTTGTCGTTGCGTGCTTGTCGCAGGCCGCCTTTCTCTGCGAGTTAACTCTACTCTAACCGCTTGACCTCCTACTCTTTACTTCTTGCTGCTTCTAATATGTCCTGCCTGCCTCTATCCATTGCAGTCCGCCTTTATCCGATGCGGCCTCTTCTCTTCTTGTCGGACTGCTCTTGTCGCGCAGCCTTCTTGTCGCGCAAAGTCTTCTTGCTCTTGTCGCTGCGGTTTCCTCTAGCCGCTGTCGCCTCGTCCCCTTTTACCGCGTATTGCTCTTGCACGGAGTCTTCTTGTCGCCCAACCTGACTTTGTCGCTGCGGCCTAGTCTCTGTTGTTAGCGTGGTCTGCTCGCTGCTTGCTCTCGCTGCGGATTCTTAGTCACTTGCTCTCTGTTAGCCGCCTTACTCAAGATCTTAATTACTGTGTTACCTTCTCACCATCTATCTTTATTGTGCAGGATTGGCAGATGCAGAATATCATTAGTAAGGGGCGGTTGTCAAATTGGCTCTACCTCCTCGATGTTCTTCCTTCAGCTCTCTCTGTTGTCTCCACTACCGACTTGACATCGTCGTCTTGGGCATGCCCCCCTCCAGATTCTCAAGAAATCTCTTTCGGATGTCTCCCTACATGAGTTTTCTTATGAATTGTATATCTTTGACAAACAACATCATGTTCTTTTTCATCCTACTTGTACTCAGAATGATACTCCTCTATCATTAGTACATTCTGATATTTGAGGACCTTATAAAACCCCTAGTATGTTTGATTATAGTTTTTTTTGTCACTTTTATTGATGATTACTCTCGCTTAATCTGGTTATACTTACTTCGAGATCGTGCTGAACTAACATCTACATTTCGTGCATTTCTTATGGAAACTCGTACTCAGTTTTCCTTTCCTTTAAAAATCATTTCGCACTGATAATGCTCGGGAATACACTAGACGGACATTCGCGAACTTATGCATAGAGTTCGGCATTATACATCAAACCTCGTGTGCATATACGTCTCAACAGAATGGTGTGACCTAGCGAAAGAATCGGCATCTTTTTGATGTTACTCGATCACTCATGTTTCAAATGCAGGTTCCTACTCGTTTTTTGAATTTTGCCGTGTCTGCAGCGCGTCACCTTATCAACCGCATGCTATCCTCTTGTGCTTGACTTTGCAACTCCGTTTAGTCTCCTCTTTCCATCTCAATCCTTATTCCCTCTCACGCCTCGTATGTTTGGCTGTACTTGCTATGTTCACAACCTTGGTCCGATCATAGATAAGTTGGCCCCACGTGCCAACAAATGTATGTTTCTTGGGTACTTTCGGACTCAAAAAAGCTATCTGTGTTATTCTCCAACTACTGACAAAGTTATTGTCTCTGTCAATGTCATCTTTCGTGAGGATCAACCATTCTTATGACTCACCGTCAAACTCTGTTCCTCTAGCCTCCATACCTCGTCCAATTGTTCCAGTTATGTCTTCCCTGCCACCCCTTACCCACTCCACTTCTGGCACCTGTTCCACCTCTACCACCCAAATCCGCCTCTTTTTCGTGTCTACACTCGTCGTACTTCGGCTTCTGGAGCTCTACAACAGCCCTCCTCCATCGGTGCTATCCCGCGGACTGACGATCCAGCATCAACATCTACCGCTCACCCTATGACAAATTATTTTTCTCTACATCGCCTATCTCCACCTCTATGCAAATTTGCTCTCTTTCTCTCCTCCATTTCTATCCTCAACTCGGTGCAGGAAGGCTCTTCTTCATCCAAGGTGGCGTGCGGCTATGGAAGAAGAAATGACCGCTCTTTGGTCTAACCACACTTGAGATCTGGTTCCTCTTCCTTCTGGACAGTCGTGTGTCAGTTGCAAGTGAGGTGTTTGCTATCAAACATGCTCCTGATGGTACGGTTGACAGACTCAAAGCCCGACTTGTTGCTCGGGGGTTCACTCAACAACATGGACTTGATTATGATGAAATCTTCTCTCCCGTCGCCAAGTTGAACTCTGTTCGGGTTTTGATCACCGTGGTTGTTCATCGTCACTGGCCTCTCCATCAGCTGGATATAAAGAATGTCTTTTAAAATGGCGACCTTCAAGAAACGGTGTACATGAATCAACCTCCCGGGTTTGAGACCACGGGGGAGTCTCGTGTATGTCATTTTTGAAAATCTATTTATGGTCTCAAACAATCTCTCAGAGCTTGGTTTGATAAATTCAGTGAGTCTGTTCGCGAAGTTGGATGCAAGAGGACCTCGACGGACTTCTCTCTCTTCACTCGTCATCAACCAGCTGAGACTGTCATTCTATTGATGGGATGATATTTTGATTACTGACAATGACTCCACAGGGATACAACAAATCAAGCAACACTTAAACTCCGTCTTCCAAACAAAAGATCTGGGGGCTCTCAGGTACTTTCTTGAACTTGAGGTTACAAGACGGTCTGATGATCTTGTCCTTCCACAACGAAAGTATTGCCTTGATCTTCTTCCACGATGCTAGTTACTCTGGGTGCAAACTTGTGGAAATTCCGATGGATGTCCAATCGCAAGTTATGTGCTCATGGATCTGACTTTGATTCTCTGCTTACGAAGCATGAAGTATTATCGACGTCTTGTAGGAAAACTGATATATCTGACAGTTACAAGAACCTGATATTTCTTTCGTTGTTGGAGTGCTCAGACGGTTTATACATGATCCTTGGATCTCTCATCTCCAGGCAGTGGAACGCATCCTCAGATATTTGAAGACAGTTCCTGGACAATGATTGATATATAAGTCATCATTTTCTCTATCTCTTATTGCATATTCAGATGCGGACTATGTAGGCTCCCTGAATGATCGGCGTTCCACTACGGGTTTCTGTACTTACTTTGGAGAGACAATCTTATTACTTGGCGTAGCAAGAAGCAGTCTATGGTTGCTCGCTCTTCTGCTGAAGTTGGGTATCGTGCAATGACGGCTGTTGTTTTTGAACTCACCTGGCTTGAGGGTCTTCTTGGTGATTTGGGGGTCACCTTATCCTTATCTGCAATCTTGTTTTGCGATAGTCAGGTTGCTATGCATATTGCGAAGCATCCGGTGTTTCATGAGAGGACTAAGCACATAGAAGTTGACTGTCACTTCGTTAGTGAAAATGTTCAATTAAAAAAGTCCGAGCTGGAGCATGTTCCTGCGTCAGAGCAAGTTGCTGACATTCTCACCAAGGCGCTACCTCGACAAATGTACCATCAGTTCTTATCCAAGCTTGGTGCCTACGACTTGTACGCTCCAGCTTGCGGGGGAGTGTTAGAGAATACTAGAAAAGATGTTGAGTAGGCCCATTTTTATGGCCCATGTAGGATTCTGGTTTAGTCCCACATTGCTCTCCTCTCTTCTATATATATGTACTCATACTTGTATTTTGTAATTCAGTAAGGATATATAAGATTTGAATCATTCTTCTACAATTATGTTATATAGTATTATCAAGTCACGCCTTTTATGTCATGTGTAATACCCGATATGAGTTATTTGGTCATATGAGTTCTTTTCCTCCACTCATGTATATGTATTAGTAGGTGCCTTTGTTCTCGAGCAGCTAATAATATTTTGTATTTTTCATACTCCACTCTCTGTATATGATCATAAATTCTTAATATTTTCTTGTAAGGCATATATATGGTTTGGGCTGGGTTAAAATTGTTTTTATAAGTGCAAGTAATCTCTATATTCTAAAAACTGAAAAACCTGTTATGCTTTGTTATGCATAAGTATTTGTTAATACTAAGGCAGTGATATTTATAGAAGGATTATTTTAATTGCATTTTTTGCAGTTATTCAAGATTGGTGAAGAGGTGGTACTCGACGCTACAGATAAAGGAAACATAGCACGTCTAATAAATCACTCTGTAAGACCATAAACCGTTGTCACGTAATACGCATAATATGTATTTTGGCTTTTAGTTACATTTTTGTGATCAATGTTTTTCTGGTGCAGTGCATGCCCAATTGCTATGCAAGGATTATGAGCGTTGGCAATGATCAGAGTCGGATTGTACTCATTGCCAAGACGAATGTTTCGGCAGGCGATGAGCTAACGTATGACCTACATCTCTCATCTTCTTATTTTTCTTACTATTGTGGAATATTTTGATTTTTTCTCTGTGATAAATTATTTTTTTTTAATGTCATAATCTTATTCATTACTAGTTTTATATATTGACTTGGGATTTGTAAGGTACTTCATAATATTCGGTTTAGTCACATATTTCTGTGGAAGTAGTTATTGAAGGGTCTGTTTGGCACGAGGTCACGGACGTGAATGTGGTGGTTGTGAATCATCTTTCATTAATGCCCGGCCTCATCGAAGAAACTACATCCACTTTAATGTTCAAAATTTGTTTTTCCCAGTGACATTCATAACCGTTGTCATTTCAAACATATATTTTAAGTCAGTTGTGTTTTTGTATGAACTGGAGCAAAAAATTCCATGTCAAACGTACCCTCTCAAGTTGTAGTCCAAATCTCAGAGGCTAAATGCATGACATTTAATGATGATATACAAAAAGAAGAATGGCGTATGCCAGCTGTACATTTCGATCCAGCTTAGTACATTTGCTAGCCGAGGAATGTTCTTAGGCATGAAGGGTTCAAAAACAACGAAGGAAGAACAAGAAAGCAACTCAGAAAACACACAAATTTACGTGGTTCGGCAACTTTGCCTACATCCACCGGCCGCACTAGGGTTTCTCCGCTTTTTCTTTGGTTTTTCAGTTACAGAAACGAAAACAAGAAATCCCTTTATATCTGAAGTCTAGGGTTACTATAATGATAAAATTACATCTCCAACAAAGGTAGATAAAGGTGAACCCCACACACTCAACGGCTCTAGCAGCCGTTTGAGGAAGAATGGAACTCCTTGGAGGGGTCAACATCTGGACACAACTAGGCGCTTCCTAGCGGATTTTGCTTGGACGTTGATGAGAGATGGCAGGTTAGTCGACAGGAGTACTGTGGTCGACGAGAGACGGCAGTTATCGTGACCTAGCTAGAACGGCAAATGGAGAGGAGAGAGATCGATGGGTTGTGTGTAAGTGAGGGGCTAGCGGGATCCACGCGCCATGCCGTGATTGAAGAGCTGTGATGAATTGATGATCAACTGGTGAAGAGTTTGGAGTGCCCAAGTGGGAGGCGGTGTCCACGCTCTGACAGCAAGTTGAATGGAGGAAAATAGAATCTCATTCGGGTGGCGCACGCACATGATACACACAATTAATATAATGAAAATAAAGAAAGCGTGATAGACATACATTACTATGTGCATGCTTATGTATGTGTCTTTATATGCACGCTCACACACACACGTGTCTCATATTCTTCGATTCCAATGCCGTCTGTTTCTCCAGACGGCGATTATTCGAAGAAGATTCCTCACTCCAACATTTTCTCTTCGCCAAATCACGAGTTTCCCCGTTCTCTCCGATGCAGGTACAATTACCTGTTCGACCCAGACGAAGCTGAAGACCGCAAGGTTCCCTGCCTCTGCAATGCTCCGAACTGCTGCAAGTTTATGAATTAGGCGGAGCTCTGTACATGACCGGTTGATTCTTTCCCACAGGGGGAGCAATTCTCCCCTCAACTGACATTGATGCTTCTCCTACAACAACATTGATGAGTTTTATTTTATAATTTCTTCCTAAGAGAGAAGATTCAGGCGAACATATAGGTTAGAATGTAGGCAATAGAGCTGCTGCTGCTGTAAATATTTTCATCACCAGTATTACTTTATTATTATTATTATTTATAGTAACAAATTTTGCATCTTTATACAGAAGCTGGTCTGTGTTGTAATTTTGCTAAATATTAAAAAAAAAAGGTTTTTTTTCTGCTTCTAAATTGCAGTTCTTTTTCTCATTTGGTATCTCATAACTGAAGTAGCTTCCTCTGCTCCAAAACCTGCTTCAACTTTTCATGTCAAGAATCCATGTAGAAGTTTCTGCCATTGGATTATAAAGTTGTCTCTTTTATATATTTTATGTTTTTTGCGCGTATTATGGTTATCGGTCGAAGTTAATAAACACGATATTCATCAAAAAAAATTGCATATCTGCGTGAGGAAACACAATTATATATATTTTGGAGGTTGATCTGCTCAACGTCAGTATAATGGTTTTGTCTAAATTACTCTTGGAGATCAAATTAAGGGTTTGTTTGTTTGACAGTGAGAGTTAGAGCGGTGAGAATCAGAATATTGATAATGGTGTGGTGGAAACATAGGGATTGGGATTGTGGCTCGAAAAAGACAAAATGAAGTTTTGGAGCGTTGAGGGTGAGAATTGGAGAGTTGCCAAATTGTCTTTTAGCATTGGCGTTTAATAGATTTAACAACTCCCAAACAAACAAAAGTCTAATCCGTGCATGCACCCATGTCAATTATTATAGTTGCTGAATTTGCCGTTCCAACAATATTCTCAAATAACAAAAATCTATCCCATGTCAAACTCATGAAATTTTTTCAATTTTAGTATTTTTGAATTTTAAATTTGAGTTTCAAATGTTTCTCATTTGAAAAAGTGATAAATATGAAAGTTGTAGATCTTATTGAGATCTACAACTTTCATGTTGATCATTTTTTGATTTGAAGCGGTTTAGGATTTCAATTTAGGCCCAAAAAAAGACACGCATGAAACGAGTCGTCAGTACAGATTTTTGGCGTGACTTTTTGGGGCTTAAATCGGAGGTCTAAATTGATTCAAATCAAAAAGTGTTCAACATTTTTTTTTTTTTTGAAAGTTGTAGATCTCGGCGAGATCTACAACTTTCATGTTGAACACTTTTAAATTTGAAGCCGTTTAAAACCCCTGAGTTGGCCTCCGAAAAAAAGTCACGCCTAACATTAGATTACCGGACGTCCGGGATACCTATGTTAGGCGTGACTTTTTTCGGAGGCCAACTCAGGGGTTTAACGGCTTCAAATTAAAAGTGTTCAACATGAAAGTTGTAGATCTCGCCGAGATCTACAACTTTCATGTTGAACACTTTTTGATTTGAATCAATTTAGACCTCCGATTTAAGCCCCAAAAAGTCACGCCAAAAATCTGTACTGACGACTCGTTTCATGCGTGTCTTTTTTTGGCCTAATTGAAATCCTAAACCGCTTCAAATCAAAAAATGATCAACATGAAAGTTGTAGATCTCAATAAGATCTACAACTTTCATATTTATCACTTTTTCAAATGAGAAACATTTGAAACTCAAAATTCAAAAATACTAAAATTGAAAAAATTTCATGAGTTTGACATGGGATAGATTTTTGTTATTTGAGAATATTGTTGGAACGGCAAATTCAGCAACTATAATAATTGACATGGGTGCATGCACGGATTAGACTTTTGTTTGTTTGGGAGTTGTTAAATCTATTAAACGCCAATGCTAAAAGACAATTTGGCAACTCTCCAATTCTCACCATCAACGCTCCAAAACTTCATTTTGTCTTTTTCGAGACCACAACAATCCCTTATGTTTCCCACCACACCATTATCAATATTCTGATTCTCACCGCTCTAACTCTCACTGTCAAACAAACAAACCCTTAATTTGATCTCCAAGAGTAATTTAGACAACCGTTATACCGACGTTGAGCAGATCAAGCTCCAAAAATATATATAATTGTGTTTCGTCACGCCGATACATAATTTTTTGATGAATATCGTGTTTATTAACTTCGACCGATAACCATAATACGTGCAAAAAACATAAAATATATAAAAGAGACAACTTTATAATCCAATGGCAGAAACTTCTACATGGATTCTTGACATGAAAAGTTGAAGCAGGTTTTGGAGCAGAGGAAGCTACTTCAGTTATGAGATACCAAATGAGAAAAAGAACTGCAATTTAGAAGCAGAAAAAAAAACTTTTTTTTAATATTTAGCAAAATTACAACACAGACCAGCTTCTGTATAAAGATACAAAATTTGTTATTATAAATAATAATAATAATAAAGTAATACTGGTGATGAAAATATTTACAGCAGCAGCAGCAGCTCTATTGCCTACATTCTAACCTATATGTTCGCCTGAATCTTCTCTCTTAGGAAGAAATTATAAAATAAAACTCATCAATGTTGTTGTAGGAGAAGCATCAATGTCAGTTGAGGGGAGATTGCTCCCCTGTGGGAAAGAATCAACCGGTCATGTACAGAGCTCCGCCTAATTCATAAACTTGCAGCAGTTCGGAGCATTGCAGAGGCAGGAACCTTGCGGTCTTCAGCTTCGTCTGGGTCGAACAGGTAATTGTACCTGCATCGGAGAGAACGGGGAAACTCGTGATTTGGCGAAGAGAAAATGTTGGAGTGAGGAATCTTCTTCGAATAATCGCCGTCTGGAGAAACAGACGGCATTGGAATCGAAGAATATGAGACACGTGTGTGTGTGTGTGAGCGTGCATATAAAGACACATACATAAGCATGCACATAGTAATGTATGTCTATCACGCTTTCTTTATTTTCATTATATTAATTGTGTGTATCATGTGCGTGCGCAACCCGAATGAGATTCTATTTTCCTCCATTCAACTTGCTGTCAGAGCGTGGACACCGCCTCCCACTTGGGCACTCCAAACTCTTCACCAGTTGATCATCAATTCATCACAGCTCTTCAATCACGGCATGGCGCGTGGATCCCGCTAGCCCCTCACTTACACACAACCCATGATCTCTCTCCTCTCCATTTGCCGTTCTAGCTAGGTCACGATAACTGCCGTCTCTCGTCGACCACAGTACTCCTGTCGACTAACCTGCCATCTCTCATCAACGTCCAAGCAAAATCCGCTGGGAAGCGCCTAGTTGTGTCCAGATGTTGACCCCTCCAAGGAGTTCCATTCTTCCTCAAACGGCTGCTAGAGCCGTTGAGTGTGTGGGGTTCACCTTTATCTACCTTTGTTGGAGATGTAATTTTATCATTATAGTAACCCTAGACTTCAGATATAAAGGGATTTCTTGTTTTTCGTTTCTGTAACTGAAAAACCAAAGAAAAAGCGGAGAAACCCTAGTGCGGCCGTGGATGTAGGCAAAGTTGCCGAACCACGTAAATTTGTGTGTTTTCTGAGTTGCTTTCTTGTTCTTCCTTCGTTGTTTTTGATCCCTTCATTCCTAAGAACATTCCCCGGCTAGCAAATGTACTAAGCTGGATCGAAATGTACAGCTGGCATACGCCATTTTTCTTTTTGTATATCATCATTAAATGCTATGCATTTAGCCTATGAGATTTGGACTCCAACTTGAGAGGGTACGCTTGACGTGGCATTTTTGCTCCAGTGAGTTCATACAGAAACACAACTGACTTAAAATATATGTTTGAAATGACAACATTTATGAATGTCACTGGGAAAAAGCTAATTTTGAACATTAAAGTGGATGTGGTTTCTTCGATGAGGCCGGGCATTAATGAAAGACGATTCACAACCACCACATTCACGTCCGTGACCTCGTGCCAAACAGACCCTTCAATAACTACTTCCACAGAAATATGTGACTAAACCGAATATTATGAAGTACCTTACAAATCCCAAGTCAATATATAAAACTAGTAATGAATAAGATTATGACATTAAAAAAAAATAATTTATCACAGAGAAAAAATCAAAATATTCCACAATAGTAAGAAAAATAAGAAGATGAGAGATGTAGGTCATACGTTAGCTCATCGCCTGCCGAAACATTCGTCTTGGCAATGAGTACAATCCGACTCTGATCATTGCCAACGCTCATAATCCTTGCATAGCAATTGGGCATGCACTGCACCAGAAAAACATTGATCACAAAAATGTAACTAAAAGCCAAAATACATATTATGCGTATTACGTGACAACGGTTTATGGTCTTACAGAGTGATTTATTAGACGTGCTATGTTTCCTTTATCTGTAGCGTCGAGTACCACCTCTTCACCAATCTTGAATAACTGCAAAAAATGCAATTAAAATAATCCTTCTATAAATATCACTGCCTTAGTATTAACAAATACTTATGCATAACAAAGCATAACAGGTTTTTCAGTTTTTAGAATATAGAGATTACTTGCACTTATAAAACAATTTTAACCCAGCCCAAACCATATATATGCCTTACAAGAAAATATTAAGAATTTATGATCATATACAGAGAGTGGAGTATGAAAAATACAAAATATTATTAGCTGCTCGAGAACAAAGGCACCTACTAATACATATACATGAGTGGAGGAAAAGAACTCATATGACCAAATAACTCATATCGGGTATTACACATGACATAAAAGGCGTGACTTGATAATACTATATAACATAATTGTAGAAGAATGATTCAAATCTTATATATCCTTACTGAATTACAAAATACAAGTATGAGTACATATATATAGAAGAGAGGAGAGCAATGTGGGACTAAACCAGAATCCTACATGGGCCATAAAAATGGGCCTACTCAACATCTTTTCTAGTATTCTCTAACACTCCCCCGCAAGCTGGAGCGTACAAGTCGTAGGCACCAAGCTTGGATAAGAACTGATGGTACATTTGTCGAGGTAGCGCCTTGGTGAGAATGTCAGCAACTTGCTCTGACGCAGGAACATGCTCCAGCTCGGACTTTTTTAATAGAACATTTTCACTAACGAAGTGACAGTCAACTTCTATGTGCTTAGTTCTCTCATGAAACACCGGATGCTTCGCAATATGCATAGCAACCTGACTATCGCAAAACAAGATTGCAGATAAGGATAAGGTGACCCCCAAATCACCAAGAAGACCCTCAAGCCAGGTGAGTTCAAAAACAACAGCCGTCATTGCACGATACCCAACTTCAGCAGAAGAGCGAGCAACCATAGACTGCTTCTTGCTACGCCAAGTAATAAGATTGTCTCTAAAGTAAGTACAGAAACCCGTAGTGGAACGCCGATCATTCAGGGAGCCTACATAGTCCGCATCTGAATATGCAATAAGAGATAGAGAAAATGATGACTTATATATCAATCATTGTCCAGGAACTGTCTTCAAATATCTGAGGATGCGTTCCACTGCCTGGAGATGAGAGATCCAAGGATCATGTATAAACCGGCTGAGCACTCCAACAACGAAAGAAATATCAGGTCTTGTAACTGTCAGATATATCAGTTTTCCTATAAGACGTCGATAATACTCATGCTTCGTAAGAAGAGAATCAAAGTCAGATCCATGAGCACATAACTTGCGATTGACATCCATCAGAATTTCCACAAGTTTGCACCCAGAGTAACCAGCATCGTGAAGAAGATCAAGGCAATACTTTCGTTATGGAAGGACAAGATCATCAGACCATCTTGCAACCTCAAGTTCAAGAAAGTACCTGAGAGCCCCCAGATCTTTTGTTTGGAAGACGGAGTTTAAGTGTTACTTGATTTGTTGTATCCCTGTGGAGTCATTGTCAGTAATCAAAATATCATCCACATAAAACCAATAGAATGACAGTCTCAGCTGGTTGATGACGAGTGAAGAGAGAGAAGTCCGTCGAGGTCCTCTTGCATCCAACTTCGCGAACAGACTCATTGAATTTATCAAATCAAGCTCTGAGAGATTGTTTGAGACCATAAATAGATTTTCAAAAATGACATACACGAGACTCCCCCGTGGTCTCAAACCCGGGAGGTTGATTCATGTACACCGTTTCTTGAAGGTCGCCATTTTAAAAGACATTCTTTATATCCAGCTGATGGAGAGGCCAGTGACGATGAACAACCACGGTGATCAAAACCCGAACAGAGTTCAACTTGGCGACGGGAGAGAAGATTTCATCATAATCAAGTCCATGTTGTTGAGTGAACCCCCGAGCAACAAGTCGGGCTTTGAGTCTGTCAACCGTACCATCAGGAGCATGTTTGATAGCAAACACTCACTTGCAACTGACACACGATTGTCCAGAAGGAAGAGGAACCAGATCTCAAGTGTGTTAGACCAAAGAGCGGTCATTTCTTCTTCCATAGCCGCACGCCACCCTGGATGAAGAAGAGCCTCCTGCACCGAGTTGAGGATAGAAATGGAGGAGAGAAAGAGAGCAAATTTGCATAGAGGTGGAGATAGGCGATGTAGAGAAAAATAATTTGTCATAGGGTGAGCGGTAGATGTTGATGCTGGATCGTCAGTCCGCGGGATAGCACCGATGGAGGAGGGCTGTTGTAGAGCTCCAGAAGCCGAAGTACGACGAGTGTAGACACGAAAAGAGGCGATTTGGGTGGTAGAGGTGGAACAGGTGCCAGAAGTGGAGTGGTAAGGGGTGGCAGGGAAGACATAACTGGAACAATTGGACGAGGTATGGAGGCTAGAGGAACAGAGTTTGACGGTGAGTCATAGAATGGTTGATCCTCACGAAAGATGACATTGACAGAGACAATAACTTTGTCAGTAGTTGGAGAATAACACAGATAGCTTTTTTGAGTCCGAAAGTACCCAAGAAACATACATTTGTTGGCACGTGGGGCCAACTTATCTATGATCGGACCAAGGTTGTGAACATAGCAAGTACAGCCAAACATACGAGGCGTGAGAGGGAACAAGGATTGAGATGGAAAGAGGAGACTAAACGGAGTTGCAAAGTCAAGCACAGAGGATAACATGCAGTTGATAAGGTGACGCGCTGCAGACACGGCGAAATTCAAAAAAACGAGTAGGAACCTGCATTTGAAACATGAGTGATCGAGTAACATCAAAAAGATGTTGATTTTTTCGCTCGGTCACACCATTCTGTTGAGGCGTATATGCACACGAGGTTTGATGTATAATGCCGAACTCTGTGCCTAAGTTCGCGAATGTCCGTCTAGTGTATTCCCGAGCATTATCAGTGCGAATGATTTTTAAAGGAAAGGAAAACTGAGTACGAGTTTCCATAAGAAATGCACTAAATGTAGATGTTAGTTCAGCACGATCTCGAAGTAAGTATAACCAGATTAAGCGAGAGTAATCATCAATAAAAATGACAAAAAACTATAACCAAACATACTAGGGGTTTTATAAGGTCCCCAAATATCAGAATGTACTAATGATAGAGGAGTATCATTCTGAGTACAAGTAGGATGAAAAAGAACATGATGTTGTTTGTCAAAGATATACAATTCACAAGAAAACTCATGTAGGGAGACATCCGGAAGAGATTTCTTGAGAATCTGGAGGGGGGCATGCCCAAGACGACGATGTCAGTCGGTAGTGGAGACAACAAAGAGAGCTGAAGGAAGAACATCGAGGAGGTAGAGCCAATTTGACAACCGCCCCTTACTAATGATATTCTGCATCTGCCAATCCTGCACAATAAAGATAGATGGTGAGAAGGTAACACAGTAATTAAGATCTTGAGTAAGACAGCTAACAGAGAGCAAGTGACTAAGAATCCGCAGCGAGAGCAAGCAGCGAGCAGACCACGCTAACAACAGAGACTAGGCCGCAGCGACAAAGTCAGGTTGGGCGACAAGAAGACTCCGCGCAAGAGCAATACGCGGCAAAAGGGGACGAGGCGACAACGGCTAGAGGAAACCGCAGCGGCAAAAGCAAGAAGACTTTGCGCGACAAGAAGGTTGCGCGACAAGAGCAGTCCGACAAGAAGAGAAGAGGCCGCATCGGATAAAGGCGGATTGCAACGGATAGAGGCAGGCAGACATATTAGAAGCAGCAAGAAGTAAAGAGTAGGAGGTCAAGCGGTTAGAGTAGAGTTACTCGCAGAGAAAGGCGGCCTGCGACAAGCACGCAACGACGAGAGTAAGAAGACTTCGCGCGACAAGAAGGTTGCGCGACAAGAGCAGTCCGACAAGAAGAGAAGAGGCCGCAACGGATAGAGGCGGACCGCAACAGATAGAGGCAGGCAGGCGGATTAGAAGCCGCAAGAAGTAAAGAGCAGGAGGCCGAGCGGTTAGAGTAGAGTTAACCGCAGAGAAAGACGGCATGTGACTAGCAAAACACGCTGTAAAAAGTAGAGAAGCCGCCACGACAAAAACAGGCCAAGGGTCCCACATGAAGGCTATAAAAACTGCGGGGGGGGGGGCGGAGGGAGGGATGAAAAGTGGAACCATAGAAGAGGGCGGGTAAAGAAATAGGAACCGACGGTTAGAAGTGCGGACAGAAGCAGGAGTCCGCCCGGGAAGTAGGGGATGCAGACAGCAAGCAGGTGTCCGCTCAGGAAGAGGCAGAGGATGCGATTAAAAAAAGGAACTAGCCGCCCAAGAGAACTTGGCTCTAATACCATGTAGAAGAATGGTTCAAACCTTGTATATCCTTATTGAATTACAAAATACAAGTATGAGTACATAAATATAGAAGAGAGGAGAGAAACATACAACTATACAAACAATGTGGGATTAAGCCAGAATCCTACATGGGTCATAATAATGAGCTCAACATCTTTTCTAGTATTCTCTAACAATAACGTTAGCCGTCTCCCTCAAGTCAGATGAAAGATGTCAATCATCCCGAGCTTGTGTATATCAACAGTGAACATATAACAACTCAGACATTTGGTGAAGATGTTAGACAGCTGATCTTTGGAATGTACAAAATGAGTGACCGCATTCTCTTTAACCAAGTTTTCATATTTAAACTTGTCTTCAGAACACAAATCAGTGACACACACATATCAAGTCACGAATTTAATATATAGACAGAGTGCGTATTTTTATGCAAGCACACCTATCATTTGTAATATTTTATTCGCTAAATCAAAGTTGTATTCCACGGGGCCACTGTAAATACCATACATCTTTCCTCTTTCTATTATTATGATATGCTCCCGGAATCCAAGATCCTATGACATACATTGCAACCACAGTCCTTCACAGAGAACTTGAGATATCGTCTTGTACTCGGCCTCCGTACTAGATATGTGTGACATATTGAAATTTGTCATACTAAGTTCTATAACCCTTACGATACAAATTTTTATGGAAAATTTGAGCATTTTAAGAAATGTTTTGGGCAAAGAACATGGTGCATCTTAATAAAAAAACAAATAAAAGCATGAAAAACAAGAGTTAAATTTAAATGAGAAAATTTATTGAAGAATATTAGAAGTTATAGGTGTTAGAATAACCCATGTATTGGGCTCATCTTTTGGGCCCATTAGTTCTCTTCTCCTTTAGACCCACATTGTGTATAGGATTTTTTCCTCTCTCTCTTCCTCCTATATATTTGTATTCTCTCCATGTATTGACATACTCAAGATAGATATACAAGATTTGAGCTCTCTCTACATGATATCAGAGCCTAAATCGCTCTCTCGTGGTCTCCTCTGTTCTGTCCGCACCTAGTGCCTCCTGCGGCCTCCTGTGGCCTGCCTCTCGCAATCTGCCTCCCGCGGGCTGTTTGTTTCTATCTGCTTCCCTCTGCAGCTTGCACTCTCAGTTCGCTTCTTTCTCCGCTCCCTCCTGTTGCTCTCTTTTCTCTCGTGGTTCCACCCCCACCCCTCCCTTCTTATAGTCATTTCTCCTCCTCCATCCGTGGGGCACCTTCTC
Organism: Platanthera guangdongensis; assembly: GCA_039583875.1. Taxonomy (NCBI): domain Eukaryota; kingdom Viridiplantae; phylum Streptophyta; class Magnoliopsida; order Asparagales; family Orchidaceae; genus Platanthera; species Platanthera guangdongensis. The sequence continues at coordinate 194,637,373 of CM077148.1, forward strand.
CTCTCTTCTCCGCTGTCCGTTGCGGACTCCCTTCTTGCTGCGGCCTGTCTTCAGTCCGTTGCGACTTGTTCCAGTTCGCCGCATCCTGCCTTCTCTATCCGTCTGACCGTGCGGGCTGTTTCTCTCTCACCCGCATCTTGGTCGCGGTTTCCTTCCCCTCCGTTCGTTGTTGTGATCCGCCTGACCATGTGGGTTGTTCTTCTCTCACCCGCATCTTGGTCGCGATCTCCTCCAGCTCTTCTCTTCTCTGTCCGCGCGGCTTGTCTCTGCCCGCTGCGGACTTCTTCTCCCAGTCCGCTTCGCCTTTGGTCGCGGCCTCTTCCTGTCGCTGGTGTTTTCACATCTTGACCGGGCGGTCTCTGCTCTAGTCGCGCGGGCTCCCCTCTCTTGCGGATTGTTCTTATCCGCCGGCCTCTCCCTCTCTTCTTGCGGCCTGATCATGTCCGCTGCGGACTGCATCCTGTGCTCTGTCCGCTGCTGTGTTCACCTCGACCGTGCGGACTAGTCCTCTTTTCTCCGCTTTCTTGGTCGCGGTCTCCTGTCCTTCCCGCAGCGGCCTTGTCGAGCGGCCTCCTGCTCTTTTCGCGGCGGTCTTCCTAGGTCCTCTGGTTCTGCGGCCTACCTCTATAGCTTCTTCTGGTAACTCTACGAGCTCGGCGGCCAATCCGCCTATTGACCGCCCGGCCTGTCCTCCAGACCGCCCGGTTTGCTCTGCTGAAGTCCGTGACGAGCTAAGGATCACTACTATCTCTCTTTCTGGCAAGAAAAACTTTATTCCTTGGGTCCACTCTGTTCGGCGCGTTCTTCAGGCTAAGGGTCTTTGCCTCACCTTACTCAGCCACATCCGTCTCCTCTTACGGATGATTGGCTCCGCAATGATGGACGCGTTCAGACTTGGATCCTGAATTCCTTGGATGGTGAGCCTTATCAAATGGCTATGTACCACGACACCGCCCAGGCTATGTGGGATGAGCTACATTCCTTGTATTCAGGCCGCGAAAGCCTTCAACATCTTTATGACATCCTCACTGACCTCTTTGCTCTCGACACTGGCAGCGCTTCAGATATGACCTCGTTTATCGCTCGGGCAAAAATTTTTGTTGAAGCCTGGATCCAGCATCAACCGTCCATCAATGATCATGCAGCTCAGCGCGCTCAGAAGGAAGCCGCTTGCATTGTCATCATCATGGCCCATCTTCCATCTCATCTTCAGAGTCTTCGTGCTCAAGTCCTGGCTGCTCCCATCACACCATCTTTCTCTGATGTATGCTCCATGATTCTCCGTGTCTCCCCTCCTCCAGATCCTCCTGCTCCTTCTCCCCCGGCTCTTCTTCAGCAGGCCCCTCCGCTCTTACCATCCCCTCCCACTTCTGCTCGGGGGGGGGGGAACGTTCGGGCTCGCAGGGCTGTTGCCGTGGTGGCCGGGGACGGCCAAAGTGCTCCTTCTGCGGGAAAGATGGTCATCTTGAGGCAACTTGCTATAAGAAAATCAATTATCCCCATGTGACGGCCTCTGTTGTTACTGACGCCAGTCCTCCAGATCTTGAGACCGTCCGTCTTCAGCTTCAGCATCTCCAGGGCCTGCTCAACCCCCCATCGGCCTCCGTCGCCTCCGTCTCCAACACAGGTACTGCTTGTCTCTCCACCAGCCTGGGATGGATTGTGGACTCTGGTGCCACTCATCACATTACTTCGCGACGGCCTGCCCAGTACTCGGATTCTCCTTATCCGAAGTCTATCACTGTGGTCAATGGGGCGTTGGTTCCGGTCTCCGGCTCGGCAGATCTTTCTCTCAACCAGTCCATCCCTCTTCGCTCGGCTCTTCATGTTCTGAGTTCACCCTTTAATTTACTATCTGTTGGTCGTCTTACCAGTGATCTGTATTGTTCCGTTATATTTACTTCTTCTTCCTTTGTTATACAGGATCGGCGGACGCGGAGTACCATTGGTAAATGCCAACTGCGGAACAGGCTCTACCTTCTCGATGAATCTCTCACCATTCTGTCTTCCGTCTCCTCCATTGCATAGCATCACCGACTTGGACATGCCCCTCTACCGGTCCTCCAGCGGGCTCTTCCAGATATTCCTTTTTCGTCTTTTCAGTGTGACTCATGTATCCTCGGCAAACAACCGCGTTCTTCTTTTCCTTCGCATTGTACTCGGAGTGCAGCTCCCTTTGATTTAGTTCATTCTGATGTTTGGGGTCCATTTAGGATTCCCAGTATATGTGGCTTTCGCTATTTTATCACATTTATTGACGATTACTCTAGCACTACGTGGTTCTACTTACTCTGTGAACGCTCCGAGCTTCCCCGGGTTTTTCGGGCATTTGTCCTCGAGACCCGTACGCAATTCCACACCACACTCAAAATTCTCCGTACTGACAATGCTCGTGAGTACACCGGCCACGACTTTACCACTGTGTGTTCTGAATACGACATTCTCCACCAAACCTCTTGTGCTTACAGACCCCAGCAAAATGGGGTTGCCGAACGAAAGAACCGTCACTTACTCGATGTCGTCCGTTCCCTCATGCTTCAAATGCATGTTCCCAAGCCATACTGGAACTTTGCGGTTTCGACTGCCTGTTTTCTCATCAACCGCCTCCCTTCATCTGTCCTCAATTGTGCTACTTCGTTTAGCATATTGTTTCCCTCCACTCCGGTTTTTCCTCTCCCGCCTCGTATCTTCGGCAGCACCTGCTACGTCCACCACCTCGGGCCCTCCTCGGATAAATTGGATCACAGGGCGGTGAAACACATCTTTGTTGGCTATTCACGCACCCAGAAGGGCTATGCCTGTTACTCGCCCACTACTCGCAAGATCTCCGTTTCTGCCGACGTTACCTTCCGGGAAGACCAACCGTTTTTTCCTGCTCCTCTACCCGCTGATCTACCACCGCCTCCTCTCTCGCCATCTCTACAACGCCCCGCTATTCCCGCTACTATGCCACCTTCGCCAGTTTCTCCTGCCCCCGCTCCTGCTACTGCCAAACCACCCGCTATCCGTGTCTACACTCGTCGCCCTCCCAGTTCCATTGCCCCTCTGCAGGCGACCTCTCCCACGGCTACTTTGCGTCCTACTGATCAGGTAACACCTTTCACTGCCCATCCTCTGGCCGCCTACCACTCTCTTCATCGTCTATCTCCCCTTCTACACACATTTGCTACTTCTCTCTCTTCGATTGTTGTTCCAAACTCTGTGCAGGAGGCGCTTCAACATCCCGGCTGGCGGGCAGCCATGGAGGAGGAAATGTCTGTTCTCTGGGCTAACCAGACTTGGACCGTCGTACCCCTTCCTCCGGGTCAGAAACTGGTTGGGTGCAAGTGGGTCTTTGTCATCAAACATGCTGCTGATGGGACGATTGACCGTCTGAAGGTTCGTCTTGTGGCTCGAGACTTCACCCAACAATAGGGGCTCGACTATGAGGAAACTTTCTCTCTGGTCGCCAAGCTCAATACCGTTCGCGTCCTCATCTTTGTCGTTGTTCATCGCCAGTGGCCCCTATTTCAACTGGATATCAAGAATGCTTTCTTAAATGGGGATCTCCAGGAGACGGTCTACATGCAACAACCGCCCGGGTTTGAGACCACGGGGGAGTCTCAGGTCTGTCGCCTTCTAAAAGCTCTGTATGGTCTCAAACAATCTCCACGGGCCTGGTTTGAAAAATTCAGTAAGGTCCTTCGTGATATCGGTTTTACTCGCAGCTCGACTGATTTCTCGTTGTTTACTTATCACCGACCAACAGGGACGGTCCTTCTGTTAGTATATGTTGACGACATCATCATTACAAGAGCTGACTCACAAGGGATACATGCCGTCAAAGTGCATCTAAACTCGATTTTCCAGACAAAGTACCTGGGCCCTCTACGATATTTTTTGGGTCTTGAGGTTGCCAGGCGACCGGACGAGCTTATTCTATCTCAACGGAAGTACTGTCTTGACCTTCTTCATGATGCTGGTCTTTCAGGATGTAAGCCAAGCAATACCCCTATGGATGTAAACCATAAGTTACGTGCTCAGGCATCTGACTCGGATCTACTTCTCCAGAATCTTGAATATTATCGACGACTCGTTGGAAAATTGATCTATCTCACGGTTACCAGACCAGATATTTCCTTTGCTGTTGGTCTTGTAAGTTGGTACATGCACTCTCCTCGAAAATCTCATCTTCAGGCTGTTGAGCGAATTCTCAGGTACCTAAAAACAACCCCTAGTCAAGGACTTGTTTACCGGATTTCTTCGTAAGCTCCAACTTTGGTGGAATACTCTGATGCTGATTATGTAGGCTCTCTTGATGACCGGCGATCTACTAGTGGTTTTTGCACATACTTTGGAGGCCATCTGGTTACATGGCGAAGCAAGAAACAAGCGGTCGTTGCTCAATCATCAGTTGAGGCAGAATACCGGCAATGACATCTGTTTTATCGGAACTGACGTGGCTTGAAAGTCTTCTCACTGATCTAGGTGTAAAATTACCTTCTCCGGCCCTTCTCCTTTGTGATAGCCAAGCGGCTATACATATCTCCAAGAACTCAGTCTTCCATGAAAGAACGAAGCACATTGAAGTCGATTGTCACTTCATTCGAGAAAAAGTTTAAATGAAGAAGCTCGATCTAAAGCATGTTCCTGGGACGGAACAAGTTGCGGATGTCCTCACAAAGGCTTTTCCCAAAGCACTCTTCTATCAATGTTTGTCCAAGCTTGGAGCATACGATTTGTACGCTCCAGCTTGTACGCTCTATCAATGTTTGTAATTAAATGACATATAAAGAACCTAAAATTTATGAAGTACACATGCATCTAAGGCCCAACCAGTAACCTAAGTGTTATAGAATTATTTAATTTATCAAAGGGCCTTCAAACTTCTTGAACAGTCCCTCTTTGTACACTCCAATAAGGGACCAACAAAACTCACTTAAAGAAGGCTAAATTTAGTACAAAATCTCAATTGGAACTGTTTACATATATATATATATATATATATATATATATATATATATATATATATATATATATATATATATAATATATGAAGTTTGTAACTTCATGAACAACAAAGAGTATGATTAGGAAAATTGTAGGTGAATACACTTAGGAGTAAATCCATGAGGGCATGGTTATACCTTGCCATAATTAGGTGTAGCCAACCATAGTTCATACTTCATAGCATGATCTGAATGTTCAGGAAGGGTTAAGTCATCTAGCGGTGAGGCTTTCTGCCCACCAAAGTTAAGTTTTCATAAGAGGGTGAGATTGTCCTCACCATGGTTATTCCCACTAGGGGGTAAGGGTTACCTTACCATAGTTAAAGATCATGTCAAGATAAATAATCTCATTAACCGCAAGGGTTAATCATGGGTTTCACTTCTAAGAGATTTCACCAAAAACCAATTTAAGAGAAAGGCTTTAAGAAATGTTTTAAGAGAAATGATTTCACGAATGCTTTGAGAACAAAATCTTTAAGGAAATCTTTAAGTAAAATTTCCAAAGAAAATGTTCAAGAAATGTTTAAGATTTATGACCACTTCAAGTAGGGATCCAATAGGAGAAATGAAAATCCCTAGTTAAAACTAAGAAGAAATTCAAGTGGATTATGAAAACGTAATCATAAAATATTATAGAAGTTAAAATAAGAAAAATTTCTCACTGAGTATGCTATACTCACCCTTTATTTTTAAAATTTAACAGAGCTTAGAAGGTGCCCCTGAGCTTCGTGATGATAGAAATCTCAAAGACCCAGATCAAAAGTACGTCAGTTCATAATTTCATATTAGTCGTTGTTAATGTGGCCTAAGTGCCCAGTTTACCTATGTAATAGTTTATAAATTAGTGATGTGTAAATGTACTTGGAAGTTAGTGAATAATGAATGCTGTTCTTTATTAGATAGCTCTTATTGTTACATTGTTAATTAATGTAGAACTGGATAATTATGCTTTACAACATAGTAGTCCTGGATGTGTGCTATGATCCCCCTTTAGATGTTATAATATGATTGCTATATTATGTTTCTATTGCGTGCTCGGGACTGAGAGCGGGTGCACCGTGGAAGAGCGGGGAAGTCCTCAAGGAAGGAAGAGGGAGCCTTCTTGGCTCTCCGGCGATCTATGGTGGCGAGCGAACGGGAGAAGCGCTGGAGCGGTAGGCGGCTGCGTGCGGCTAGGGCTTCCGTCGGTCCGGAATCGAGAGAAAGAGAGAGAGATGGAGAGAAATTAGGCGGAGAGAGTTTTAACTTTTCTTCTTACTTAGTACTTACCCCTTGCAAAACATCAAACCGCCCATATAATGGAAACCGGTCCAACATATAAGTTCACAAAGTGCCCTCCTCATTAGGGCTTAATACATGAGGATAAAAACTGCTTGAGCGAAATTAAGAAATACGAGCGAAAATAAAAGATGAGTTTAAGCGGGCGCTACGCGCGACTCGCGGCGCTTGTACGTCATGCCCCAACGAGGGTCCGCAACATCTTCACCCTGCTCGAAATCAAGCTTGTACTCAAGATTGTCCTGTTGCGGCGGCGGCAGTGGGACCAGGGTTGCGGTGTGTGGCTCGCCGAGGAAGGGCTTCAGCGGTGTGTGCTCTGGATTGAGAACGGGTGCACCGTGGAAGAGCGGGGAAGTCCTCAAGGAAGGAAGAGGGAGCCTTCTTGGCTCTCCGGCGATCTATGGTGGCGAGCGAACGGGAGAAGCGCTGGAGCGGTAAGCGGCTGCGTGCAGCTAGGGCTTCCGTCGGTCCGGAATTGGGAGAAAGAGAGAGAGATAGAGAGAAATTAGAGACAGAGTACGAGTTAACTTTTCTTCTTACTTACCCCTTGCAAAACATCCAACCGCCCATATAAGGGAAACCGGTCCAACATTTAAGTTCCCAAAATGCCCTCCTCATTAGGGCTTAATACATGAGGACAAAAACTGCTTGAGCGAAATTAAGAAATACGAGCGGAAATAAAAGATGAGTTTAAGCGGACGCTACGCGCAGCTCGCGGCACTTGTACGTCATGCCCCAACGAGGGTCTGTAACAGTTTCCTACTTCACTATCAAATTTCACCCAAGAAATGTGCAATACCACGTAATAGACTTCATGTTACTGTGACTTCTAGCCCAATCTACGTTCGTGAAGACTTCAATCCTTAAATGAATGTTCTTAAAGAAAAAGAGTCTTCGACTAGGTGTCTTTTTTTAGGTATCTCAACACTAAATGTGCACCCACTTGATGTCTGATTCTGGGAGCATGCATATATCCGACGAGTGTTCAGACCCATCAAGAAGACATGAATGTGGGTAGCATTCATCTTTTTTTGCAATTGAACCACATCGATAGAACATGCAGGTGTGAAGTGATCAAAATAGTCTAGTTACTGATAAAGTCTCTCGAGCTCAAAAAAATATGAGGATACATTCACGAATCTGTATCTCCATTCCAAAATCCGACGAGTAAGCTCGTAAACCTGGGTAGAGTTGTCAATCTGTGAGTAGGTTTCACAATCCCGAGTCCACATCTTATGGCTGAGTCCATAAGCATATAACTCTAATACATGTTCGGAGACATGAATGAAGAAGATAGGAGACAACTAAGAATTTTCTAAGTCTCAACGGTTCCAGAACAACTCCACAATAGTTTTATGTATCCAAACATCTGGTGGCTGCGAATCATATGTTGGGCTTCACAAACCATACAAGGTAATTTGCCCCATAAAGTGGCACGGTGGTGATATTCAATGAGCTAGTGTGGTTATGAGTGCTCTGAAGTTCATTCAACTATGACACCAAGACACTTAGTGAAGAGGCGGAAGAGTCACCCACATTGGTACAACTTGGTGGGAACAAGAATGACCACCCTAAACCAAATAAACTGAGAGAAATAATAATCACTGAATTATGGGCATCATGGCAAGATTTGAGATTCTTCCGCGTGAAATGGATCCAGTTGGATCATTGGAGGGCATCTTGCAGAGGCTGAACACGGTTTGGAATGTATCAATTGTCGTCAATGTTGACTAGAGGGAAGTTCGAAGGAGCAGCGACAGGAGATCGAAAGAGCAGCGACAACAGCTATAAGATGAATCGCAAAAAAAACAATGGACGATGAATCATAAAAACAGAAAGAAGCCCGGCGGGAATCGAGTGATGCAGCAGAGGAGGGAATCTATTGATGCAACAAAAGAGGGAATCTATTGATGGAGCGGAGTCTAGAATCTATTGATGGAGCGGAGTCTAGAATCTATTGATGCAGCTGATGCGGGAATCAAATGACGTAGTGGAGGCGGGGCAACGTATGCAGGAATCAATTGGTGCAACGTATGCAGGAATCAATTGGTGCATCGGAGGCGAGAATCGATTGGTGTAGAGGAGGCGGGAAACAATTGATGCAACAGAGGCAGGAATCAATTGATGCAACAAAGGTGGGAATCGATTGATGAAGCGGAAGAGGGAATTTATTGATGCAGCGGAGGAGGGAATTGAACTAAAGCAAAAGCCTTCTTCCACAACTGGATCAAACAAGAACGATTGATCGATCCTCTAGACATCAGCAGCGGTATTCACCCACCTATGGCATTGGCACGCTCGACACTGAATCCGGCGGCTCATGCAAGAGGGACACGGGGCCACCCTACCACGATCAATCAAAAAACACGGGAGTAGTGGTTGACGACTTGAAGCGGGATGCAGCGGATTCGAGCACTCGGGTTAGGGCACAAAAAGCTCAAATATCAAGTAGATATGAAAAACACAATATTATTACATATACATGACTGGAGAAAAAAGAACTCATATGATGTTATGCCCCTTGCCCTTAGATCGTGTCATCGGCGGAAGAGCGCTGGTGGAGGAGGGGAGCGCTGTGTCGATCAGGAGGTTCTGCGGTCGGCGGAAGCCGTGCGGGGGTTTCAGCTAGGGCAACACGGGGAAAAGGACCGTGGGGTTTAGAGAGAGAGGGGGGAAGAGGGGAATAAGAGAGAGAAAGATCTTTTCTTCTAATTTCTTGTCTAAACCAAAATGTCCAAAACATACACATCAATAAGTTCCAAAATTTGCCCCTCATTTAGGCTTAGACAATGGGTCAAATACGCTAGAAGTAAATACGCAAAAATTAAAGATAAACGGCGCGAACACGCCACATAACATCACCGCCCCCGTTCGAAGATAGCTTGTCCGCAAGCTGGATCGAAAGGCATTGGGGCATCGGCTTCACCTGTCGTATCATCCTGGGGTGGGTCATCGACTTCCAACCAAAATAGGCATTTGCATCTGTGTCCCGGCGTGAAAGGATCATCACAATTGTAGCATAGGCCCTTCTCGAGACGTTCGGCCATCTCGATGTGGGACAAACGGCGGCGAACAGTAGGCCACGGAGGAGTATCCTGGAATGGAGCCATGTCAGGCAGGCTTTCGAGAGAGTAAGCTCTCGGAGAGCCTCGACGTCCCAAAGGCGAACGGTCTAAAAGCAGGCATTGTTCACAAGCCCTGGCGAGGCTCATAGCCTGTTGAGATTAGGTGGCAGGAGAAATTCCACATCCCAACGTAAGCGCTCGTGGAGGCCAGCAGTGAAGAGAGGAACATGTCACTCCGATAAGACAAACGTCGCCCGAGACAGAAGAATCTAAAATTTTTTCAGGTAGGTGTCAATGGAACTGTCTTGTTTGAGGTTCGCAAGCTCGCTGAGTGGGTTGCCCTGCAGAGCCGGGCCGAAACGAAGGGTGCAAGCCGTGCTGAAATCTGCCCAGGAAATGTTGGGATGTTCCCGCAGAAGTTGAGTGAACCATAATTGTGCTGGGCCGAGTAAATGGAAGGAAGCGATGTTGACGCATTCTTCATCCGGTGTGCGGTGGTTTGCGAAAAAAATATCGCAACGCGTAAGCCACAAAAGAGGGTCTTCGCGGCCCTCGTAGATGGGAAAGTCCATTCGAATAGTGCGCGCCTGGAGGAGCGGAGGAGTCCACCCGGCTTGCCGAAGGGTGGTCAGCCGTAGGCAGAGGCGGAGGAGATAGCATGCCTTGTAGGGCATCCAAACGGGCGTTGAGGGCGTCCATATTAGCGTTCTGAGTCGCGAACATAGAGTGGAAAAGAGCCATGAGCTCGATGAGAGAGGGATGAGCATCTGCCATCGGAGATAGGGCAGTACGGTTGACCGGTGATGTTGGAAGGAGGCCGGTGGAAGAAAAGAGACGTGGAGCTGTAGGGACGAGGCTGGAAGACCAGGCGGCAACCGCCAAATCGGCCAGAGAGAGGTCGTCGGAGCTGGACGAAGGGCCGACGAGCGGGTTGGGCTGATCGTGGGTTGCCGACGGACTGGACGTGTGTTCACGTGCGAAGGAGGAACGGCCAGCGGAATCGACAGAAAGTGCGGAAGAGTCGCGCGAGTGTGGCTGCGGGCGAGCAGAGGAGAGTCTGGAGATGTCGGCGTTGGGATCTAATACTAAGTTGTTATGCCCCTTGCCCTAAGAACGTGTCACCGGCGGAGGAGCGACGATGGAGGAGGGGAGCGCTGTGTCGATCGAGAGGTTTTGCGGTCGGCGGAAGCAGTGCGGGTGTTTCGGCTAGGGCAACCCGGGGAAAAGAACAGTGGGGTTTAGAGAGAGAGAGGGGGGAAGTGGGGAATAAGAGAGAGAAAGAGTTTTTCTTCTAATTTCTTGTCTAAACCAAAATGACATAAACATACACATAAATATGTTCCAAAATGTGCCCTCCCCCCATTTAGGTTTACGACAATGGGTCAAATACGGTAAAAATAAATACGTAGAAACTAAAGATAACTGGCGTGAACACGTCACATAACATATGACCAAATTACCCTTATGGGGAATTACACATATATGACAAAAACACGACTTGATAATGCTATATAACATAGCATCCACTCAAAAGTTGTGCATGATATAGACACAAGTTTCCAGTAAAGTGAACCGCACACTTGACATAGAGAGGGAGGGAGGGAAAGACAGACAAAGAGGTGGGTAAGGCATTCAAGAGAGAATAATTTAATGCATGATTAGATTCAGGTATGCAGATATTACTTAAAATATTGTACAACCCATATTCGTCGAGGAGGGGCCCCACCAAGGCCAGGTCAGCACAAGTCAAAGTCAACAAGTCAAGATGGAGGTCAGGGTCAACGCATTAAGCAACAGAAGGCATGGGCAAGTATGACAAGCTCCTCTCGCATACTCGCCAGGTAAGCGACTAGGAGAGCTACTCGCCCAGCCGTGCGAGCTTTTCTAGGAAGTCGCCTAGTCGCCAAGGGGTGCGGTATAAATAGACCCCCCCCCTCAGGATTTTCCTATAAATAGGACCCCAGGGGTACGAGGTGCGACACTGGAAATTCCGGCAAGGATCTCGCGAGCTCTATTTTTTGGATATCAGCGGAGCCTTTGGATCCCATTTCCTTGGAGACCAGATCGCAACCTCGCGACTTTGTTATCAGCTAGTCTCCCTCGTACCCAGCTCGGCCAATTTTGGTGGTGAAGGGGTTGCTTCTTTTAAGCATCCGGGTACGTGGTGGAACCTTCCTGCCGCAGCATCTGGGGTGTTGTTTGTTGCTTTCGTTCTTCATCCTAGTCACTTTAACCACATAGCCTTATTATAGAGCCAGTAACTTTATGCTGCCTTGTTCCGATTTCTGAGGTTGAGAATTTTTCTGGCTTCAACACTTGGTGCGGTGAGTTCTAATAGGCATATCTCGAAAAACACCCACCCTATTTATACAGATCGATGGGCATCAATGAGGTGCGAGTAGCTCAGAAGCTCGGTATAGCAGCTCGCCGAATAAATGTTGGATGATTCTTTCTGAGTTCCTACGTCGCTCAAAAAGAGCGGGGATTATGTACAACTCATATTCGCCGAGGAGGGGCCCCACCAAGGCCAGGTCAGCACAAGTCAAAGTCAACAAGCCAAGATGGAGGTCAGGGTCAACGCATTAAGCAACAGAAGGCCTGAGCGAGTATGGCGAGCACCGCTTGCATACTCGCCAGGTAAGCGACTAGGCGAGCTACTCGCCCAACCGTACGAGCTCTTCTAGGAAGTCGCCTAATCGACTAGGTGAGACACTGGAAATCCCGACAAAGATCTCACGAGCACTAGTTTTTGGATATTAGTGGAGCCTTTGGATCCCATTTCCTTGGAGACCAGATCGCAACCGCGTGACTTTGTTATCAGCTAGTCTCCCTCGTACCCAGCTCGACCAAGTTTGATTGTGAAGGAGTTGCTTCTTTTAAGCATTCGGGTACGTGGTGAGACCTTCCTACCGCAGCATCTGGGGTTCTGTTTGTTGCTTTCGTTCTTCATCCTTGTCACTTTAACCACCTAGCCTTATTACGGAGCCAGTAACTTTAGACTGCCTTGATCCGATTTCTGAGATTGAGAATTTTCTGGGCTTCAACACTTGGTGCGGTGAGCGTGGATCGCAGCCAAGGAGGAAAATTATGCGGTTGGGCGCGATGGTGAGTGATGGAGAGCATGAAGAATTAGTCGGCAACTCGACGGGAGTTGGTGATGTCACGCGAAGTGGTGAGTTTGTAATCGTTGCTGCGTTCGAGGAGTTCGCAAGGAGGATCGAGAGGACCTTACTCGTCGGGCTTTCTCATCGCCCCAATGTCACGGCGACCTCTCCCCGCCACGTGACACCGCCGGATGAGGAAGCTCCGCCAAGGTGAGCGGGGAAGGAGCCCACTTGGGCGATAAAAGAGCGACCGGGGAAGTCGCAACACAACCCAGCGAGCAGCCAGGGAGTCAGATTCCGAGATCCAGATCCAGATCCAGCGGCGAGATACTGCGATACTCGCCAGTGGAGCGAGTATGATGATTCCAGCGAGGATGAAACTCATCACCGCCAGGAATGGAGGAGCCCCTTCTGTGACGAGATCCTTGCCGCCCCCGTTCCCGAAGGATACAGAGAGCCCGCTCTTACCTACTACTCCGGTGGAGATGGCCCGGTCAGGCATCTCTAGTGGTTCGAAGACGTGGTGTCTATCTGTAACATGTCTGACGCTTTCAAGTGCCGATTCTTCTCCATTACCTTCAAGGGGAATGCAAGGGACTGGTTCCACCAGTTGCCAGAAGGTTTCATTTACTACTTCGCCGATCTGCGTCGAGGCCTCATGGCGAGGTTCGCGACATCCAAGAAGAGGAAGTAGGCAACAACCCTCTTCAAGATTACCCAGGGACAACACGAGAGTTTTGGCCATTATATCAATCGCTTCCAGGAGATCTTAGAGGTGGAGGAGGTGGAGGAGGTGGACGGCTTCACTTTGATGCTGGCCCTCAAGTTCGGTTTGAAGCAGGTGCTGTTCAGCATGGAGATGGGGCACAAACCCCCGAGGTCCTTCGAAGAGATGGTGGAGAGGGCGAATACGTTCGTCCAGGGTGAAGAGAAGAACAATGACTTCTTGGCGCGGCTGGACGGGGATGAGCCGTTGGGAAAAGGAAGAGGAAGACATTCGGAGGCAAGAGGTGGAAGGCTGTCGGAAAGACAGGACGAGAGGAGAATGGAGGAACCGAGAAGGGAAGAGCCAAGGAGAAGAGAGTTAAAGAGAGAAGAACAGAGGAGGGAAGAACCCAGGAGGGCAGAGGAGCGGAGGAGGCAAGAGAGGCCTCAGAGAGAGGAAAAGAGGAGGCCCGCGGAGGCTCCGACGAGGAGAGGAGAAAGACGATTCCAGTACCCAGAGAATTTCCCCCGGTGGAAGCCACCAGTTCGGCCGCGTTTTCAACAAGAGAGGAGGAACGAAAACCGGCAAGAGGAAGGCCGAGGAGGAGGAAGAAGAGAAGAGATGGCCATTGCCCGTCAAGGCAATAAGCGTCGCCGGAGGGAACAGCGGGCGATGCGTCAGGAGGCGGAGATTCCCCTCCACTGCGATATTCATCGGGTAGAGGGGCACGAGACGTTGGCTTGCCCTGAGTTATGGGAAGCGAGGAGGAGATTGGAGGTCGGAGTGGCAGAGAGGGAGCAACAGAGGCAGGAAGCCCCGGTGGGGCAAGTGGCATTTCAAGCTCCGGCAAGGAGGAAGAATGAAGATCGGGTCGATCTGGGAGGTCGCTGAGAGGTGATCCACGACCCAGGAGGTGGGCAGGCAGTGTGATCAACGGAGGAGCCGGGCTCGGAGCTTCCCACAAGAGTAGTCTCCACCAGATCTATCAGAAGAGCGTCTCCTCTCAGAGCGTCGCCTCAACCTCGCAGAACCCGCCGCCGTTGGAAGAGCCGTTGGAAGAGATCACTTTCTCGGAAGAGGACATGCTAGGGAACGAGAACCCTTTTCACGATGCCCTGGTCATTCATGCTGCTATCGAGGACTTCACCGTCGACCGAATCCTCGCAGATAACGGGAGCTCGGTGAACGTCACTTTTAAAAGAACCTTCGTCGGGCTTCTGGTGGAAGCTTCCAGAGTCCAAGCCGCGGACGGTCCCCTCTTTGGCTTCTCAGGAGAGAAGAAAGAGGTGGAAGAAGGGGTGGACCTTTTGGTCACCCTGGGCGGAACTTCAATCTGATGCCGCTTCGTCATCGTCGACGCTCCAAGCTGCTATAGCGCAATCTTTGGGCGTCCCCTCATCAACTACTTCAAGACTGTTCCTTCTTCCTACCATCAATGCCTAAAGTACTTTTTCCGCGGAGACGTCCAAGTAAGAATCAGGGGAGATCCGAGAGCCGCCAGGGAATGCTACCTGAATGTCGTCAACAGTGGAGAGAAACCATCAGCCAGATGGAGGATGCGAAGAGGTTAGAGAAGATACTGGAGAAAGAAGAAGGTATGTGTGCTACTGAGGAGTTGGAGGAATTGGAGGTGATCTCCTAGAAGGAGGAGCCAGGTCTGTTAAAGGTGGGAGGGTCCTTGCCGCTGGAAGGAAAGATCAAGATGGTTGATTGCTTGCAAGAGAACGTCGATGTCTTTGCTTGGAGCGCTGCGAAAATGTCAGGGATCGATGTTGATGTTGTATGTCATCGTCTCAACATGGATACCGCAGTGGCCCCCGTCCGACAGAAGCAAAGGAAGAGCGTTGTCGTACTGGTCGGTCCAATCAAGGAGAAGGTAGAGAAGCTACTGGAGGCAGAGTTTGTTTCGGAGATCCAGTATCCAGAATGAGTCTCCAACGTTGTAATGGTGAAGAAGCTCGGAGGGGGCTGGAGGTTATGTATCGACTTTTCTATGTTGAATAAAGCTTGCCCGAAGAGTTGCTACCCCTTGTCTCAAATCGACGCGCTAGTTGATTCCGCCGTCGGGTTTCCTGCGATGATTTTCTTGATGCTTTTTTAGGATATCATCAGATCCAGATGCATCCCCCCGACTGCTGTAATGTCTCCTTCATCACCAGCGACGGCTGCTACAGCTACAAGATGATGCCCTTTGGGCTCAAGAATGCGGGCGCAACATATCAGAGAATGATGGATCAAGTCTTCAAAGAGCAGAAGGGGCGGAACCTGGAAGTATATGTAGACGACCTCCTGGTCAAAAGCAAGAGCGTCGCGGAACATATACAAGATATGGAGGAGACCTTCGCCACCCTGAGAAGATACAAGATGCGACTCAATCCGGCCAAGTGCGTCTTCGGGGCGGGAAGAGGAAAGTTCCTAGGTCACCTCCTCACTCCCAGGGGGGTGGAACCTAACCCCGACAAAGTTAAGGCCATCTTGGATATGACATCTCCAAAAGACCCCAAGGAAGTTCAGAGATTGACAGGAAGGCTGACCGGCCTTAGCCGCTTCCTCTCCAAGGCAGGGGAGAAGTGTTCTCCGTTCTTCAAAACTCTCCGAGGTAAGCAGAAGTTCGAGTGGACCGCGGAATGTGAGGAGGCATTTGTAAAGCTCAAGCAACAGCTAACTAAGGCTCCTCTACTCCAAGGCCCGCAGGGAAGCGAAGACCTCCTACTCTATCGAGGAGTGGGAGCGGAAGCGGTCAGTTCTGTGTTGGTTAGGGTCTTAGGGAAGAAGGAAAGAAGCAGCTCTCCATCTATTATGTAAGTATAGTGTTGCGGCAAGCGGAGACGAGGTATCATATCCTAGAGAAGCTGGTTTTCGCCTTTGTGGTTTCGGCTCGTAGGCTCCGTCCATATTTTCAGGCTCACTCCATCAAGGTCGTCTCCGATCATCCGCTTCAAAGTATCTTGAATGGGGTGAAGCATTCCAGCAGGTTGGCAAAGTGGGCAGTGAAGCTCAGTGAGTTTGATATCTCTTACTCTCCGAGGGTAACAATCAAGGCCCAGGCAGTGGCGGACTTCCTGACCGACTTCTCGGCAGAGGTTGAAGGAGACGAAGGCTCTCTCTAGCCCAGTCTCTTGGAAGATGTTCGTGGATGAGGCTTCAGGCAGACATTCCGTGGGAGCCGGAGCCGTATTAGTGAGCCCGCAGGGAACCAGGATCGAGCAGGCTGTCGAGATCCTCTTCTCCGTCACAAACAATCAAGCAGAGTACGAAGCCATGGTGGCTGGCTTGCGTCTCGCCAAGGAGTTGGCAATCAAAGATATCAGGGTCTTCACCGATTCGATGGTGGTTGTGTCGCAAATTAGAGGAGAGTTTGAAGTACACGACCACGTCCTGCAAAAAACTTAGTCAAGGTTAAAGGTCTGATCGGGGGTTTCCATTCTTTCTTTGTCGAACATGTACCCCGCGAGGAGAATTCAGAGGTCGATTATCTCGCAAAATATGGTCCCCGGGCCGGGGGAATAGTGACCGAGTTATTCCGACCGTCCATCGAGGAATGAGAGATGATGGAGATCGAGCAGAGAGCCTCGTGGAAGGATCCGTTCGTTACGCTCTTAACGACGGGTCAACTCCCTGCCAGTGAAAGAGATCAAAGAAAATTCTGGTACAAGACTGCTTACTACTTGCTGCAGGAAGGGGAGCTTTACCGCAAAACCATTTCAGGCCCATTGGTCAGGTGCTTGTCAGAGATCGAGATCCCCCGTGTTCTAGAGGAGATCCATTCGGGAGAGTGTAACTCGTACATTGGAGCAGAGGATCCTAAGGCATGGTTACTTCTGACCAACCATTCGGGCAGACGCGGAAGTCTTCTTAAAGAAATGTTCCAAGTGCCAGCTCTTCGCAGCTCTTCGCAGCTCTTCAATTGCAACCTGCTCAGCATCTTCGCTCGATCACGCTCCCTGACCTTTCGTTATCTGGGGAATGGACTTGATCGGCCATTTTCCTCAGGCTAGCGGACAGAGGAAGTTTGTCCTTGTCATGATTGACTACTTCTCCAAGTGGATCGAGGCCAAGGTGCTCGCCAAGACCACTTCATAAATCGTAAAGAACTTCATCTGGGGGAGATCGCTTGTAGGTTCGGGATTCCTCTGGCCATCATCACCGATAACGGTCCGCAATTTGCCAGCCTGGAGTTGAAGACTTCTGCAAGCAGCTGGGGACGGATCTTCGATTCGCCTTTGTGCATCATCGTCGAAGCAACGGATATGTGGAAGCCGCCAACAAGCTGGTCATCAACCTCCTAAAGAAGAAGGTCACTAACTTGAAGGGCAGCTGGGCAGAACAACTCCCCTCAGTCCTATGGGCTCTGAGAACAACTTCAAACTCATCCACGGGGGAAACACCCTTCAAGTTATCCCACAGGTCTGAGGCACTCATCCCAGTTGAGTTCGAAGTTCGGAGTCCGAGGGTCATAGCCGTAGGAGAGGGTAGTAAAGAATGGTGCTTGGAAAATGAAGACGCTCAAAAGCTCTCACTGGATTACATAGAGGAACTCTGCGACTTAGCCTCCATCCGCTGGGAGGAAATCAAAAGGCGCATGGCTAGGCACTTCGACAAAAACGTCCGCCTCAAACATTTTCTAGCAGGAGACTTGGTCATGAAGAAGGTGGACGCTGCGGGAAGGGAGTTGCAGTTGGTAAGCTACATCCCAACAGGGAAGGCCCCTTCATCGTACAGGAAGCCCTAGCCACTGGAGGCTATCGCCTGCAAAATCTAGAAGGTTAAAAACTAGGAGGTACCTGGAGTGGGGATGACCTGAAAATGTTTTATCCCTAGCAGCCGTATGTTTTGCTTCCTTGTAATCTCGTTTGCATATATATATATACACTTGCGCAAAGTTGTTTCCTTAATGTTGTTTCATCACGAGACATTTGATAACTTCCTATATCGATCCAGATAACTGCCACTCGACCTGCTCCTCCTAAATAGCCCAGGGCGGAGGATAGAACGATGCCTCGGGATATAAGCGTCCTTATAAGATCAAGCCCCTGCATCGACGGCTGAGATCAGCTCCCTCTTTGCATGTCGGTCTAGCTACCCCCAATTGCATCTCTCCTCCGACTGGAGGAACTATCAGGAACAGCCCAAGAAGCTAACCTCCCGGACTCGAGGAAAGGGCCAACCCCATCAAGTGCCTCCTTGCGTATTTACACGTCTCAGTTACACCTAAAGCAGGATAACCTGCCAGGGAAAAAACGAATGTAAGCTCAAGGGATGAGGTTAACCTCGAGTGCGTCCTATAGGACCCTCGGAGGGATTTTCCCCTTCGCTCACTCACCAGCATTCGAGGCCAGGCGGCCTATCCTGAAAGCGATCTCCACGATTGGGTTGGGAAACGAGCCTTTGACCTGTTTCTCCTAGATAGCCCAGGGCGGAAGATGGGACGATGCCTCAGGATGTAAGCGTCCTTGTAAGACTGAGCCTCTGCATTGACGGCCGAGATCAATTCCCCCTTGCATGTCGGCCTGGCTACCCTTGATTGCATCTCTCCTCCGACTGGAAACTATCAGAAACAGGTCGGACGCCAACATCCCAAATCAATAAAGAAGATCGTCGTCTCTTTGGAATTTCTCTTCATTCTCCTATATATTGATGCATTTGACTCCATGATAATCTCTTAAGCAACAGAGCGAACTATCTCAGCATCGATTGAAGTTCTCGAGTCGTCAAGTTATCGTAAGTCCGAGCCCCTGCACGAGCTCTTCTCTTGCATACCGGCCATCGACCCCCTTGGGTGAAGAAAATTCCTCGTTGGAGTGATGTCGTAGTCTGTGATCCTTGTACGGGCTTCTCCCCTGCAGACCGACTACTAGACACCCGAGTTGACTGATTCTCACCCCCAGTTGAGCTTGGCTCCTGCTGGGTGTCGACTGATTCCCACCCCCAGTTGAGCTTGGCTCCTGCTGGGTGTCGACTGATTCCCCCCCGAGTTGAGCATGGCTCCTGCTGGGTGTCGACTGATTCCCACCCCCAGTTGAGCTTGGCTCCTGCTGGGTGTCGACTGATCCCCACCCCCAGTTGAGCTTGGCACCTGCTGGGTGTCGACTGATCCCCACCCCCAGTTGAGCTTGACTCTTGCTGGGTGTCGACTGATCCACACCCCCAGTTGAGCTTGACTCCTGCTGGTTGTCGACTGATTCCCACCCCCAGTTGAGCTTGGCTCCTGCTGGGTGTCGACTGATTCTCCACCCCCAGTTGAGCTTGGCTCCTGCTGGGTGTCGACTGCTTCCCACCATCAGTTGAGCTCGGCTCCTGCAGAGTGTCGGCTACAATCTCCGACTCAATTGAGCTAAGCTCTGCGAGATAGGCGACTATGCAGGTGCGAGTATGTATGGGCGAGTATGCGAGTAAGAGTAAACACGAGCAACAATGAAGCGAGTATGAGCGACGTCTGCGTGCGAGTAAGAGCATGTCAATCTCTCGATCTCTCCGAACCTATGAGCCTAGCGAGCGCCATCAGTAAGCGAGTATGCGAGCAAAATATGAAGAGAAAGGAATTCATCAGCAAAAAGCTTTACTATATCAAAAATTTACAAGTTTCAAAAAATTTCTAAGTATCTACAATGTTGAGTATGCGAGTATGAAGAATATCAACGAAACACTAGGACTCATCGTCGCCAGTATCAGGCCGATAATCCTCATCGCCAATGTCGGCGTCTTCTTCTTCCTCGCCCTCGCCGCTGACTTCCTCCTCGCTTTCGCTGATGCTACTACTACTGTTACTGCCTCTAGAGCCCGATGCCGAGGAAACGACGCGGTCAGGCGAGTTAGACTCCTCGGCGAGCAGCTCCAGAATTAGGTCCTCGACAGTCATCTTCTTGGCCACCTCGTCAAGATGGCCGCCGATCCTCAACCTGGCGAGGATGATAACCTCTGCCGCCCGCGCAATTCCCCGGCGTATGGCCGGCATCTCGTCCCATGAGGACATACCTTCTTGACCATCACATGGTCGATCACGTCCTGCGACAACATCATTGGGCGAGGTCCGGAAGAGCTGGGGCGATCTCCAGGAGGCACCCGCCGAGTTTCGAGTTCGGCGACCCGGATTTGGGAAGCCTCTAACTCGGCTTTGGTGTCGGCGGGTTCTTGCTCAAGCACAGAAATTTTCTTCGCTGTCTCGATCCCGGACGCCTGCGAGTACCAACGAACCATCAGCAAAACTACCAAGTTAATATTAAACTATGTAGCGCCAAGGAGGCGACTTACCTCATACTCCTTCCAGCGAGTTGATTGCATTCCGAGGTCGATTGCCTTCTTGGAAACGACCTTTAGCGCCTCGTGCGTTTCGAGTAGCTCCCTTGCCGAGAAATGGCCCGGCACGGCAGCCCGCAGAATGGAGCGCAAGGTCAGCTGGGCGAGCTCCTTTGGGCTGAGCTCCACCATGGACTCAGCATCAGCTCGCCCGTAGATGGCGTGGAGAACGTCGAAGGCCTCCCCTTGTCCTCCCAGTCCTCAGACCAAGCGGGGAGGTTGGTGCTCAGCGACACCCGATGCTCGTCAGCGGACCCGGAGACTAGCGGGCAGCCGAAGGCATCCTTACCTTCTCGCCCAAGGTTGTAGTTTAGGTGAAGGTAAGGCGCCTCGACGTCGGTCGGAGATTCCCGGTCCTCGAAACAGTTGGCGAGATACTTTAGCCCGCTGGCTCGCATGATCCAGCGACTTGACCTTTTCCTTCCCCTTTGCAAGTTTCTTCTTCTCCCCAACTTCCGGCGGCTGGTTGGGGGGCTCTGGGTGTGACGAGGCGACTTCCTTGGCCGGAGGAAGCGGCTTCAATGGGAGCTCGGAGGGTACTGCGAGCATCAAGAGCGAGTTAGCGCGACTTTCTTTACGTCGAGAGGGGAAAAATAGGCGTGTAAGATCAAAACTTCGAAGACTTACTCTCACAGGGGTGGATCTCTAGAAGAACATTGACGTTGATTCGCCAATGGATGACGTCGAATCGTCGACGGCGGAAACCCTCGACTAGCTTCTCGCGGACGCCCTACAAGATCGGCGGCACGAAGGCGACGTCAGCGGGTTGATGTGGCCACCCCAGCACACCGTCGAAGTCGCCGGTGACGACGACTAGGTACTCGCTCCATCGGTGGACTTTGTTCGTCGTCCTAACCAGCATGCAGACGTGCCTGCTGAAGAAGACGATCTCGTCCGACGTCGCCGCAAAGGCGAATATCTTCCTCAAGACGGAGAGGTCGAAAACGATCCTCTCTTCTTGCAAGAAGCATAGGAACCCCATGATTATCGCAACGTCGTTGAGGTTGATTTGAGCGGGCACGGTGCCGAAATATTGAAGGATCTGGCGAAATTCCGGCCACAATGAAAGTCGTAAGCCGGCTTCGAAGTGGCGGAGAGAGAGTTCAGCCCGCCTTCGATATAGGAATTTAATCGCTCTGTCCGCGCGAGGAGTCTTGAAGGCGGCATCGGTGAAATTCACAGCATGAGCTTGTCGGCGAGTGCTGACATCATCCCCGACCATCTTGAGCGAGTTGTTTTTGCGAGCAAGGAGTAGTGAGAAGGCAAAGAAGACACGAGCAAGAAAAGTTATTCGCGAGTATAAGTTTAAAAATCGAAGCAGCGTACTTATGGTTTACCAACCCCCTCTATTTATAGTCCTAGGCAGGGGGGGGGGGGGCGGGTATATCAATCACGCGCAAGTATCTACCTAAGTCGCGTATCAGCCGAGAGCAACCCTAACACCCAGTTCTATCTCGAATAAAGCTTTCTGGGACCTCGCCAGAACCTGCACAAGACATATACGGAAAGTTGTCGAAAGAAAACGAACTTACAGACAAAAGAGCGACCATCAAGAAAATAACGGCGAGATTTAAACTCGCTTATTACAAATAAAGAATATTGTCCATTACATAAGTTGTCAGAGGCGAGTTCAGCTAATAGAGAGAAGAAAAAAGAAAATTAAGTCCTAAGAGGCCGCTCTGGAGGGTGAGGATGTCGTCCGGCCAGCCCATCTCGCGAGCTCGCCGATAATGCTCCGTGGCCACCGATATCGCATCATCACCAAGCCGCAGCTGTTCTTCCATTCTCGCTAGTCAGCCTGCAGAGCCCATGCTCGCGCGCATACCAGCCAGCTCGTCGAGAGCAAGCTGAAGACGATGGTCGTTCATCGTCATCCGTCGATCTATCTCGCCGATCATATGGAAGCGGGCAGTTCCCAGTGGCCCGAAGCTCTTCCATTACCTCCAACGACGAAATTCGGCGATGAGGCTCGCAAATGGCGAGTTGGTCAAACTTGGACTCCAACTCCAGTTAGGCACGAGCGGCTGCATGGCAATATGCGCTCCCAGACAGCCCGATGGCGTCAAGGAAAGCCGCTCCAGGAGTTGCAGGGCGATCTATCAAAACGGAAGGAATGTCGCCAAATCAGAAATCGACATCGACGATCAAGTCAGCACAACAACGACGCGAGTTACCTTGGCGAGGAAATCAAGATCGCCGGGGAGAGTGGTCGCGACCCGAAGACTCTCGCTGACCCGAATAAGAGCCGCCCGCGCGTTCGGCGGGCCTCCCCTGCCCGCAACCTCCATGGTCGTGATCCCCGTTCCTCGGCGGGAAGTAGTTGGGCCGTTGTCTATCCGGCCTTCGAGTCGAGCTGTCCAGCGGAGGAGGTGGTGGCAGCACCGTACACGGCAACTGTGTTTGCGAGCTTGTCAGGGGTGGCGGCGGAGGCAGAGGTGTACTCGCGAGCTGTCGCGAGGATGAAGGGGCAGCAGGGGGTGGCAGAGGCACCAGGATACTCGCCTCCTGTTGCGGCTTGGAGACAGCAGGAGCTGGCGGCGGCAAAGGGATGCTCGCCGCCGGCAGTTGTTGAGTAGTTGCAGGGGCGGCAAGAGCTTTGCCCGTCCCGGGCTGAGGGGTCTTGGCCGTCGCGAGATCCTTTCTCGCAGGAACATCCTTGCTCGCAGAAGGAACCTCCCCCGTCGAGGAGGCCGGTACTTCAGTCGCCTTCTTGGAGCCGATGTTGATCCGCACAATGCGTGCGGTTTGGACTCGCTTCCCGGCTTCGAGAGCGATCAGCGGTGTCGTGCGCAGAGGAGTGGCTTGAAGCACCACGACGGCATCATCTGGCAGGAGACCTGCGTCAGCAAAATTCAAGTCAGCAAAAACTTCGGCAACCGACTATAATCTAGATACATCGGCGAGATATCGACCGGGCGAAGCAGCGAGGTTAACCTGCTCCTGCGCATGAGTATCGACGACTTCAGGGGCTGAAAGGATGATCGGCGATTTGAGAAGATCGGCGCCATGGACGGATATGTCGGGAATATCGTCCAGCCCAAGCTCATCAAGGAGTTGCCGGGTATTCAGAGGGGACGCGGGATCTTTGGCCGTCGCGGCGACATCCTTCAGCGATGAAGGCGGGTTGTCGATCTCGGGGGCGTGCAACTTCTTTGATTTCTTCGTTTTCTTCTTCTTACTAGGAGGCAGGTCGACAACAACTTCACCATCCCGAGGCCTCTTCGACTTGGAGGGCCGGATGAAGCCGGACAACGCATTAAGACTCTGTTTGAGAAGTTCCTCGTCGGCTTTAGACATGGTCTGGCGAGCTCTAATAGGCATATCTCGAAAAACACCCCCTTATTTATAGAGATCAATGGGCATAACGAGGTGTGAGTAGCTCAGAAGCTCGATATAGTAGCTCGTTGAATAAATGTTGGATGATTCTTTTCGAGTTCTTACGTCGCTCGAAAAGAGCGGAGATTATGTACAACTCATATTCGTCGAGTAAGGGCCCCACCAAGGTCAGGTCAGCACAAGTCAAAGTCAACAAATCAAGATGGAGGTCAGGGTCAACGCATTAAGCAACAGAAAGTCTGGGCAAGTATGGCGAGCTCCCCTCGCATACTCGTCAAGTAAGCGACTAGGAGAGCTACTCGCCCTGCCGTGCGAGCTCTTCTAGGAAGTCGCCAAGGGGTGGGGTATAAATAGACCCCCCCCCCTCTCAGGATTTCCCTATAAATAGGACCCCAGGGGTACGAGGTGAGACACTGGAAATCCCGTCAAGGATCTCACGAGCTCTATTTTTTGGATATCAGCGGAGCCTTTGGATCCCATTTCCTTAGAGACCAGATCGCAACCTCGCGACTTTGTTATCAGCTAATCTCCCTCGTACCCAGCTCGACCAATTTTAGTTGTGAAGGGGTTGCTTCTTTTAAGCATCCGGGTACGTGGTGGGACCTTCCTACCGCAGCATCTGGGGTCCTGTTTGTTGCTTTCGTTCTTTATCCTAGTCACTTTAACCACCTAGCCTTATTACAGAGCCAGTAACTTTAGGCTGCCTTGATCCGATTTCTGAGGTTGGGAATTTTCCTGACTTCAACAAATACCATTATCAAATTTTATTAGACAATACTTTAAATACCCAACCCTACTGATTTTCATATCAGGTCAATTTATTGAATAGCTGTTTGGATTTGGTCAAATCAAATGACTTGCTAATTAGAGTAGAAAAATAAATTCTAGAATTTTACCTCTAAGGAACTTAAATGATCTTAGAAAAAACTAACTAAAACAAAAAATATAATAAAGAGAATTCTTTATTAAAAAAACTTACATAACAGTCCTTTCCGGCCAACCGGTACCGCACTTCTCTTAGATCTGCAACACTGCCTCGCACTTGCTCACCACGGTATTCAAGTGCCTGATTATAAACATAAGACCATGATCGAATATTACAAATTCGAAGAAACAAACAGTTATTTACCAGTGTAGGGTTAACTAATTGGATCAAAAATAGCCATTCAAGGGCGTTAGGAATCTATTTGATTTGAAGAAATGGAAGGAGTGAAAGTGAAAAAGGCACTCAAAATGAAAATGACATAAGGAATTGAAGTGAAATTAGCTTTCACCTAATCATTTAAGCGAGGAAAACTTGGGTGAGAAAATATTTTCATTTATTGTTCAGCTTTTGAAAAAAAAAAATTTGTGAATAAAGCAGGCACGAGTCACAATGGCAACTGCCAAAATTTCCATCAGGTCCGTTCGGATGTATGGAATTAGGGTTTCTAAATTATAAGTGGAGGTCCAATTTCAATAAAAATTGAGCTTCAATGCTAATTACATTCCCCAATTCAGTCCAAATGAACGGATCATTCAAGTTTTCACTAGGGTTGCGCAAGGAACCAACATCATGATAAAATGGGTTCGCTCATAATTCCTAATTAAAATCAATTACTTATTAGTTACTACAAAATAAAACACCGCATATGAAATTATGAAGGAAATTATAATTGCATTCCATGCAATTCCTTCAAATCAAGAAAAGACTCTATTTGTTAGGAAGAAACTGAAAGAGAGAAAATGAAAAGAAAACAAAAAAATGATGAAAGAATTGAAAATAATTTAACCTACATGTCCGGATGAGGATAATTTTATTTATCTACTCTGCTTGTGAAATTTAGATTCTTTTTTAAAGATCAGGAAATGCTGACACACAGCAATAATTAAAGAAAAATATCTTCTTGTAGAACAGTAGGGTTGAATGGGAGACTGCATATGAAAAATTGTAATTGTTTACAATTCCTATGAAAATCCAATAACCTATTAATTACATTGGAAGGAAATAAATCAACTATGAAATTGTGATGTTGCATGAGCATCTGCATTCCCTCCAATTACTTCAAAACCAAACTCACCCTAAATTAAACCTTTGAAATTAGAGACATCATGAGAGAATGAAACTAACAAAAAACCTCCCATGTACTTTCTTTATAAAAAATTGTTTGAATATATTGTCACATCTTTCTGGTTATATTGCAAAGAAAAATCATCCAGGGACATGGAGGAACTTTATAAGGAACAACTATGGAAAAAAATTAGCATTTGATAGAGTAGGCAAATTACCATTTCCCCTTCTTGAATATCAATTCGCGCAAACAAGCCCCATCCATGAATTCTGGATTTCCCAAAACAGACCCTAATATTTTCTGTTAACTGGAGTAGACAGGATGTGTGATTATGCAATCTCAGAAAAAATAAAAATGTGATAGCAACATTGAATTTCCTTTGGCTTTCTCTGAATGAAGAAATTATAAAAATAAAAAACTTAATTAGTAAGTTTTAATTTCTAACATACCTGTAGATCGTGAAGGCGTTCTCTGAATGAAGAAAATGAGTTGGAGTCCTATTTAGGGTTGATAAAATGAGCTAAATAAGACTCACTTCAAAATCATCATGCTTCAAAATCAATAAATAAAATTCATGTAATTCTATGCATTAAAGATACAGAATCACCTTAGGTACGTTCAACTGTTGAATTTCCTCCAAAGGATGAACACGAGGTCCCATAAGGCGATGAACGACATTCTCTTCATACTTTCTCTGAAAAGCATTAAAATATAATAAAGAAATAATTGTGATCTATGATGAGTATGAGAAGAAGGAAAAGAATGACACACTTAGAAACCGGAATTTTCCAAAATAGAATGGTGTCAGTTTAAAATGTTAGTATGATCATAAAATAGTGTTTATTCAAAACATGCTGATGGAGAGCATTTTTTGCTCCAATCAAGGTAAATTGATTGAAAGACTTGAAAAAATGTTAGCATGTAATTCAAAAAATATATAAATAGTCAGAAAGCATGCATGTCGAAAAGAAAATCACAGCATAATTTAAAAACCAATCAATGAAAATTCATGAAACCAGCATGTCGGCCATTGGGAAACATTTTTAAATCATACAAGCATCTTAATCCAACTAATTTTGCTTTAAGATATTCAAAGCATGCCAAAGAATAAGTCTCCAAAACATAAGTTAAAATAAGTATCCGCTTTAATACCTGTTATTTGGGGGAAATGTGAGCGTATAGAAATGGCAATATCAGAAGCATCCAACTCAATAGGTAACAGGTGAAGGGGTGCAGGATCTATTAAGTGCACCAAGATACCTCGCTTTAGATATCTTTTATAAGCATATCCATAATTATTATAAAAATAAATGGACTTAATATTGATTGTTGATGTAAATCTATGGATTAAAAATTTGTTACTAGCACCGCAACTATTCTGATATTAGTTAGTGATGCAGGACAGACATCACACCAGCCTGCCACCTTGGAGTCCCACTAGGGAGCCCACCATGGCGTCTCTCCATGGAGGCTTTATCAGGTCCGCGGACCGTACACCCCAACACATCTCATCGGTCCCACCACAAGGCCGGTAGGTTGTTGAGGCCGGGGCTCGATCCCCCGACCACCTTGATAAAGAGTCCTTAGGTGAACTCTCATCACCAACTGATCACATAGGACGAGGCTCGATCCCCCGACCTCTTTGATAAAGAGTCCTCAGGCGGCCTCTCATCACCAATTGATCCGCGTGATCAGTTGGTGATGAGAGTCCGCCTGAGGACTCTTTATTAAGGAGGTCGGGGGATCGAGCTCCAGCCTCAACAACCTACCAATCCTGTGGTAGGACCGATGAGATGAGTTGGGATGTACGGTCCGCAGACCTGATAAAGCCTCCATGATGAGACGTCATGGTGGGCCCCCTGTTGGAACTCTGGGGTGGCAGGCATGTATGTGTTTGTCCTACATCATAAGTTTGTGCTCTACCAACATATATTTAACAACATCAACTGGCCTTTTGGCACACATCTTTCTTCGTTAATATGCACTGAGAATGATATACTCATAATGGGTAAGTACATCATTATTACGCTATATGGCGCAGGACAGTCCTATATAATTCTTCGTAATGGGAGTTAAAAGGTTATGGTTGTAGGAAAATAGATGAAATGAGTAACTCAATCACAATCTCTTATTTGTTTCTTCCACTATTCCAATCAAAGATTTCTTACTTTCCTCTCCTTAGCCGCATCACATATTATGCTTCTTACGCTACTCTAGTCAAAGAGTTATTGTGTTCCTTGCATGAGTTGTAGCACATTCTCTACTTCTTTTGCCACTCTAGTTGAAAATCCATCGGGATACTCTAAAAAGCCACCACCGGCATTTGGTGTTTTCCTTTCATCCAGCAAAAGAGTAGCAACCAACGTCTTCCTCTCATCAATTGAGAGTCAGCTCCCTTATCAAGAGTCATTGTCAATGTTATCTTTATATCAAGTCTCTAGATGCTACCAATGCTGGCATTGCATATATGTTTTTCCACTAATTCGTAGCATATGGTAATATAGCATGAAGTTGGTTCCCAACCTCTGGACAAAAACAAGATGTTATAATGTGTGGTAATATAGCATGAAGAGCCCGCCGCTCTCAGTCCTAGTAGCAATCGTCCGTTGGGAGCTCGGATCCTGAAAAGAACAAGAAGTTGAAGTGAATGTGACGGAGCACTGAAGTTGCTTGCACAAAGAGGTAACCGACAATAAATTGCACGGAAACTTGGGCACATAAAGATTGTCGGCAAGGCGAAGGGACGAAGTGACATGAACCACTCCCGTCCCATGAACCGGGGAGGGAGAGCCATCGGCAACAAGGACCGGGGGCAACCGATCATGTGTTTCAAGGAGAGAAAAGCACTGGAGATTGCCCGTCATGTGATTAGTCGCACCAGAGTCGATGAGCCATTTACCTTGGGTAACCACGTGAGCACTACCGGATGAGGTGACCATCGAGGCGGACGGCTTTGAAGAGGAGGTGGAAGAGTTACCAGAGGGGTGAAGATGTGGATGTTTCGTCCAACAACGATCCACAAGATGTCTGATGCGGCCACAGTGAGAGCAGAGGAAGCGGGAAGAGCCACGTCCACCGGAATGGTGGTTGCGGTTACCAGAGCCACTCCGGTGAGTCTGGTGAGCATAGTTCTCTGGAGGAGGAGAGGACAAAAGCGGACGCTGAAGTAGAGAGGTAACCGCGGCAATGCGTGCAGCAGTTGTATCCAAGGTGGGAGAGTCCGCCTCGCCCAAGATTTGTTGGCGGATCATGTCATAGGACTCAGGAAGTCGCAGAAGATAGCACACAACAAGAAGTTCCTGGAAGTGCTTGTGTTGTTCGGCCAAATCCGCAGAGAAGGGGCGATGTTGAAGAATCTCAGCCCCAAGAGCCTGAACTTGTTGATAAGCGGCAACAGGAGACATGGAAGGACGGGCAAAGAGGTCCGCATACAAAGTATAGATGCGGGACGTCTGAGCCCCCTTCGAGTACAAAGCAGCAAGATGAAGCCAAGCCTTCTTGACCGTCTCATCATGACGGATGACGGGAAGACATTCATCGGAAAGACTGTTAGCTAGCCAAGTGCGCACAAGTGCGTCGCTAGCATCCCAGTCGTCAAACTCAGCGGAAGTGGGAGGAGGGTCATCGGTGAGGTGGTGACGTTTACATTGTGAGCGAAGAAGGAAGGTGAAGGAGACACTCCAATCCGTGTAATTGGAACCGACAAGTTTGGAGACGGTGCCAAGATTCCCGGAAGGAATGGGAGGAGGAGGCGGATTGGCCACAGGAGTAGCAGTGGTGGTAGAAGAGTCGGACAGAGCCATGGAAGAGAAGTCGCGCGGGTAGAGAGAAGTCGCGCGGGTAGAGAGAAGTCGTGCAAACTGCAGGTTGCGGAGACAAGGCAAAAGACCGCTGCGGACACAAGGAAAGGTTCTGCAGCTGTCACGGTGTCAATACACCAGCGGCAAGAAGCGACACGACCAAGCAGCAGAGATAAGAACAAGGAGAGACCGCGGCGGACAGGACAAGAAATCGCAGCGGACAAGACAAGAAACCGCAACGTACACAGGGAAAGGGTCTGCAGCGGTCACGGTGTCAACACACCGACAACAAGAAAGGCCACGACCAAGCAGCAGAAAAAGGTAGAGGGAAAGAAGTCGTGCGGGTAGATAGAAGGTCGCGCGAACAGGAGACACAGAGAAACCGCCTAGCAAGTTGCGGAGTGAGAGAGAAAGGAAGCGAGAAGAGGGCCGCACACAAAGGGCAGCGACAGAGTAGAGAAGGGAAGAGAGGCTGCGCGAACAGACAGCAAGAAGGAGATAAAGCCGCGCGGACAGGAGAAGGCACCGAATAAGGCGGAAAAGATCGAGCCCTCTGATACCATGTGCGAACAGATAATGAGAAACCAGAAATTATAAAGTCAAGTATCATGGATAACTGGACTTTAATAAATATTCATTAATCCAATGATTATCAATTTAGTTGTCAAGAGATTTGGATTTTGGAATATGAGAACAAAATTATGAGCATTTTAGAGCTCAAAAAAATGTATATAAATGCTCTAGCCGTGGGCATAAAGCCCGATCGGGCCGGCCCAGTACCGGGCCCAACAGGTCTGGGCTTTTCTCAACCGGGCCGAGCCCGGGATTTTCTGAAACCGGGCTCGGGCCGGGCCCGGGCCCCTGCCCCGAGAAGGGGCCTGATCAGGCCCTTCGGGCAGGGCCGGGCCCGGTTTTAATTTTGCTTTTTTTTAACATTAATAATAATTAAATTATATTTAAAAAAATAATATACTTTAAAATTTTAATACATTAAAAAAAATCCACTCGCATGAACAAAAAAAATTCAATTTCATTAATATTAAAAAATATTTACATCTTACAATTTACATTAATTGAAAAAAATGAAATTTATTATCATTTTTAATTTTAGATTAAAAAAACTACAATATTAATTAATTTAACAAAACAGAAAAATACAGTTTTAACTTGGAAGGCAGCTAATAGATGTGCGCTTGCTCTTCAATCGTCTTGTAAACTCATCGCGTCCATCTTGTCTTCGATCTCCTCTGAGCTATCCTCTAATGATGTAATGTGTTATTTCCTCTTCATAGCATCCAAATAGTACTTGTAGCAGATGCACATTTCCAAAGATTCTTCATTGAGTCGGCTCCTCCGCTCGTTCAAAACTCTGCCACTAAAAGAAAACGCGGACTCTGAAACTACCGTACTAGCTTGGATTGTTAGTAAATCACGGGCCATATAGGCCAAAATAGGATATATATTAACTTTATCTTTCCACCATTTTAGGAGATCGAAGTTTTCAATCTCCTCCGTGCTCATAAAATCACGGAATTGTGTTTTAGTGTACAATCCTAATTCATTTAAACTACTAGATGTGCGCGCCTTTTTCCTAGCTGCTAATTCTAAAATTTTGTTTTTAAAAGTATCATTTGTTTTCGGTTGCGTTATTCTTCCCGGGGTCGGGAGCCATATAAGTTATCATAATAATTGTAACATTCGGTAAAAAGAGAATTAAATTTTATAATACTAACGTCGTCACAATCATCGAAATTTAAATTTAAATTTAAGTTTGTATTTATTTCTTCTACCAAATTTTCAACGCTGTCTATGCTGAATAACGGATTTAAAGCGGCCGCGCACAAAAACATTGCGGGCATTTCTCTATAATATTTTAAAAAAATTTCTTCCATTATTTCAATTAATGGACGTCATCCATCATGTTGTCTATAATAATTAAATTTTTGTGCGATATTTACAAAATTTTCAATAACTAGGGAGCTGGTGGGATAGTACACGCCAGATAAAAAAACTGTCGCCCTATAAAAACATTTTAATAAATCCATGTAATGTCCTAATACGTCTCAATCGGCATCGGTTAAATCATGACTATTTACCATATTATAATATTCCATAAGTAATGATTTTTGTTGAAACACTCTTTTTTACATTTTATATGTTGAGTTCCATCTAATAGGCATATCAAATTGTGGGTTCAAATATTTTTTACCCTGTGCGTTTACAAAATTTTTAAAATCCTGCGATCGTTGCCTAGAACTATAAATGACTCTAAGCATAAGACGAATTTTTTCAATATACGGTTCCATAGCGGCTAAGCTATCTTGTACTACTAAATTTAAAACATGACAAACACAGCGAGTGTGAAAAAACGCACCGTTTAGCATTGGTTTTAAATCGCGTTTTAGCCAATCAATAGCTACGTTATTGTTAGAGGCGTTATCAAAAGAAATACTCATTATTTTATCTTTTAATTTAAATTCACGCACACATTTCATAATTACATTATATATAGTTTTTCCAGTGTGCGGATATTCGAAACCTTCAAAACAAATTACGCGCTTATTTAACTCTCATGAGACGGGATCTATCCAATGACACGTGATACATATGTACGATAGTCCTACTTTTATACTACTGCTCCAAACGTCACTCGTTAAACTTACACGACCCTCAAAATTTTCAAAAAAAATTAATTAACAAATTTTTTGATTCTAAATAAGCTTTAATGGCGTCGCGCCTAAGAGAAGCTCTACTTACCTGTTGATATTTGTGCTGAAGGCCTCCATGTATGTACTCCGTCGCATCCTCGTTGTCGTAATGGCTGAATGACAACCCACGTTTGATGACATGTTTCATCTGCAGGTCCCGTTGGCGAAGTTGATCGTATGTCCAAATTTGTCCTGCTCCTGAAATTTGGGTCTGACTGAACTCGGGAGCTTTTTTCGACACGCAAGACTTAAGGTGTCTTGATAATGTCGAGTTGCCGGTAAGGGTCAGCAACTTCGAGCATAATTTGCACCGCGCCTTAAATTCGGTGTCAACTTGAACCTTATCGAAGTGCTCCCAAACTGCCGCCTTACGATTGTGCTCCACCACTACAGGCGTACTCTGAGTAGACGACCCAGGCGTTGAGGAGGACGACGCCATGTGTCGTTGAGGACTTCAGGTAGTGAGTGGGAGAGAGAGAGTGAGAGAGAGTAAGAAAGATAGAGGGGGGTGCTCGGGTTGGGGAATGGGGATTGGGGAATGAGAGAGAGAGAGAGTAAGAGTGAGAGAGAGAGAGTAAGAGTGAGATAGAGTGAGAGGGGGGGGGGGTAGGTGGGGGTGGGTTTTATAAAAAAAAAACTATTTTTTTTAAAATAATGAGAGTGAGAGAGAGTAAGAGAGAGAGAATGAGAGAGAGTGAGAGGGGGGGCAGCTGGGGGAGGGATTTAAAAAAAAAAATTTAAATAATGAGCCTAGGGCCTAGGCTGGCCCTAGGCTCTGTGCCAGTGGGCAGCGCTAGCCCTGCTTAGCCCGGCCCGGTACAAGCCCGGCTTTGCCCGCCCGGGTAGGCAATGGCGAGCCCTGCTGGGCCCCGGCAAAAGCCCGGCCCGGGCCCGCTCTACATCAATCAGGAGTGGTTATGTCAGCTCATAGAAAAATGCCTCAACCCGATACCGGCAATCTGGCGGGCTAAAGCCCGGGCTAGTGGCGGTTGCCAAGAGACCCGACGAGCGTTTGCCCTGCAGCGGTGCATACTGACCCGGCCGAGCACGCCAGCTCGCTACTACTTGCCTCTCCTTGGCTTATCATTCCTCTTTCCTGCATCGTCGCGTCGTGCGATCGTTCTCGCACTTTCTACGCATTTTGCTCGCGACACGGCCTTTTCTATCTCGCATGGGGTCCCGGAGGCCTCTAACAACAACGTCCAACACCGCTTCGACGATGACTCTCAATCCAGGGTTGCAGGCCATCCTCGCACAGGCTCTACAACCTTGACCGACAGACAAGCCAGTCGCTATCTTGCGGCTACTCGACGTTCTGGGCACCGATCTCATGGCACTACTGAGACAGACAAGGTCAGCGCTACCGTGGTCGGCCTTGACGGAACCGCTCTTCATTGGGTGCGCTGGCTACGCCAATCCCAGCCCAACATTTCCGGGGGCGAACTGAAACATGAAATGGTCCAGTGGTATGAACCTCGTTATGCCGGTTCCACCGTCGAGCGTCTTTGTAGCATCCGCCAGTCGGCCGGTCCCGATGCCTACATCGACGAATTCGTCGCCCTGGTGACACATGTTCCTGGCCTCCCACTGGACAACTATTTGGGTTTCTTCATGCAAGGTCTCCTTCCGTCGATCCGTTCTCGCCTCCACACTCACCATCCGCGGACGGCATCTGAAGCGCTCGATCTACCGCGTGTCGTGGAGGCGGATCTCTTTGCTAGACCGTTGGCTGCCACTGGGCCTCCTCCTCGGCCACCACCACCGCAGGACTTCGGTCCGCGACCACCCCACACGGGCGGGCCTCGCCCGGGCCGGACCACAACCACCCACCACCTTTCTAACGGGGACTACAACGAGCTCAGGAAAAAAGGGCTATGCTTCAGGTGTCGATAACCTTATTCTCCCAATCACGAGTGCACCGTAAAAGAGCTACATGCAATCATCAGGGATCTTGGACTCGAAATCACATTGGAGGACATTGAGGCGCTCGAGATCACCGACGATCTGCAACCCCCTAAGGCCGACAGACCCACCTTCAACCGCTTGGATCTTCCCTACTCCTCCGTGGGTGACCTCATCGGGCCTCGGACGATGAAGTTGGTCGGCCTCGTCCAGGGGAACCCAGTTCTCATTATGATCGATAGCGGCGTCAGCCACAATTTCATTTTCATCGTTTGGTAGGGCAACTCTCCATTCCATATACTCCATCGCCGGACTTCACTGTTTATTTGAGAGACGGTTGTCGACGCCTGACGGTTGCCTTGGGACCTTCCTCAGTGACGGCAGATTTCTATTTCTTCGAGTTGGGCGGCATTGACATCATCCTGGGCGTAACATGGCTAGCGACGTTGGGTCAACTGGGTCGAGATTTCTATGCAGTTCCTATGGGAGGGGTCACCATGCCACCTCGTCAGCAACTCCCCCTTCTACGCACACAGGTTTCCTTC
The DNA here is from genome assembly GCA_039583875.1 of Platanthera guangdongensis. NCBI lineage: Eukaryota > Viridiplantae > Streptophyta > Magnoliopsida > Asparagales > Orchidaceae > Platanthera > Platanthera guangdongensis. The sequence continues at coordinate 194,672,152 of CM077148.1, forward strand.
TGTGCCATCCAAGGAACTACTGATGTGGCTTTCTCTGTGTGTCTTTGGCAGCTACAGGCCGAGCCGATGGCTTCCCTGGTGCTCCCACCCGACCTTCACTGTCTCCTCAAGGAGTTCTCAGATGTGTTTACGACCCCCACAGGCTTGCCTCCGATGCGGGCCACTGACCATGCCATTCTGCTGCAACCCCACAGCTCGGTCGTATCAGTCAGTCCTTACCGCTATGGACATGTCCAGAAGGATAAGATCAAACATTTGGTGCGGGAGATGCTCATGGGAGGCCTCATCCGCCCCAGTGCGAGCATGTTGTCCAACCCAATCCTCCTCATGCGCAAGAAGGACGGGAGTTGGTGCTTCTGTATCGACTACATGGAGTTGAACAAGGCCACGATCCCGGACAAATATCTCATTCCAGTCATCCAAGAGCCGTTGAACGAGCTCCACGACGTTGCTCTTCACGAAGCTCGACCTCCGGGCAGGGTGCTACCAAATATGGGTTTGATCGTAGGATGTACCAAAGACAGAATTTCAGATGCATGATGGGCACAACGAGTTCCTGGTTATGCCCTTCGGACTGACCAACGCACCGACCACCTTCCAAGCCACCATGAGCATCTTCCGAGCAGGACTCCATCAACACATCCTTGTTTTTTTTATGATATTATGGTGTATATCTCATCCTGGCAGGAGCACTTATGTCATGTACGCCGCACGCTCGAGACGATCCGACGACATCATCTTTTACTCCACCGCAAGAAGTGTTAGTTTGGTGTGACTACCTTCAGCTACTTGGGCCACACGATCTCGGCCCAGGGAGTGGCCATGGACGACGGTGAAATCCAGGCGGTCCTTCATTGGCCAATTCCCACCTCCCTTTGGGACGTCCGAGGTTTTTTGGGCCTCACCGGTTACTACCGGCGTTTCATTCAGGAGTACGACACCTTGGCTCGACCCCTGACACGGTTACTCAAATCTTCCGAGGATGGACCCTTTTCGTGGACCCCAGGCGCCATGTTTGCATTCACCTCCCTCAAGGCGGCTCTTATGAATCACCCAGTTTTGGCCATGCCTGATGTAACAACACTCAAATAATATAAAAGGAGAATTTTAATAAGTATATTGATGGAGTTTTTGTAAATAGCAAGTTAGGTTTCCCCTCTATTTCATTCAATGAAGCCCCTATCACGATTAGAAAATTTTTGGCATGGGGTTTTGTTTCTCGTCTCTTGTAGCCGCACTCGACCCCGTCTCCCGCTAGCGTCGCAAGCCGCGATTCTTCTACCCCCCGATTTCGCCTCCCCCGCCGCTCCTGCTCCCGTGCTGACTCTCATAGGCCAGCGCCGACGCCTCCTCTTGCTCCTACACCATCTCAGGTCGTCGACAACTCCTTCCCCCAAGCCGCAACATCCAGTTCCCTCCTCTAAGGCCAACGCCTCCTTGCTTTGGTCGGCAACTTCTTCTTCCTTCAAAAAGCCGGCAGTGCTTCCCTCTCCTAGGGGCCGACTGTCTTTTTTTCCTTTCCCTCGGATTTGGTCGGTAGTGGCAAGAGGGACTCCTAGGGTTTTGCTCGTTTCCTCCTCTACTCGTATGTTTGATCCCAAATTTGCCTTTCTTTGGGTAAGAATCATCCTCCATCACCTTCATTCAGATTTTTTGTGATCTTATAAATTTGTTTGGTTTCGATTTGCACAAATAACTGTGATCCAAATTTTATTTCCATCTTATAATCATCTAACTGCGTTATGTTTGTGATTTCTGGCACCGCTCCTTGATTTAATTGACAGGATCTTTCCAAAACCCTCTCCGATTTAGGGTTTCTTCTAGCCAAGCGCCGCCAAGTTTCGCATGGTAATCTCATCTACCCTCACTTTTGAGGAAGGTAATTTGGTAACCCTCTCTTGTTTTGGGCCTTGTGAAATTTATTGCCTGTACCAGCGTTAGAGTTTCTAATAATTCAATGTCAGTTATGATTGTGATTCAGCAAGTCTGAAATAAGTCTCCCAATTTCGCTTGTGTCGCTCAGCCGTCACCGTCAGCTTTCTTAAGGCAAGTTTTTTCTCTCTTGCAAACATTGAACTTAATTGCTTGTACTTATGATTATATAATTTCACCCTGAAAGGTTTGTTTTATCTAATGAGTTTAAATATTGAATGTTCAATCTGAACAGTTAATAATTTGGGGTTTAATATGTTTAAAACTACAGGAATTTATAATCGTAGATAATTTTGGTTTGAATATTTGCTTAAATGAGTGATGTGCTCAATTGAAATATAATTGGAAAAATGATAGATTGTTGAGCATGTGTATTAAGTGTCATAATGTTTTATTTCTTGTTAACAAACAGAGATGATTGTGAATTTAAATAATGTTCGGATTATACACATGTTTATTTGAAAGATAATCGTGTTTTGGAATGAATTAAAATATTTGAATATTTATCCTAGAAAGTGATCTATAGTAATCTTATCACTCATGGATACTTGAACCCGCAAAATGTAAAACTCTCTATCCAGTTTCTTTTGTGTTATCGAATCTTTTCTTATGTCTGTCTGGCTGCAAGAAAAGCGTAAAGTTTGTTCTTGATTTTATCTTTCCCTTTAAGTGAATTTGTTGCTGTTAGAATCACTAAAATATGAATCATTTAACTCAACAATTTTTTAAGCAATCATTGAAAGGTAGTGTTTAATCGGTGCGTCTCTTTGCTTGCATGGTCACGACAAGCAGAAATTTTTCTAATAAGACTTCCTTCTGAACTTGAGTGTGAACCATGTGCACCCACTATAAAACATCTACACTCTTCATTGATCACAGCTTATGATATTGTATGAATCATTATACGTTATACATCGGAGTAGTCTAATAATTTAACTTATTTTTATTTGACTCATTTACCTGCTTGCCTTCATTAGTTTTGCTTCATTAAAATTGTTACTCATACATTTTTGTCTCTTACTAGTTATGTACTTAACTTTGCTTATGTTATCAATGTTCTGAGATTTTTCCCTATTATTTTGAATTTGTCTTAGCGTTCGTGTCTGCGTCACCTGCTTCCAAAGCCCGATTTGCGTCAAGCTTCAGGTTTTATATTTAAGTTTCATTTCATTTTCTGTCAGACATTTTTTATTAAATAATTATGTTCAGTAAATCATGGACAATTGTTATGTTATATTATATGTACTACAATTTGATATTATTGGCATTTTCATTCATGTGAGATGGTCATTGCATAAAATCAGTATCAGAACTTGTAGCATAAGTATTAATAAAATGCATGTGCACCTATTTCACACTTTCATATTTGAAAGCATCTGCATAAAAACAACTATTTTCCTTCAAATTAATAATTTTAAACTTAATTATCAGTATCTCTGCTTCTTTCTAACAGACATGGATTTTCTTTCCGCTCACGCCTGTGACATCACTACTCGCCACAAAGCTTACTCTGACTTTCATTGAGACGGGTCGTGACACCCGACTTCAATCAACCTTTCATTGTGGAGTGTGATGCCTCAGGCACCGATGTGGATGCAGTACTTATGCAAGGCGGTCGCCTGATCACCTACTACAGTCGAGCTTTCTCCACCATCGTCTGAAGCCGTTCGGCTTATGAGAACGAGCTCATAGTACTTGTCCTGGCAATGCAGCACTGGAGGTAGTACCTCCTGGACCGCCCTTTCATCGTCCGTACTGATAATCATAGCTTGTGGTATCTCCTTCAGCAGAAGATCGTCACGCCAGCACAACAGCTTTGGGTGGCAAAGCTCCTTGGGTACGACTTTTCCATCGAGTTTTGTCCGGGTCGCACCAACCGAGCGGCGGAGGCTCTTTCCCGACAGGTACACTACCCGGAACTCCGGGCCATCTCCTGTCCAATCTGAGAGGATGTCACAGTGATTCAACACGACGTGGAGATGGACCCACACCTTGTGGTCATTAGCGCGGCCCTCGTCCTCGACTCGAAAGGCCACCCTCCTTACTCATTGGTGGGCAGTAGGCTCTTCTATCGGGGTCGCTTAGTGCTGTCCGCGACCTCAGCTCTCATTTCGAACCTCATCGTCGAGTTCCATGCTACTCCAATCGGAGGCCGCGGCGGGGCTTTCTGCACCCACCGGCGTTTGGCAGCTTCGTTGTACTGGTCGCACATGTTCAAGCAAGTAAAAGCCCACGTGGTCGCCTGCCTTACATGCCAGAAGGCGAAGTACAAGGGTATGTTTCCGGGCGGATTACTTCAACCTATGTTGATTCCATATCGTATTTGGGAGAACATCGTTATGGACTTCATCACGCCTTATCCAATCCAACAGGTTCGACTGCATCCTCGTCGTGGTAGACCGGCTCTCCAAGTACTCGTACTTCATTCCTCTCCGACATTCGCACACGAATATGGGAGTAGCCGACATTTTCATCTCCGGAGTCGTGCGCCTCCATGAGTTTCCGCGCTCGATTGTGAGCGATCATGATCCCCTCTTTCTCAGCAGTTTCTGGACGTCCTTGTTCCACCTTCAAGGCACACACCTCCGCATGAGCTTCGCTTATCATCCGCAGACAGATGGCCAATCAGAAGTTATCAACCGCTGGTCTTTCCTTATAGTTTAATTCCAAGTCTTTATTGTTCTACCCCACCCCTGTTTAGCATGCCTAGTGACAAAACTCTCACAACGCCTAACCTGTGCCTCTAATGGTCTCCTTTGTACGTGTCCAAACATCTTAGTCGAGCTTCTCGCATCTTCTATGCAATTTGTATCACTCCTATCTTATCCTTGATACATTCATTCATAATTTTATTCAGTCTCATGTGTCCACACATCCACCTAAGCATTCTCATTTCCGCAACTCTCATTTTTTGCACATGTACACAATTCACTGCCAAACACTCAGAACCATAAAGCATCCCTAATCTAATTGAAGTATGGTAAAACACCTAAAGTTCTTGCATAAACATAATCAAACAAAATGGAGTTGCTATGAAAAAACTATACACTTGTTAAATGTTACATGTACTTAAATGTTTGCTTCCTATGACACAAAAACATTTTGAGGAAATATTGTTCTTACTCCAACAAATCTCATTAATTGAATGCAACTTTCAGTCCTTAAATTTAGAACTCAATGTTAGATTTTTCTTAAAAGTTATCCATCGAGGTAGGAGTGTCGTACATGATGCAAGAACAGGCTACCATACTTGGATGTCGTTCTCTAATATCCGACCATGGATGTCGAGTCTACCCATCAAGGTAGGAGTACCGTACTCGCCCTCAGAGCGAGTAGCAGTCAATATCGACTTGAAAAACTCTAGACTAAACAATAAAATTATAAGTCCTATATTGACTAGACTACTCGCCGACATCAACAAGTAGTAGCAAGTTGCAGATACGAAAGTCTAAGTCTTATATCAACTAGACTACTCACTGACATCAACAAGCAGAATCGAGTATCGACCAAACTCTCGCAGATATGAAAATCTATCTAAGACATATATCAAATAGACATGATGCCGACATTAAGAATATGGACCAAATTAGATGTGGACAAAGACACTTCGACAAAGAAAGCATGCTTTACATGACGACTGATGTGCGACCTGTGTTAGGCGAGTAGGCCAAGTATTATGAAAAGGAGCAGGGTAGGCTCGATATCCTTGGTCGTACTCGCTTATCAACCAAGACGGACTTATGCACTCGCCCCCTTAGGAATCACTGCAGGTGAGTTCAAATTGTCAGGGCGGACTCGCCCAAGCTCGTGATTTTTTTCTCACATCAAGTACTCGGTTTCACCTAGTGGAGGTCGTTCGCAGAATGAAGGGTGTAGATATTGTAATCTAAAGGCGCGACGGGCTACCCGCAGACTATCTGAGATTGTGGATAACAACTAATTTAAGGTGGAGGCTGCTATTTGCAGACCAAAAAATAGTTTTGCCCTCAGAACGGTTTGCCTATAAATAGGACCCTCATTCCCTTAGATCAAGCAGCCTTGCTTCCCATTTAAAGAGCCCGAGACCCTCCTTGTTCTCGCTTGCTGACTGAGGAATTGGTTGAGCTCATGGTTGTGGGAGGGGAAGTGGCATTCAGCTTCGGGGTTAGTGTCGGGACCTCCTCGCTGCAACATGAGGGTCTTCTTTATACACATCCACCTATCATTAATGAGAGCTGGTTTTGGGCACAAAATACTCATTCTTTAGGATCTGACGGAGAAAGAAGTAACCTAGACCTCCACCTCAGTATGAACTCCATTGAACCGGTATCCGGGTTCAACACCTGATTTCATCTATTTCCCTTAAAAGTTTGTGGATACACCTCATTTGCCAATATTTCACCACAAAATCAGTGAAAATTTAAGTTCGAAATCATAAAATGTAACTACTTTGGTTACTGATGTAAACCGGATTCTCGAATCGATTTTAAAATAATAAATTGGATTTCTCTTTTAAATATGTAGGGCACGTGTGATGTTCTCGAGTAATTGGTAAGCAATAATTGACGTCGGGTTCACAGCGCGCGTCAAGAGCCAGCATTTGAACATAATCAACAACACACAATAAATCATTCACAAGTGTATAAGAAATGAACAAAGGAGCTTCAAATTAACGACAAAGAGGTTCAATATTATTAAGGCAAGCAAAGCTTTGAATTTTAAGAAAATCAAAATTAATATAAAGCATAATCTTTTGACTAACACGCAATGAGCAATCACGATAAATTCAGGATATATACCTTAGGCGCATCGCAATCAGTTTGGGGATGCACAGACAACAAGAAATTGGGTCGAGGAGGCTGAATTGAACCTAAACAATTTTTGTAGAAGGAGAAAGGTGACGGGACAAAGAAAATGACAGGAGATTGAAGCTCTGGTGGGGTCAGACTTGGACTGTAGAGGTCCGATGATGGCAGGGAAGGGCTCGATTGGTCAAACGGAGGCCGTAAGGGCTGCTGAAGATGATTTTGATCAGACTTCGTCAGATTTGCACCGGAGGTTAAAAGAACGACTAACTGGAGGTTCGTTGGTGAGCAGATCTCGACGAAAATACTTCTCTGGACTCGGAGGGGATCTTCGGAGGAAGCTCGGGCTCTAAAAAGGGCAAAGGGCGATGGGGAGGAGACAGCTCCTGATGTCGGGAAGGAAAAACAGGGCTTCCCGTTGGGCAGGACAGCTGAAACCGAGAAGGAATTCTCTGTTTCAGTTTTTGTTGTATAAAATACAGGCCAGGTTGCGTCTTGGTGCTGTTTTCGCTCTCATTGGCAACGACAGGAATAAGTGTTGGGTTTAATTTCCTCTCTAGGAGATTAATGATTTTAGTTTGTTAAAAATCAAACAAATTTCAAATTCCACACATAATTGTGGCCCTGATAAATCAGAACATATGTTTAATGGTCAATTGGTCAACGAAAATGGAGTAAAAAGGTTTATGGAACGATTATTAGAGTATTTACTGGAAATATGTTACTCAAATACTTTATTAAAGTTTTACTTAAAATTGTACCTTCGAATCCACCTTGCTATAAATTCGACACCTTGCAGATGATGAATTTTCAGATATAAGAGTTTTCATAGCCACGTCCTCAATGGTGCCTTCCTGAATCAATTTGCAAACACTTTCCTTCTCATTTCCATGTATCAAACTTCTACTGGAGAAGACTCCAAGTGGAGTTTGTATGATTAAAACACTATCAGGATTTGGAGCCCTGCACACAAATTATAAATTTTTGAGTGCCTAAATTATAACATAGCTAAGGAACAATATTTAAGTTGCGGTTTATATGCTTCTAATAGTCAAATTAATTAATTAATGTGAAAATAACTAAAATGCCCGCTTAACTATTTAGAGTATTCAATTTGACAGTAGATTTTTTTCTCCAATGTGGCAGCGGGGGCAGTGCTAACAAGGGTGGCGATTGTCTCATATTTAGAAAGAAATCAAGGAGGTCTGGCATCAAGATGAAAAGCTAAAGAAACTTATAGCTGAGAAGGAAATCAACTCTACATACACGCCTAAACATCAATGGTCACAGGGGTTGTTCAAGAGGAAGGGAAAACTTGTTATTGATAATCTCCCGACACTCAAGTTGAAATTACTACATTTATATCATGACAGTGTTGTAAGCGGTCACTCTGGAATTACGGCTACATATCGTCGTTTGCAATTATTATTTTTCTGGAAGAAAATGAAACCAAAGGTGTATCCCTACATTCAGCAGTGCAAAGTATGTCAACAATGTAAATCTGATAATCAACACTCGGCGGGGTTATTACAGTCGTTACCTATTCCCTCCAAGATCCAGCAAGAAGTGACAATGGACTTTATTGATGAACTTCCCAGGAGCACTGAGAAGTCGACAATCATGATTGTCGCAGATCGTTTAAGCAGGCGCATTTTATGGCCTTGTCACATCCTTACACGGCGGAGGGAGTAGCGCAAGTGTTCTCAGATTCAATATTTTGTTTGCATGGATTACCGGATTCTATTGTTAGCGATCGGGGTAATGTTTTTGTTAGCCAATTCTGACAAGAATTGTTCAAGATTTTGCAGGTTCAGATTAAGTTGTCAACGGCGTACCATACTCAAACGGATGGACAGACAGAAGTTATGAAATGGTGTTTTGAAGGGTATAGGCGTTGTATGTGTTTGGAAAGGCCCCGTAGCTGGGATATGTGGTTACCTTTAGCTGAGTGGTGGTATAATACTACCTTTCACATAGCTACTAAGATGACTCCTTACGAAGTGGTATATGGACAGGAGCCGCCTCTACATGTCCCTTATATTACTAGTTCTTCTATGGTGGAGGAGGTGGGTAGATCCTTGTCGGCTAGGGAACGAATTATTACCTTACTCAAGTTCAATTTAGCTCAAGCACAAAACAGAATGCGAATTCTAGTTAACGGTAAAAACGGGAAAGAAAATTGGAAGTGGGAGAATGGGCATATGTTCGACTACAACTTTACATATAAGGGAGCATGAGTAATCACAATTTCTGGAAGCTATCTCCTTGTTATTTTGGTCCATTTTAAGTCCTGGAGAGTGTGGGGGAGGTGGCATACAGACTGAGGCTACCGGAGTCGGTCAAATGTCACCATACCTTTCATATTTCACAATTAAGGGAGCATAAAGTTGAAGCGCCAACACAGACTATTCCATTGGCGTCCCTGTGAACCATGAAGGCAATTTCATGTTGGAGTTGATATCCATTCTGGAACGTCGAATCGCTCCTAAACTGGGAAAAGTGATAACACAATTACCGATTCAGTGGGCCAATTGCTCACCGGAGGAGCGACTTGGGAAGATATGAGGATGATTAAAGAGCAGTATCCTGATTTTCTTCCTTGATGACAAGGAAGTAGTGATCAGGAGAGGTATTGATGCGTGCAAGTTATGGACAGGTATTGCTGAAGGCGGGAAGAGGGCGAATTCTGTTATTAAGCAGGGGTATTTTGGTCAATGTATCTCTTTTTTAATATTATAAATAAGTGGCGGGAGAAGGGCGGGGTGTTAGAAATTCCAAAGTGTTCTTATCTTCTCTAGCTTACGGGAGTCGGGAGGTGTTAACAATCTGTTCAGGGAATTATCCCTTAGGATTGTTTGTTTGTGCTTTCCTTTGTTCTTGATAACTAATTCTATATTGGTCTTTCTATAATAAGATTGTTCCCCAATTATGTAACTATCGAACACTTGAACTTCTGATACGTGATCTTAACGTTTTCTGGTAAGATCGTAACATGCTATGTTTATTTTATTGCATTCTGATATTTGGGATCCATATAAAATGGTGAGTGTTCCTGGTTACCAATATTTACTGACTTTTATTGTCATTACTCTTGCATGACGTGATTATATTTACTTCATGATCGTTCTGAACTCCCTCGTATGTTTCGTGCATTTTCTTGTTGAAACTCGTACATACTCCACAAGCATCATTAAAACAATTCGCACCGACAATACGCGTGAATACACTAGTCATGAGTTTAATATCTAAGTACTGAGTTCGAAATCCTCCATCAAACCTCATGCGCTTATACACCCCAACAAAATGGTGTAGCTAAACGCAAGAATCGTCATCTTCTAGAATTCACTCGCTCACTATGTTTCAAATGCAGGTTCCCAAGCTCTATTGATATTTGGCGGTATATGTCGCTTGCTAGCTCATCAATCGCAAGCCCTCTTTCATTCTCAAATGTGTGACTCCCTTCAATCTTTTTTTTCCTCCACACCCCTTTTCAGTTACTCCTTGCGTCTTTGGAAGTACCTGTTATGTCCACAGCCTTGGCCCCGCCACTAACAAGCTTGCTCCTCGTGTGAGAAATTATATGTTTGTTGGTTACTCTCGCACTCAAAAGGGGTATGTATGGTACTCGTCTGATGATCACAAGGTTGTTGCATCTGTTGATGTGGCATTTCTCGAAGATCAATCTTTTCACTCTTCCCACCCAGCCTCTCCAAAAAACTACAACACTGCCACGCCTGACTGTCACTGTTACTCTTCCTATACCAGCCATCACCGCACCGTCAAATCTTGCACCTTTCAAACCGCCTCTTCTTCGTTTGTACACTCGCCGTCCTCCACATTTTGATGCCATCAGACAATTACCTTCTCCAATTGCTATCTCGCGTCTTGAAGATCTGGCACCTGCATCAACCACTCATCCTATAAAGAATTATGTGTCCTTACATCGCCTCTTTTCAGTACTTCACAAATTTTCATCTTCTTTGATGTTTATCTCCACCCCTAACACTTTATAGGAGGTCTTCTCGCATTGCCGACTCCTAGATATCTATGAAGCACGGGTACTCCAAAAAATATACCGTACACAAACCCGGAACTTTTATGGGTACCGGTACGGCTCGGTACGCCCCGGTACGGCCCGATACGGCAAAATAGGTACCTGATACTTTTACTGTTTTTTGGTTCGGCCCAATACAACCGTTTGACTGTCCGATCCAAAAAAATAGCGCTTATTAATAACGCTTATTCACGCTAGGGTAAATTATCGATCCAGTAGTATCCATCGTCTTCAACCTCGACAAACCCACAACAGTGGGTCTTCCTCCCGACGACGGTGGATCTGCGAATACCAGTCTCTTGTTTTGACGCCATCGGCTTCTGCGAGTCTGTCGACCTCGACGGAACTTCAGGGTTCCGTCGTTCTCTGTCCCAGAAGCTCGATCAGCACTGACCCTCTTCCAGCTGCGCAACTCCACCATTCCAGGGCTCGTTTCAGTCTCCGGCGACCCATCCAGGACATTTCCCACCGTTGATGAAGTGCGTTTTTTTGGTTTTTCCTCTTGCGTTGGAATGATTTTAGATTTTCTAATAAAGGTTTAGAATGGCTAGAATGTACCTAATAGTTCAAAAAATTTCATTTTTTTTCTATGGATTTTTTCCCTTAACCAAAATTTTAATGCTTGGAAGATTACAAATCATTTGTTAAGACCAAGGAAAGTGAAATGGATGCTTGAAATATTCTTGAGTATTTTGATTTAAGAGATACAAGGCTTAGGCTTCATTCTTCAATTTGGGAATGAAATAATAATGTCAAGAGAGAGTTATTTCCTTTTGAAAGGTTATGTAGGGATACAAGAAATTGTCCTCCATGACTTTAATTGGCTCTAAATGTATACCATGTCAATTGATAAGGTGATTTTCTTAAAAGCCCTAACTTTTTATATGTTTTTGCATGATTTCAGATCTCTTTTATTTGATGAACTTAAGGCATGTAAATTGAGAATACTTGCTTAGACCTTAACAAGATTTTGAAAGTTGACCTCCTTATTGCTATTTGAGAATTGAGATGTTCATGTTGAATTTTATGCTATGGAAATTTTATTTAAAATATTTTGTTGTCATGCAAAGTCTTATCAACATTTATGCTAAGGATTTCCTATAATACTTTTATCACTCCTTCAAGGTTTTTTTTTTAATTCAAAATGAGTTCTTCTACATCAAGCTCAATGGGTTCAACTAGTGCAAATGTGTCTTCAACTAATCTTGAAGAAGATAAATTTTTTCCGCTTTGGAAGCACGTTACATTGACTCTAAAAAAGGGGGAAGAGAAGGAAATTCAAAACGGAAATGCAATTATTGCAACATGGGTTTTCAAGGGTCATATGTAAGAGTCAAAGCTCATTTGTTGCTAATAAAGAATGAAGGTATAAGGGTTTGTTTTGTTGTTAGTAGCAAAGTTGATATACTTTCGGAGTTACGAAAAGCTCATGAACAAGCTAAAAATTGAAAGAAACTGTCAAAGATTAAAATGGTTCATTTACCACCTTCCCCTTTTAACACTACAACTAGATTAATTGTTGATAATACAGGTGATTTTAAATTAGAAGGATATGAAACGAGGAAGAGAAGGCATTGGGCAACAGTCCCTTAGAGAAAGCGATGAATATGGGTGCTCGTGTAACTTTAAACTCTATGATTGTTCGCATGTTTTATTCTGATGGGTTGTCTTTTCATTTAGCAAGAAATCTTTTGTGGATGCTTTTAGACATGTTGCTGAGAATAATATAGCTGGGTATGTCCCTCCTGGATATAATTTACTACGGACAACACTTCTTCAAAAAGAAAAGGTAAATATTGAAAAATTGCTAGAGCCTATTAAAAAAACAGGGAATGAGAAGGGTCTTAGTATTTGTATTGATGGATGAAGTGATGAACAAAGAAGACCTCTTATCAATTTGATGAGAGCATAAGATGGTGGGGAACTTTCCATAAGAGCTGTTAATTGTGAGGGTGAATATAAAGATAAACTTTTATTGCTAAGTTGCATGGAGAAGTTATTCATCAAGTTGGGCATGAAAAATCGTTCAAATTATCATTGACAATGCTACTACTTCTGTTGTTGTTGGATCTATTATAGAGGGCATTTTTACAAAAATATTTTGGACTACATGCGTTGTGCACACACTAAATCTTGCACTCAAGAATATTTGTGCTCCCAAAGAAACAGGATTAGCTAGTTTTGCTTATGATGAATGCATTTGGATTAAACTTATGATTGATGATGTCATGTTTGTTAAAAAGTTCATCAAGAATCATTCAATGAAACTAGCTATTTTCAATGAATTTGTACCATTAAAGTTACTTTCAGTTTCTGACACATGTTTTGCTTCCTCGGTTGTCATGATGAAAAGATTTAAACTTATTTCTCGTGGCCTTCAAGCAATGGTCATAAGTGAGAGGTGGTCTTCCTACAGAGAAGATGATATTGGGAAAGCAACAACAGTGAAGGAAAAATTGAAGTGATATTTGGTGGGACAAAATAGATTACATACTCTCGTTTGCATTGCCCATTTATGAGATGTTAAGATATTGTGATACCGACAAGACATGTCTTCATTTGGTTTATGAAATGTGGGATACAATGATTGAAAAGGTGAAGGCGGCTATGTAACGACCCTAGCTGATACAACATGACAATGTCACGGCTCCGCTCTAGGCAACATTATTGGGCTGCAGCCCGGACGACGCCAGCTAGGTCCCGCTGGGTCTCCCTCGATGGACGTGGTCCCGAGTGGAGCCGGGCCTGGGTCCTCACAAAAAAGTGCACTTTTTTGTGAGGACCCAGGCCCGGCTCCACTCGGGACCACGTCCACCAAGGTAGACCCAGCGGAACCCAGTTGGCATCGTCCGGGCTGCAGCCCAAGCACCCCAACCTCTCTCCATCTACAGGCGGGTTGTTGGTGGCCACAGCCTCCCTTTGATGAGTCAAAATCGATAGTCAAGCGCGCACCACGGAGACTTCCCAGGAGGTCACCCATCTCAGTACTACTCCAGCCCGAGCACGCTTGACTATCGAGTTTGACTCATCAAAGGGAGGTTGTGGCAACCAACAACCCGTCTGCACATGGAGAAGGGTTGGGGTGCTTGGGTTGCAGCCCGGACGATATCAGATGGGTCTCGCTGGGTCTCCCTCAGTAGACGTGGTACCAAGTGGAGTCGGGCCTGGGTCGTCACAGGTTATCTATAGGCATGCAGTCAAGTTGGAAAATGAGGAGTCTATTTTCTATGATATGATACATCAGATTTTAGTTGAGAGGTGGACAAAAAGCACCACACCCCTTCATTGTCTTGCACATGCATTGAATCCAAGATATTTTTTTTGTTTTTAAGATATTATTTTTTACTTAAATTACATTGTCTATCGGTAATATATTACTTTTTTCCTATTATATAGGTACTATAGTGAGGAATGGGCTTGTAGCAAATCATATTCCTCTTCACATGGATGAAGAAATTTTTGTTATGCGAATAAAGTGTTTTAAGAAGTATTTTTCGAATCAAGATGAAAGGAGGATAGTCAATACTGAGTATGCTAAATTTTCTGGATGTCTAGAATATTTTTGGGATGCGGATGTTGAAGTCGGGAAAATCTCTACTCCAAAATTCGAATCAAATCAGTCTAAGGTTACTGATTCTGCGGTCTGATGCCACAATTCAAATGGCTATCGCGGGAGAGAAAAAAACTATCTAAAAGCACACCCCAAATGCTCCAGCAAAGAGGTCCCATAACGTACCCAGAAGTTGGGAGAAACTTCCCCTCCGCAACCAAAAGACTTGGGGAGGTACTAGACGGGCATGGTTTTGGCGAGTATCCACTTGGGGAACCTCAAGCTCTTCCAAAAGTCTCATTTCGAGTACCTCTGGGGGTCTATTTATAGAGAAATCTTGGGGGGGGGGGGGGTATATGCGAGTATCCAGCCTCTGCCAGCGAGTTCCAAGGGGCTACTCGCTCATTCTCGCGAGGTACTCGCTCAGACTCGCCCAAACATGCCTCTGTTCGCCCAAGCTCGTCTCTGCTCGCCCAATGGTCTGCGAATAGATGTCTTCTTGGACACTTCTGATCTCGACGAATTACGTGTTATACAGCGGATTCAATGATTGATAGAGATGCAATGGAGCCAATAGTTTGGTGGTTAGCACATGGGGCTTCAACACCCATGCTACAATCATTAGCCCTAAAACTATTTAGTCAACTGTGTTCATCTTCATGTTGTGAAAGGAATTGGAGCACTTACTCTTTCATTCATTCCATGAGGAGAAGTAAGATGACACCACAACGATGTGAAAATTTAATCTTTGTGCATTCTAATATTTGTCTTCTTACAAGGGGGACGCCACTTTATACTAAAGGATACACCAAACTACGGGACATTAGTGGAGATGCATTTGATTCTATGTAAGGTGTCGGTATTCTTGAAGTTGCTAACATATCGCTTGATGAGCCAAAGATGGAAGCAATATTATTTAATGATGAAGAAAATGATGACATTGAAATTCAAGAACTTTAGTCATTATAACATTTTTATTTGTTTTGTTGAACTATGTATGCCCAGATAGTCTATATCTTCATTGGATTTCTTTTGTGTTTGTTGAACTATGTATGTCATATATCTTATTTTGGATGGATTTCTTTTACTGTGTGTTTCTAGAGGATATTTTTAGTATAATTCTCACTTTCATCATTCCTTAGATTAATTTAATTTCTTTATGTGGATAATTTTGTGCATGTATGGTGATAACTGATAACATTTCATTCAATATATTTTTGCTGCGAAATAACATATTATATGTATTTTTTAATTTTTTTTCACATACTCAAACGTACTCGCACCGTGCTATTTTATGATTTTGTCGTACAGCATACCGGTACCCGTATCGTACATGTACCGTGTACCGGTACCCGTGCTTCATAGCTAGATATTATCTTCATCATTTCCTTGTTAACCCTTGCATTATTGCACCTTCCTTCACTGTTTCATGCAGCAGATCCATCCATTCAGCCACCAAAACCCTCCCCCTAGTCTTAGAACACAACAAAACTGCAGCCATCTGACCCTCCCAACAACATTCTGTTGTGGATGAACCAATCAAGCAACGCGTATGTTGCTCCCACCCTCCACTCCAACAGCTATCAGTCCTTTCTCCGTGAGTTCTATCAACCACGACCACTATCCTAGCCTATCTTTAGCCAAACTCCTCTCTCTTCCCTATATTCCTGCTGCTGTCCATCCGAAACAGCAATCAAACACCTCCAGCAGCTTCCCCCTAAGAACCACTCTTCATCCTTCCCTTCAAAACAGCAACCACGTCATTCTTGCCTCCAAAAACAGTTTTCGCCAACCTTCCTGACTAGTGTTGATCTTGTGGTGGATGTCTTGCCTACCTCTGAGGACACTACCCCCTGCTATGATACTCGTATGGAGGATCATCTCCCTAGAGATGGTTCCTGTGACAAGCGCTCAAATGAGCCTCCTAATGAGCCACCGTTTTCTTCTGAGGATAAGATTCACGTGAGCGACTCATTTACAAGGAATAGATCATTGACATCTATTCAAATCATATCCCCAATTTTCCCCGAGCGGGGGCCTAGAGCTTAGCATTACGTAGAGTTTGCTCCACATACACTAGAGGATACTCTCGTTGTTACGAGAGCCTACCTTATGACCTCTCACGCTCCTGATGAGTTCTTGGACACACTGCCTGCTGACCTACCAGATGAGTTTTTTCCTTCTTGGAGACACTAAACACACTCTATAGTTGCACCTTATTGTGGATGTCTTGAATATTCATTTGGTTGTTTGTAGCACTCGTAACATATTTTCATACATACAATCTAGTGAGTCTCCAGACGATTCACATCTTTTGAGAGACATATGACATGTCATGGACACGTAAATAAGTGTCGAAAAATACAAAGACATTTGGGGGCTCGCCGCACACTGGACAAATACTTTGATACCCCGCCCAAAGAGTCTCCTAATAGACCACCACATGGATACATTCAGTTCGTTGTTGCTTCACCTAGATAATGTGTCGTGTTTGTTTTGTTTCATATGCATCATTTATGTGAGTCTACCAATTCTTCTGTTCGTCGTTTGCATGATTCTTGTGTTTGTCGTTTGCACGAATCATCGAGGACGAAAGTAGAAATTCATGCAAGGCGAGCGTTGATCTGAAAGATTGTTGCCTGAAGAATGGCAGTTTATGTCAACCGGAAAAGGGCAAACGGTGGGATGCGGAAGGAGATCGTCGAGGCCAAAAGTGGGTTCTTCCCCTAGACGGGATCTACCACAAGAGCTGTGGAAGCTCCAGTAACACGATCGATGAGATATGGAGCAGCACAGGGATGGGCGTCAACCGTCAAGGGCCACGAAAACGTCAATTAGATTGGCTTTAACGAAGAAACGTGGATCTACAATAAAAAAAGTGGCAAGGGTGGAAGACGTGGAGCTGCGGGAGCGGATGAAGAAGCCGCAAGGCCCGCAATGAATACGGTGCTGAGAGAAATTCCAAGGAGCAAAATATTCCTGCTGTGATACCATGTTGAAATGTGATGGAAAAATATAAAGTACCTATTATTCTTCCCTTTAAGGGACATTTAAAGGACTACAAGGACACAAGAAACAAAGAGCTCATGTGGGAGTAAATACATACAAATATACTTAATAACTCGAATACAAAGATTAAAATAAAATATTTAACTAAAATGTGCTAACTCCAACTGGTTTAAAAAATCCCAAACGGTGAATTTCCAACTTACCGCTAAATCTATAATAGTAACACGGTGACAAAATCCCAGCAAGCTCATTGTGAACATGCACAAAAAAATAATTGAAAAGCTAATTTGAACTAAGAAAGCAGCAAAAATGGGGTTTACCTGTGTTGCTCACAATATGAGACCATTTTTCTCATTTGTTTTCCATTTTTCACAATGCAGTGCAACTACAATAAGAATAACAAAACAACTTAAATTTTCATTTCAAGAGGAATAGACCAAGGAGAAAAGTCATAAAATCTATGCATAAGGCATTCATGAGTCAATCCGGGTTAAATATGCACATGGGATAACATTAAACAAAAAAATAAATACAAAACAAATCTAGAAAGAGGGAAAATATGAACCCAAATGTCTCTCAAAAACATGATCAACAAAAGTACACAATACTATGACCCATTGTGCCTCTGAATTTTCCAGAAGCAACTGTCTACTGAAAAAGGAAATTAGGCAAGAAAAGGTTGCCCGAATTAAGTTTAAATAAATTCATGCTCAATGGATCAACCGGGAAAAAAATTATTTTAAAGAGGTAGTGTGTCACCAACAACAGAGAAGTTACTTTGAATCCGAAAAGAAAGAGTGGCATTGCTCAATAACGGCATTGCATTATGTAGAAAGTAATGGAAATGAAATATTTGGTGCGTTTTATTCTTCCACAAAGGGGCTTTGTAAAAATTAGGCTGAGAACTCAAAGAAGACAATGGTTTTGGCCTGCCGAAGCATAACTTCCCTCTTGCTATTCTTTGCAATATATAGAACTTTTTACAGGGAGCCATAATAGGCACATGTGCTAAAAAGGAAATAAGAAAACAAATTGAACACGGAGCCTTTAAAACAGCCAGCTCATGACACCTAATATTTTCTAAACATAGCCTAGTCAAACTAGGAAACTACTAAAAGCTAATAAATGGCAATGGTTTAATTCCAACATTCTCCTCCTAAACCTTGCCGTGCTTGCTGTCAACATTGATGAGGCCGATTTTTGACCTTAGTTCATGAAACTTGGTCTTACCGAGCGACTTTGTGAGGATGTCTCCTAGTTGGTCCTCGCTTCTGATGAATTTCACATTGATCAGGCCCTCTTCCGTAGACTCCCGGACGAAATGGTACTTTACTCGAATGTGCTTGCTCTGTCCGTGGAGTACAGGATTCTTGATTAAAGAAATGGCAGACTGGTTGTCCACCCGCAGCATTGGTGCCCTTGGTGTTGTTCCCTGCACTTCTGCCAACACCCGACTGAGCCATAAGGCTTGACTAGCGGCATTTGCAGCCGCTATGTACTCCGCCTCGCAGCTTGATTGAGCCACCACCTTTTGCTTCATGGATTGCCAAGTAATCGGGCTGCTGTTAAGGAAAAAGATCACCCTCATCGTACTTTTGCTTGTATCGATGTCTCCAGCAAAATCACTATCACTGAAACCAATCAACTTGGCTTCAGCCTCCTCCTTCCTGCCGAACCAGAGCCCCCAATTTTGAGTCTCTGCTACATAGCGTAGGATATGTTTTACAGCGGCGAGGTGGTCCTCCCGCGGATCCTCCAGGAAACGGCTAACGTATCCAACCGCAAATGCTAGATCCGGGCGAGTATTAACCAGATACCTGAGGCTCCCCACAACGCTCCTGTACTCCGTTGCGTCGACCGTCGGCTGTGTACTAATTTTGCTCAGCTTCAAGCGAACCTCCATTGGCGCTTGGCAAGGATTGCACTTGATCATGTTGCTTCTTTCCAAGATCTTGTCGGCATAGGCACCTTGACTTAGAGAGATTCCCCCGGCGCCCTGCTTTACCTCAATGCCAAGGTAGTAGTGAAGTAGGCCGAGGTCGCTCATCTTGAAAACTGCCGACATCTCCCTCTTGAATGCCTTGATGTCGCTGGGGCTTGAACCGGTGATCACAAGGTCATCGACATAGACCCCGACCACTAGCTGAGCGTCGCCATTTCGCCTGACGTAGATGGCGTGCTCTGACAGACTCCTCTTGAAGTCGAGTGACAATAGAGTATTATCCAGCTTTGCGTTCCAGGCGCGTGGAGCTTGATGCAGGCCATACAACGCCTTCCGAAGTTTGAGCACCTTGTGCTCCTTGCCGGTGATGATGAAACCCGCCGGTTGCTCGACGTAGACCTCCTCCTGTAGATCGCCGTTCAGGAATGCCGATTTGACGTCCATGTGGTGCACCTCCCACCCCTCGTGTGCCGCAAGTGCAATGAGCAGGCGCACTGAGTCGAGTCGGGCCACCGGTGCGAATACTTCGTCGTAGTCGATGCCATGCCGCTGTGCGTAGCCCTTCACTACGAGGCACGCCTTGTGTTTGGACACCGCCCCGTGCTCATCCCTCTTTATTTTGAATACCCATTTAACGCCGATTGCCTTGCGACCTGGTGGGAGATCAGTAAGGCTCCAGGTGTCGTTCTCCTCGATGGATTCTATCTCCTCTATCATCGCCTTCCTCCAGCTGGGAATGTTTTCAGCCTCGGCAAATGATGCAGGCTCGTCGGCGCTCACCGCGTGCAGCTCTTCGGCCGCCAGCGTGCGTGGTGCGAAACCAGGCGGCGAGGCCGGTCCAAGGATGTCGCTGACGTCCCGGTACCGGAGAGGCGCGTCATCATCATGGTTGGCGTCGAGGTTGTTGTTGTTTGAGCCATCCTATGAGCCGGGCTCCAGTTCATTTCTATTCCGCGCCGGGGAGAGGCGACTATTCTCCCGATGCTCCACCTTCAACATTATTAGTGTGTTGTGCTGCCTGCCCGTACTCCATTGTGAAAACATTGTCGCCACTGCTTGGCTCAATATCCTTGCCGCTGCTGCCCCAGTCCCACTGGGCTTCCTCTTCAAATATTACGTCTCGTGTCACATGGACGCATTTCGTAGTGGGATCGTACGCGCGGTATGCCTTGGAGCCGCGCTCATAGCCGATGAAGATCATCTTGCTGTCGCGGTCGTCTAGCTTCTTTAGGTTTGGCGTCGTATTTCGGACGTATGCTATGCATCCGAAAGTCCTGAAGTGGTGTACTGCTGGTTTCTTCCCATGCCACGCCTCGAATGGTGTCATCCCGTCCACGCTCTTTGTCGGGCACCGATTTAGTATGTAGACGGCTGTGCTTACAGCCTCACCCCAGAACCAACCGGGCAGGCATTTGGCCTTCAGCATACTTCTTGCAGTTGCCACCACCGTGCCATTCCGGCGCTCGACGACGTCGTTCTGCTGCGGGTTGTATGGCGCAGTGTGTTGACGGTGTACGCCCTCAGCCGCGCAATACTCTGCGAACCCAGCCGAGGTGAACTCGCCACCGCGGTCAGTTCGGAGCGCCTTCAATTTTTCGCCGGACTCGCCTTCTGCCCGCGCCTGAATCTCCTTGATGGCAGTCGCGGCATGATCCTTGGAAGGGATCGCGGTTATCCACATGTACCTGCTGAGGTCGTCCACTAATAGTAGGAAATATTTGTTTCCTCTGGGTGTCGCCGGCGTAATGGGGCCGCACAGATCACCGTGAACCAATTCTAACCGCTGCCGAGCCCGGTACTCTGCCTGTGCTGGGAAAGAAGTGCGCCTCTGCTTCCCAACTTGGCATGCCTCGCACAATCGATCCACCTGTCCGAGCTCCGGTAGGCCACGCACTAGCTCCTCCCGAGCCAGCTTCCGCAGCGTCGCGACGTTGACGTGACCGAAACGTTCATGCCAGCGCCACACCACCTCGTCCTCACGCTCGCGCACTGCCAGGTATAATGGTGGCGTCATTTTGATACGTAGAAGGTATAGACGGTTTGCCGTCCGGATTACCTTTGCTAGAAGCTGTTCACCAGGCTTGCGGATTCTCATTACCCCGGCGTCGAGCTCTACCATGTAGCCGTCTTCATCGAGCTAGTCGATGCTGATGATGTTTGTCGTCAGCTGGGGAATGAAGTACACCCCAGAGAATGAGCGGAGCTCACCGTTCTTGCACATGAACGTGACGGTGCCCCGACCCTCGATCTGCGCCACCGAGTCGTCCCCGAACCGCACGGTGCCTTGCACCTTCGTGTCCAGCCTTGCGAAGGCGGCCCTGGATCCTGACATGTGGTTTGTGGCGCCGGTGTCTAGGACCCAGGTCTCCGCCTCCCGCGCCTTCTCCTCGCCGAGATGGGCGAACACCTTCTGCTCCCGGATCTCGATCTGGGCGACAGCTCCCATCGGCTCCGGCCCAGATCCACCATTCCTGTGCTCCGGAACGGTTCTAGGCGGCGGTGAGGTGTCTAAGGTTGGGGATGACTTTACCAATAGGAGAGAGGCCTCCTCTTCGTCGTATGTTACGTGGGCCTGCTCCTGCTTAGGCTTTGACCAGCAATCACGAGCCCAATGGCCCAATTTTCCGCATCGTCTGCACTCATCGTCGGTGGGCTGATTTGAATTGGGCGGCCCGTCGAAATTTCCGCGCCCATGGCCACCACGCCCGCGGTTGCGCCCGCGTCGTCCTCCTCCCCTATATGTGTTGTCGTCACCTCTGGCACCACCGCCGGAGTGGTTCTCCGCCTCGTATTTCTTTCACCTTGCGTCCCACTCCTCCTCCGTGAGGTATAGCTTTCCTTCATGTTTTAGTGATGTCGGTGCTTCCTCGAATGTCTCCTCCGCCTCCCGGAGCCGCCCCACCAACTCGACGACCGTCATGGTTGACACATCCAGCAGCGTTTTGATTGCGATCGTGATCTGCTTGAAGGTGGGCGGCAAGCTTCGGAGGATTTTGGCGACGATTTCGACCTCCGTTAGATCCTCTCCGAGCGTGGAGAGGTGTGCTGCCATGTTAGTTAGGCGCAGTGCATAGTCCTCGACGGTCTCGCTATCGTTGAAAATGGTGAGGTCGAACTTCCGGTGCATCTGCTGTGCTGTCGACTTCTTTACGCGGTCGTCTCCGACCCTCATGGTCGCGATTGCGGCCCAGGCTTCCTTGGTCGTTTCCTTCTTGGCGACTGTCGGCACCATCTCTGGTGGTACCACGCTGCACAATGCATCGAGTGTCATCATTTCCTCTTGCGGATCGGCGTCGGCTCCTTCAATGACGTGCCAGAGAGCCCGCGCCCTTAACTTCACCTTCATCAGGAGCGCCCAGTCGGAGTAATTGGTCTTGGTGAGCACGGGGTAGCTATTCCCGCTGCCTACCTCACGAATCACCCTTTGGATTATGTCGCCGTTAGTCGAGGTGGACGAGTCGGCCTTCTGCTCCATCGTTTCACATGCCGGTGGATCGTAGCCTCTGATACCAAATGTAAAAACTAGGCTGAGAACTCAAAGAAGACAATGGTTTTGGGCTGCCGAAGCATAACTTTCCTCTTGCTATTCTTTGCAATATATAGAACTTTTTACAGGGAGCCATAATAGGCACATGTGCTAAAAAGGAAATAAGAAAACAAATTAAACACGGAGCCTTTAAAACAGCCAGCTCATGACACCTAATATTTTCTAAACATAGCCTAGTCAAACTAGGAAACTACTAAAAGCTAATAAATGACAATGCTTTAATTCCAACAGGCTTTATATAGGAACTACAACATGACTCACAACACCAATAGGCGGTGTGGGACTAAACACAATAATACTAAAATATTAATATCTCTAACACTCCCCCTCAAGCTGGAAGGGAAACCTACAGCTTGAACACAACATAAAACTGAAGGTAAAAGAAGGTTGGCAACATGGGACAAAACAACAGCCACTGAGGCCTAACCGCGTGTCACCGGGGATACTACAACCGGGCAAAGGCCACACGACGTTGGTTCACAAACCGACCACGACCACGCTGGATACACTCGGAGATGAAACTAGGTCAACCAAGAATGTCAAACCATTCCTACCACAAAGAGAAGAAAAGAAACGGGGAGACACAAACAACAGACAAAATCAACCTTGGGGCCATGTGTGACTAAGGCAGGAGTCGGAAAAGGGGCATTAGAGTCGTCGTTATCACAAACACTCCCCCTCACGTGGAATACGTGCAAGAAGGCATAGACTATGCATGTAGGCCGTGAAGAACACTCCCCCTCACGTAGATCACGTGCACGTGTGGGACCCTCGTCGGGTACATGAACCCATATCACATGAAGGAAGGCTGAAATCGTAAAGTGACGCAAACAACAACACAACAACCATAAGCAACGTAAAAAAAATACAAAGCTACAGTACCACCATCAACAACGAGCGAAGGGGGCAGCGGGATCCATATCCCCGGCGAGCGGAAAGACAAGACCAAAAGAAAATGACCGGCAGCAAATCAGAGCACTGCACCTTCTGCGGAGAAGCAGCGGCAGGGCAGATCTGGCTCTGGAGGAGGCGCAGCGGCAACATGAGGAGCAAAGGATGGAGCCCTCGTTGACGGGAGAAGCAGCGCTCAAAGGGGAAGCAGAGCCGTCGGGAGAAGCAGACGTTGTCGGGAGAAGCGGAGCACGACGGGAGAAGCAAGCGATGACGATGGAGCAGTCGATGAAGTTGATGACGCAGGAGGAAGCATTCGATCAAGACGTCGGGAGAAGCATCCGACAGGATCGATGTCGATGGAGCAGCGCACGACGGGAGAAGCTGTACATGCCGAAGCGGGCCACTGAGCCATCGACAAGGGGAGAATGTCTCGCTCCCGTCTCCGAAATCAGACGACGATCCCGTGGATGGGAGCGAGGGGAAAAACAATCTCCGTGAGCCCTAGCAGCCAGCAGGAGACAAAAAGAAATCACGGGTCGGGGGGGAACAGTGGCAGAAGCGGAAACCGGGAAAAAATTTATTTTAGGCTTTCAGATCGATGCTCTTATACCATGTAAGAAAGTAATGGAAATGAAATATTTGGTGTGTTTTATTCTTCCACAAGGGGCTTTATATAGGAACCACAACATGACTCACAACACCGATAGGCGGTGTGGGACTAAACACAATAATACTAAAATATTAATATCTTTAACACATTACACATTGAATACGAAATCGGTAGACAAGCTCCCGCAAACTCTTGAAGGTTGAAGGTTGGGACATCCAAAGAGTCTCCACTATGAGCCAAAAAAACAGGATATCTAAAAGATGCCCAGACATTCTTATCCCTCCCACTTATATAGATGACGGAGGGCAAGCTAAAATAAACATTAATTGATTATTTAATATAATCAATATTAATTAATTAATTAATTTAAACTACTTAATTACTAAATTACATATCAACATCCGAGGTTGTTTCCAAATATGCTCTAGTAGCTCACCGAGAGTGTTGTTGGTTGTAGATACTACACTATGCGCATTTTGTTGGCGATGCGAAGAGGTCTGCGGGCATGTGCATAACATTGGGGATGGTCGCAGATGGGGGTCGAGGGCGGAGCTGGAGCTGGTGATGTCGGCTAGTGCACAATGGTCGGGGAATGTATTCTCTCGACGATGGGGCCGGTTGTGTTATCTCCTTGCCCGTCGGTGGGTGTTTTTGTTCATGTGATTCTGCTGTGAAAGCCACAACGTGGCTGACCACTACAACTGACGGCGCAACTGCGAACTCAGGGACCAACAAGGTGTCCTGAAGCATGGAATGTGGGTGTTGTTACATTACTTTCTTGTTGGCAACATGGGTATAAGACTTGATAGTGAAGTTTTGTGGCATGACAAAAAATGTAGCCATAGTGGGAACTACAAATGCAGGCGGCAGCGAACTGATATGTGGCAACCTAGTAGTGATACGGTCGAACTCGTCGAGTCAATCAAGTTTGGCCTTGAGGTCGGCTAGGGTGGACTGGATTCGATGGCAAAGAGTAAGGTTGTGAGGGTGTCGATATTGGGGCTAATTCTCAGCGAATTTTTGATCAGCAGATAGAATCCAACAGGTCAAACCATCATTACCAACAAGGACGTTGCAATGGTTCCGAAGAGAAACTAAGTGACATTGCTTAATAACAACATTACAATGCACATTGCATATGAACAAGATACAATCAAAAGACAAGCTCCCACCAAATCCCAGAGGTTGAATCCTCCAAAGAGCTTCTCTCCACTACGATCCAAAAACACAATGGATGTTGTTAAAACCCAAGATTAAAAGCCCAAAAGGGGCTCAATGAACATTTTCTCTTTCCTGCATTTAGTTTCACATCTTCAAAAGTAATTTTTTCCTCATCTACTCTATATAAAGAGGGGAACTGCTATGTAATATTTAGATTATTTGGAATAATATCTATATTTCACATTCTCACATGGTATTCGAGCAAGGAGTAATTTTTTGTTGCTCTCTCATTTCTACCTCCTTTGTAATTTCTCCCGCTCATAGACGGACCTAACCAATTTCATGTGTACCACCCTGTCTTACATGAGAGATAGCAACTCACAAGGCTCTGTGTCCAGCACCGATCACGGCCTTAGTGAACTCATCCTCTCCGACCTCACGAGCTCTTCCTATTACCATTACTCGCCGACGGTGCAAGCTCATCTTGTTCTAGCACCGATAGTTTAAGAAATCATGGTCTACTGCTCCACCTATTATAAGAGAATGACTAGCCAAGACCATCTTGCAAGCTCCATTCCGACCTCAGTGCAAGTTTGCGATTTCTCTATCGCGCGAGCGACCTCTGCAGCATCTTTGCATTGTTGACTGTCATCACCATGATTGTGATTGTTGATGTCGTTGACCTCCTCGTGTGACCTCCTGTGAGTAATCTCGTCGACCCTCCATCGTGTGAACTCTCGAGCTCAGATTAGAAACCCGCAGCTTGTGTCTTCGAGCTTCAATTGTGTCCTCATCTTCAAGCTCGCAAAACTCATGTGCCGACTCCTTGCCCAAAGAACTTGTTGTCGGCATGATCCAAACCGCAAATCTCATGTGTTGATAAATACAAACACCAAGTACTAGCCCACAGATCTCTTGTATGCGTTTTGTACCTCCTTTGCACCCTCCTCTTTTATAAAGGATTGTTCAAACCAGAAATCCCTTTAAGTGAGCTTCCTTAGTGCATCTCCTTTTGCGCGCTTATGGGCCGTGAATTCTTGCGCAACTTCCTCCCCAATCAGTTCCCTCCTGCGAGACCTCCTTTGACTAACTCGTCGATCTCCTCTCTCTAATCAATGTCGAAAACTCCAAACACTCTTGCTCCTACACCCACAATTAAACCCAATGCATCTGGAAATTGCAGGCTGATTTCCAAATTAATGAGCCCAAATTATCCAGATTGGAGAGTTTCTTTAACTTTTCTTTTGTGCACTCAACGCAAACGTTATCATCTCACTGACATTCTATCTGCCCATATGTCTCCCACCTATGACGATTGTGAAGTCTTTTGATGCATGCTTGTCTATCATTCACCATGATGACACTATAAAGACGGCATGAGACCATCCATTTTGATCTCTTTCTAGACCAACACTCTCTCCTGATGTTGCATATAAAGGAGTTCAATCTCTCGGCGCAAAACTTCTCAAAAAATGTTCTTCTCTACTGACCTTGTAACTCGGCAGAAACATTTTCAAAAACTCCTTATGGTCTGCCATCTTCTTTGTCCTCCAGATTCCTACAGGATAATAAGCCAACAATCTTGAGAGAACCTAACACTCTCACCTTGGATTCAATTGTCGCTCGTATTTTTGTTGTTACCAACCTTTTACAATGGCCTTTAATTATGTCCCCTCCACCCTCCAATAATTTAACTCAAGATGTCGATCTCGGATCCTGTGTTATCAAGGCGCTCCTGAGGCGCCGGGCGCACCGGACACACTACATTGCGCCTCAGCAAGGCTTAAGCGGGCGATGTGCCTGAGGAGCACACGTAGGTGCAACCAAGGTGCACTTAGGCGCCCAATTTGCTGAAATTTAGCAAATTGGGAGCTCAATTAATGAAAAACCATTGAATTGATCGCGCAATTCACTGATTTTATTTTTTTCTCATTTTTGCGCCTCAATGTCTCAGGCGCGCGCATGCGCCTAGGCTCCAGGGTCCCTTTGCGCATCGGTTTGTCTTGCGCCTTTAATAACATAGCCTGAATCTCATCGTGGTCGTGGGGGCGCACTGTGGGTCATGGGTGATCAAAGCCCTCTTTGCTTGCAGCATGTATAATGACCTCCCAAACACGTAGCTCGAAAGAACGACCGTTGGCACCCCAACACACAGCTCGAAAGGATCAGCCTCAACTGTTCCACATCACCAACTGAGTTGCAGCCTTATCTAGGAGATTTGGGGTTCAATCCCCAGTCTCAACAACCCGCCATTGGAATTAGCAACTACGGTCAATCAGATCCATGGATATGGGTTGGGGTCACTGGTTTGCAAACTTGTAGCGCACCCACAGTAGACCGGGCGTTACATTATGGAACGGCTTGGTCATCATGTTGAGAAATGATTTATCAAGAATCCTCACCGCGTCCTTAGGCCCATGTCAGTACTATTGCGTCAAAGACGTCTTATACCCGTCCACTCCATCGCCAAAGTCCAGTCGAGGGTTCTCTTTGACAAATATGAGCCTCACATTAGTGCCTACAAGAAATCTGCCTCCACCGCAACTTCTTCAAGTAATGTGCATGTTGCTACATAGGGTAAGTGGTCCATCTACTCTCTCTTCTTCTCACCTCGAAAAGCATAACCGATCATGTGAGTCTCATTTCTTTTTTTTCATTAATCGTCTACCTTTTATCTACTTTTTAGCGTAAGACACAAGTTTCTCTTCTCCATCTGGATATTACCTTTTTCCCACACCTCTCGTGTGTTTGATTGTGTTGCTTTCATCCAGACACATGCATCAGGTCCAGATAAACTCTTCGCTCGAGCCGCCAAATATATCTTCATGTGGTACTCTCCAGCTCATAAGAGATATCTTTATGTTGACCCTATCTACAAATGTTAATAAGTATCTGTTGATGTCAAATTTGAGTCTAACTCTTATTTTTCCAAGGGCAGAGATCCAGTTACTCTTGAGATCCCTCCTCTCTACCACCTCCCATTCTCCCACCGTTGTTTCATCATTTCCCATCATTCAAGATTCTTTATCAGATATCGTACAACTGACACCAGCTCCTGCACATGTAACTCCTCTTTCACCTTTTCCTTATAATTATTGTTTCCTCCCTACTTTTCCACCCGTCCTCGCTCCTTCCACACCAGAATTCCTGTTGTCAGCTCCTATGCCAACTCTCTTCTCTTTGAATGGTTCCATCACCTCTGCAGACTCGAACCTAGGATGTTCTATTGCTCCAAAATGGGGTAAAGGGGAGTTCACAACATCCTCTTACTAATGTTGTATTGAATGTCAATCTCAGCCTTTCATGCAACAAGTTTGTTTGGGCACTCTCAACCACTACCATACCTACTACATATCATGAAACTCTTTGTATACCTTGGTGGGAAGCAGTGGAGGATGAGGAAATCTTTGTCATGACATCACGGGGTACATGGATTCTTGCCCCTACCCATCTAAAGCCTATGTCGGTTTTCATTGGGTCTTTTTCATCAAATTTCTCTCAAACAACATTGTAGATCGGTACAAAGCTAATCTAGTTGTCAAGAGCTCATCCAGACATGTGGTGTTGATTTCTTTGACATCTTATCTCCAGTTGTCCGCATCATATTATTCAGATATTCTTTTTTATTAATGCCCACAAGAATTGACAAATGTTCCAGCTTGATGTCAAAATATCTTATTATATGGTGACTTACATGAAGTTTATATGGATTAACCTCCTGCTTATGTTGCTCAAGGAGAGTCTCAGGTGTAGAACCTTCGGAAGGCCATTTATGGTCTTAATCAAAGCTCTCGAGCATAGTTTTACAACTTCAACTAGGTCATCTCTATTATTGGTTTCTTCAAAAGCAATGTCGATCACGTTCTTTTTATACGGAAGATCAACCATACACTGATTATTCTTATTGTCTACGTGAACAACAAACTTCTTACCAGATATGGCTCCGCTGGAATAAAGAACATGGATACTTATTGGGAATTAAAATTATGATCGCAATAACTTCATAGTTCTCTCCCAACGCAATTATGACCTAGATCTAACTAAGCAAAACAGGTCCCCTTGGAATGAAATATGTTCGGAATCCGAAGTATATAGGAACTGACAAATTTTGGGATGAGACATCCCCACTTCTACAAGATATTACTCAATACAGGGATCTGGTCGGTAAACTCTTTTATCTTTTATGTTCTTAGAAAGGACAGTCAATTCATACAAGCTCTCAAAGAGTGTCACTTAAAAGTTGTCTTTAAATATTAGAATATATCAAATGGTCTCTACGAATGTATTATTGTTTCAAAAGAAACAATCATTTATACATTGAAGCATATTCTAATGCAAGTTATACATATAATAAATAAGATCAAAAACTCCAGTAATGGATTCTGCACACATGATGAAGAATATCTGATCACTTGGAAAAGCATGAAATAAGTAGTGATGTCCAGATCAAGTGCAGAAGTTGAATACAGAAGTATTGTTCATGCTATTTAAAATTAAAGTAATCTAGAATACTTCTAAAAAACATGGGAGAAATCTACGATTATTCTCTAACAATGATTTGTGATGATAAAGGTATCATTTATATACCAAACAATCAAGTCCATCAAGAAAGAACAAAAAAAATTTATATTTATTATTACTTCATTAGAGAGGAAATTATCAAAAAGCAAACATGCACTCTTTTTTTGTTTTTTCGGATAAAGAGTTTGGTCAATATCTTCACAAAACTAATTACATCTTTTTTCCAAACAAGTGTTAAATTGGGAATGATAGATATATACACTTGAGCTTGAGGGGAGTGTTAAAGCCCAAAAAGGCTCATTGTACATTTTCACTTTCTTGTATTTAGTCCACATCTCCAAGTATAAATTCTTCTTCCTCCTCTACTATATATAAAGAAGAGAGCTCTCGTGAAATATTTAAATTCTTTAGAAATTATTTTATATTTCAAACTTTCAAAGATACAAAAAAATGCATAAACACTCATACCCCTCCTTATATAAATGCAGAAGGGCAAACCTAAAAGAAACATTAATATATTAATTAACATAATTAATATAATCATTGTCAAGTAAGAATAATTAATTAATATTAACTACTTAAGTAATACCAATTAATTACTAAATTACATATTATCATATCAACATTCAAAGTGGTTTCCAAATGTGCTCTGGTGACTCTTCGAGAGTGTCGCTGCTTGTAAACACGGCACTCAACGCGTTTTGTTGGTGATACGAAGGGGTCGACTCAGGTGTGTGTGAAACATAGTGGAATTGATTGTTTAAAATAGAGATAACTTAGTTTGGGATGTAATAACCAAGGGCAGAAGATACACGACTAAGGTACAAAAAGAATATAATAGTTAAGAATGTAATGTTCTGTGTTTCATGTCGTCAGCTACCTAGCAATTTTGAACCGATGCAGCGCCCTCATTCTTGCCCACGGTTACATCTTATGGTTTAATTCCTCGAGCTAGTGTTGCTCGCAACATTGCACGCATTTGACGTCTACGAGTGCCTCACATGATCTTCCCCTTCTAGCGAATGTCGTCTCTGCTCGATCCGCGCAACATCCACATCGTTGTGTTCCAGCCGGGCATTTCTAACGATGCTTCCTCGGGATAAACCAGAGCGAGGTTCCTCTCCAACTTGGTGTCATTCCAGTCACCACAATGTGATTATGCATCTCCCTTTATGGCGCTGACACTACTTGCCGCAGATCAACAGGTCGCATGCCACCTTCTCTACTCCCGTCGGCGCCAACCTTCCGCAAGAACCCACACCTGACCCCGCCCCATCGTCCTAGCATGTCGGCAACCTTCCCTAGTGCCTGACGACCTCGACACTGCTTCTCTGGGTCGAGGCCAACCACACGTTGTTCGCTCATCTCTGTTGGTCCTACCGTCCTCCAAATAGCGGCAACTGTGTCAGAGCACTTTACTCAGTCCGCCCTCTAGTCTCATAGGAAGCCTCTACCTGGGTCGCAAGCTTCCATCGACTACCCACATCTTCTTCAAGTGTCAGCAAGACGGCTAGGGCTACGAAGCCCTCCAGAAGAAGCACTTGAGTCCTCGTCGTCTGCTGAAGGAAAGGTCGAAAGTGCCTTCTTCTTCCTCCCGCGCACAGGCGACAGCAGCAACAACACAATTCTTCTTCCCGCACATGTGCTCCAATATCATCAGCGTCATGGCGCCATCGTCACCAGCAGCAGCGCTCTTCTTCTTTGATCATCCTTAAGACTAGCCGCTCTAGGTTTGCAGTCAGAAGGTGACATCCAAAAACATGTGTCGACACTGTCGACTTCCAACTGCAATCGAACCACTCTTGCCATCCCTGAAGCCACTCACGTGCGCCTCGTCCTCTCCAATCCAACTCTCAAGCAGCACGGTCTTCTATCGAGCTGAGCAACCCGACAGACTACTATTGTGCAGTTCGTCATCTCATTGAAACCACGCGTCATTTTTCTATCCTCGAGCCTACCATGACAACAGATCGAGCAACCTTATCCCAAGTTTAATTAGTTGCTTTTTTAATTAATTCCTATGCTCTGTTTGGCGGGGCGTATTTGCTCCAGTGTGTCGCGGTTTTTCCAACAGCTCCACCAAACAAAATTTCACCCCCTCCAGCAGGAACCACCACCACCCTCCTCCCGCTCTTTTCCCTCAATTTGGAGTCGTGAAAATTTTTCACGACTCCAAATCGTCTGACTCCCCTCGCTGCTCTTCCGCCCCTATTCCGCAAAAACCTTTGCATCCCGCAGGCCCCTTCTTGGCGATTCCTTCTCCCGATTCGTCGGCGACAACCTCTGACGACCTGCGATTACTTATCCCGAGTCGTCGTAGTTCTTCATCACCGTCTGCATGCTTCTTCTTCCTTCTTTTTGGCCCGACATCTTGCCTGGAAGTCTTGTCCTCCGCCTGTAAGCCTCTCCTCTTTCCTGTTTCCGACGATCTGGAATTTTTTGAGATAGATCTGGAGTTTTTTGTGTCTTCGCAGCAAGATGAGGTTGATGTATATACAGATCTGGAGTTTTTTGAGAAAGCTCTGGAGTGTTTTTGCATCTTCGCAACAAGATGAGGTTGATGTTTATACAGATCTGGAGTTTTTTTTCTCTTGGATTGATTTTTCCTTACATTTGTAGATGATGCAAATGTCGAAATGATCACATGTTCTTTGAAATGAAATGATCTCTGAATGTTATGGAGTATTACATGCTTCAGGGGGCAAGTTTATAAACATACATCTCATAAATGTTATGGGTTTTTGGGTAATTGTATTCTTTATTTTTAGGCTACTAGAATGTCTTTAAATTAAAAAAAAGTAACTGCACATCGCACAACTAATTTGTCAAACAGCTTCTCCGTTTGAAACAACACTGCAACAGCTGTTTTTCCAAACAGTTTCACAGATTCTGTCATCATTCTGCAAAACAGCAGATTATTTCATTACTGCTTCTCACCACTACTTCTCCAGTCACTACGGCTGAGCAAAACAGAGTCTTAATAGAGTTAACTTCGTAATCAATTACTTATGTTGGGCGTGAAGCTAAGCACCGTCGAGGCGGCTCTCTTTCCTCTCCCAGTTCACCTAGGGTTGGGTCTTTTGTCTCCCTCAATCACCCACCATGCACACTCTCCTTTGCCATGTCGGCTCCATGCAATTGTATATAGCACCTGCGAGTATGTTGACGCTCCGTCTCTCGACGCCACCACCCTTGCAGTGACGCGTTATCGAGAGTTCTGGCGGGAAATCAAGGAGCCAAATGTTCGAGTCTTCCACGATCATTCAAGCTTGAGGGAGAGCTCGATTTGAAGGACGGGTGAGATGTTATGGGTCCCACGCCATAAGTTACCTAGTATTTATATTATGGTGTATTTCTGTATTTGTCAAGTTGTATTGAATCGAGTATATGAGTCAGGTCATAGTTACGGATAGTAGCGTCTTCATGTTTTAATGTTTTATTTATGTTGGGTATTTACACCCATGTCACTTGTATTATTATAAATAGACCCCTTGGTTCATCGTATAAATATATGAAAAAAGATTAATCTAAAATTCTCCTTCTCTCACAAGCTTCTTCTCTCTCTCTCTCTCCAGATTCTCTTCTCATCATCTTCCTCATTCTAGGGTTTCCCCCTTGTATCTCGACTCCACTACTTCCAACAAAGCCCCAGAGAAAGACCATAACATATAACCAAAAGTAACATGAATAAAATAAAGTTGGAATATGAAGGGTACTATCTTTACATATAAATGCATTCATAAAATATTAAACAATTATTTCAGGTAATTTTAGAGTTTCACTTTTTAATTAATATGCAAATTATAGTTGTAATGTTAGCTTTGGCAACGGTACAATAACAAACATTTCCACAAACAAAATTGAAACCAAATGCAGAGAAAATAATATAATGCAAATTATGCTTATTTTGACGTTAATCGATTCTCTTCTTCATTGTTAGGGAAGACATGGAAGGCTTGATCAATTCGTAAAGTTAAATATTACATCATATATGATGATATAAAAAGGTATGCAGAAACAATGGCATAACATATATCAAACTATAATAATTAGCATAGTCTATCATCATGTTCTAGCATACCTCCATGCGATATCCTGCTCTTGATGCACACATAGCATGATAGTAGGTCGAACATTTGTAACATTGTGTGCAACAACCATGAACCTGCTTACATATAGAACATGTCTGAGGGGACATGAAAATGCATGCAACTCATCAGTGAGTTAATAGTCGCTACACGCAACATATAAAAAAAATATTACAAACACCATATAATTCAACTTCTTAGCATCATTTAAAGAATTTACCTTTGCCAGTGACTGTAATGGGACATTCAATATTCCAACAGCAGGCTCCATCTTTTCGTCGCTTAAGAAAGCGACTTCTGGTTGGAACCATGCACATGTAACATGAACCCAGAGTTCTTCAATATCAGTTGGCTTCAAAGCACCGCCTACAAAAGTTTTCACAAAGTCGGTGCATTCACATACGTGATGTAAGCAAATTAGTAATTAATGTACTGAATGAACATGAAAATCATTCTTCCAAGGCTCTCCTATGCATCGTTTAAATAGACAATTGAACAAATTGTTAATGTATATTTGGACTAATAACGGATTCGGAGGCATAACGGGTCAGTTCGGACACGTGTAGATCCGATACCCGTAGAAACTCCTTGGGTTTTCCTATTTATACCCGCCTAGGGGCAACGGGTAGGGGATTCCACTTTGATCCCCATCCAGATGCTTCGAGCAACACTTTCAATCTCGAAGTTAATGCCCCGGTTGCTCGAACCGTCTTCCGTAACCGTTTTTTCTCCTTCGTTCTCCATCCCGCCGGCAATCAAATCGGGAAGAAAAATCCAGCACCGCGGTTCCTCTGCTTGATCGCGAAAAAGGAGAAACGAATCCCGTCCGCCGTCGCTGAAATCGGAAAGGGCCAGCCACCGTTGTCGCCGATTTTGTACGGAGTGTTCGATCGCGAGAAAGAAAAATAAAAGCAGGTCGATTGCTTCCACCGAATCTCGTTACCGTCGCCTGGAGCGGGAAGGAAGAAGACGTCGCTGTTCAAAGTCGTGAAAAACGAGTTTCTCACCCGCCGCTGCAGTGGAGAACGATTGGTTTTTGCCGCTGTTTTCATTGTCGTCCCTGATCGGAAAAGGAAAACGCAGAGAAATCAACTCGACGTCGGAGTTCTGCCTCCGTCTGCCTCCAGATTTGGGAAGAATTTCTCTGGCTGCGCTGCTCGATCCAGAGCCGCTGGTTGAAGTCGGAAAAGAGACGGGTTTTTTTTTGCTTCCCGGCGATCGATCGAATAGTGGAGAAAAGAAATTTTTGGTCGTCGTTCTTCTCCTGTTTCGCCATCGCCGCTTGAATCGAAATCAAGGGAGAAAGAGCGAATTTTTTTTATTTCCGTCGTTGTTCTTCCGTCCCGCCTCCATCTTGCGGCTCCTTCGTCAGACCTTCATCGGTAGTCATCTCAACTACTGTGCAGAGCTTGGCAAGTACCACTCCATATCAACAAGGAATATATCATTTTATTCTTTCGATTTCTGGAGGAAGAAAGGATTGTTGCTAAAGAGGTGACCTCCGAGGCCGTGGAAGTTTTAGGAGGAGGCAGCCATATTGAATCCATCTCTCAATTTTCAATCAAGAGAAGAGTGCAACCTCGCTCTCGTAACCGCTATCACAATGATGAAGGGGTCAAATTTCTCCTCTCCGGTGCCGATGATAAAGCTGGAAAAATTCACGGCAACCGAGTTCAACGACTGGAAGTTGAATACGCAGTTTGGAATGAAGTACCTGAACGTGTTTTACACAGTTCAGTCTGATCGTGCTGCTGTTATGGGGACTGACGATGAGGCCCAGTGGATTGCTGATGAGGACTTCTGCCGCGACTACCTGCTGAACTGCTTGTCCTCCAGCCTGGCGAAGACGTACATCAAAATGAAGACCGCCAAGGAAATCTGGGAGGCACTGGAGGAGCACTTCAGGCAAGAGAAGGATCTGTCCAAGGCACACCTAGTGGACAAATTCCACTCATTCATGTTCGACGAGGAGAAGGCGATTCTCCCTCAGGTATCGGATTTTGAAGTTATAGTAGATTCTTTACATAGTGAGAACATTTCCCTGCCAGACAGCTTTGTTGCTGGCACGATTATTTTTAAACTGCTCTCTACGTGATACAACTTTAAAACTGAAATATACCGCAAGAAGATGCAGGTCGGTCTTAATGACCTCAAGCGATTTATTCGCATTGAGGATGAAAATAGGATTCGACACGCTTTAGAAACTGTTAGCAAGCAGAAGCCTGCAGCTAACATGCTTCTTAGTTCTAAACGCGTGTCGAACCCTAAGAGGACCAGACCCTCCCATGGTAGCTCCCAAGTTGCAGGCCCTAAAAAACGCAATAAAAAATTCAAAGGCAAGTGTTTCAACTGCAACAAGTGGGGACACAGCGCATCTGATTGCAGGATCCCTAAAAGGGAAAGAACCAAAGCACCACAGGATGGCAACCAAGCCAATATGGTTAGCCAAGCTGAGCCTTCCGACTTTGTTGCAATGGTCGGAAACGCTACGGCCAACACGGAGTGGTACTTGGATTCGGGGGCGACGTGCCACGTTTGCAACAATTCTGCTCTTATGACAGGTCTCACTACTGTGAAAGAGTGTGACGGTGGCCAATGGCGACACAGCTGACGTACTGAAGGTGGGGAACGCAACCTTGCTGCTGTCCTCAGGTAAGTCTTTAATTTTAAAGCATGTCAAATTTATTCCTTCACTAGCTGCTAACTTAGTGTCTATTAGTCTATTATGCGATGCTAGTTATGTCATTTACTTTTTGTAGCGGTAGAGTAACACTGTCAGTTAACTCACACTATTTTGGATGTGCATACGTCCAAAATAGGATGTACCGACTAAGTCTAGCAAATGAAGTAGTTCAACAAGTTCAAACAAACTTAGTTAGCCCTAAGACTCTACATGAGAGACTAGGACACGTGAACTATAGGAAAATGTTCCAAATAGCTAGAACTCACCAGATCACATTAGACACTAAGTTACAGCCTGAGAAATGTGACGTGTGTGCTCAGACTAAAATCACTAGGAAACTTTTTAGTGCGGTTACTAGGAGCACAACACCTCTAGAGCTTATACATTCCGACATATGTGATTTAAAAAATTTTGTCACCAGAGGAGGAAGGAAGTATATGATCACGTTTATAGATGACTGCTCTAGGTTCTGTCATATCTATCTTCTTAAAACTAAAGATGAAGCGTTTGAAAAGTTGTCTTTTCAAAACCAGGGTAGAGAACCAACTAGACATGAGAATTAAGAGGTTTAGAAGTGATAAAGGAGGAGAATACATGTCCAGTGAGTTCCGGGGTTTCCTTGCCTCTCAAGGGATCATAGCAGAAACCACTGCTCCTTACCCCAATCGAATGGTATAGCCGAGCGAAAAAATAGAACGTTAACAGAGATGTTGAACTCTATGTTGCTCACTGCTGGCATGCCTACTGCCTATTGGGGAGAAGCAGTATTAACTGCAAACAACATTCTGAACAAAGTCCCGCATGCTAAGTTAGACGTCACACCCTACGAGCTTTGGTTTAAGAGACCCCCGACATTGACTAAACTTAAGACCTGTGACTGCATAGCCTATGTCAGGGTCTCTGACCCTAGACGGTCTAAACTTGGACCTAGGACCAACACGTGTGTCTACTTAGGTTGTGCTGAAGATAGTGCTGCAGATAGATTCTTAGACCTGTCTAATAATATAATTATTGAATCTAGGGATGCTGTGTTATTTGAGGATAAGTTCCTTAAGGATAAGAACATGACCATCCCAGGTATGCAAGCAACTATTACTGAGG
Source organism: Platanthera guangdongensis (assembly GCA_039583875.1). Taxonomy (NCBI): domain Eukaryota; kingdom Viridiplantae; phylum Streptophyta; class Magnoliopsida; order Asparagales; family Orchidaceae; genus Platanthera; species Platanthera guangdongensis. The sequence continues at coordinate 194,710,028 of CM077148.1, forward strand.
AAGAACCTGAATCAGTACCGAGCACCTCCTATTCAGTCCCGGTAGACCATAATGTCCTAGAGTCTAGACGAACTTCGATGAGAGAGAGAACTCCCAGAACCTTCGGTAGTGATTTTGTCACTTACCACGTTGAGGCTGATCCATCCACCTATAAGGACGCGATGAGATCAAGGGATTCCCTACTCTGGAAAGAGGCCATTGATGAAGAGATGAACTCTTTGCTTCAGAACAACACCTGGACGTTGGTTGATAAGCCAAAAGGGGCTAAAACTATAGGGTGTAAGTGGGTTCTGAAAAAGAAGCTCAATCCTGATGGTAGCGTAGCTAAGTATAAAGCGCGTCTGGTGGCTAAAGGTTTCACACAAGTTAGTGGGGTGGATTACTTTGATGTATATTCACCAGTGTGTCACTTAGCAACCATTAGGATACTACTTGCTATTGCGTCTATTGAGAACTTTATTGTTCATCAAATGGATGTTAAGACTGCGTTTTTGAACGGAGATCTGACCGAAGAGATATACATGAGCCAACCTGAAGGTTTCATAATACACGGTCACGAAAGTAAGGTCTGTAAGTTGATCAAATCGCTATACGGACTTAAACAAGCACCAAAATTATGGCATGAGAAGTTTGACTATAGTGTAAGGAACATGGGATTCATGTCGAGTCTCTCGGATAAATGTCTTTACATACGTCATAGATCGAACAAAGTCGCTATAATATGCTTGTATGTGGACGATATGCTTATTCTTGGTTCTGATCAATCCGTGGTGGATGACGTTAACTCAGAACTAATGCAGACGTTTAGCATTAAAGACCTAGGTGTAGCTGAGACTATCCTAGGCATGCAAGTGAGCTTTGGGAAAAATGGCATTTTCCTAAGTCAACGCCACTACATAAAGTCCTTGTTGGACACGTGGGGATACAGTGAACGTAGATCAGTAGAGACACCTTACGATTATAATAATCGCTTGAAGCCCAATGATGGAGCTGCGGTTAGACAGTCAGATTATGCTAAACTGATTGGTAGTCTCATGTATGCTATGGTCTGCACAAGACCTGACATAGCCTTTACGGTCGGCATGTTAAGCAGATTCACTAGTAATCCTAGCCAAGACCATTGGGATGCCCTCGATAGGCTGATGCGATAGCTAAAGCACACCCAAAAGTATGCTTTATATTATCATGGTCATCCTCCAGTGTTGGAAGGATATTCTGATGCATCATGGTGCTCAGAATTAAACGACAGCAAGTCCACTAGTGGATTTATATTCACACTAGGAGGAGCAGCTGTAGCCTGGAAGTCCAAGAGACAATCATGTATTGCACTGTCTTCTATGGAATCCGAACTCTACGCTTTAGCTTCAGCAGGAGAAGAAGCAGAGTGGATACGAGATTTGGTGATGGACATTCCACTGTCAAGCCTGAAGTTGAGTTCTGTTGCAGTTTACTGCGACAATCAGGCTACTAAAACGATTGCTACGAACACGTTGTTCAATAGCAAAAGAAGGCAACTACGGATGAAACAAGCCTGGTTGACCTCCCTTACGAGTCAAGGGATTGTGAACCTCGTTGATGTGAGGTCAAAAGATAATGTTGCAGACGCCTTAACAAAGGGCTTAAATAGAGTTCTCACCATTAAAACATCGGGGGAGATGGGATTAAAGTTCATAGAGATATGAAACTTCCTCCTATGTTTATGTTTTCATAGCAAGAACCTATAGTCGCAACATTCAAGCATCTAATAACAGACTGAAAACCCCAAATAATTTCTTGATGAAAGCCCAAGATGGTTAGATGGTAGTCATTCCACACCTGATGACTTAACATCTTTCTCGTTGTAAGCTGATTTGAGAATTATTCAACTGGGAATAGAAAGTCGTTGTATGTGTTAATCTAACATTAGTGATCATAGCACATTATTCCACATTTGATAATATTGCAAATGACGGTGTGCAAAATCATATGATGAGGTACATAGTGGTCACTAATGCGTAAGATAACAACGTTTGATTTATTAAAATCAAAACTTGATTGGTCCTAGCTAGACTGGATAGAGATGCTGACAGTGTTACTTCACTACTGCTACAAGTGCTAAGCTCATTTAGGTAGAGCTAGTTTACTTTGATATGTCACTGCATATGTTTATGAATTCATAGAGTCTGACTCATGAAATTCCTTGCAGGCACTGGTGAATATGAAGGAGAGAAAGTGGATTTTGACATAGATGATGATGATCTACTGTCCGAGTAGAATTGTTACACGTTTATCTATAGTCATTTTTGTTTTCCAGACTTTTTATTATTGAGTAGCACTTTTATTTGCTGGATATATTATGTTATTGTTTTAAGACTCATGTTTGTGTTTTCTTTAAAAATTGTGCTAAGTCTTATGAAAATGTGTAAAGTCGGAAATTTATTTTTGATATTCTCCACTTTCTGCACTCCGAAACGTACACGTTATTTGTCACAAATATAGGAGGAGATTGTTAATGTATATTTGGACTAATAACGGGTTCGGAGGCATAACGGGTCAGTTCGGACACGTGTAGATCCGATACCCGTAGAAACTCCTTGGGTTTTCTTATTTATACCCGCCTAGGGGCAACGGGTAGGGGATTCCACTTTGATCCCCATCCGGATGCTTCGAGCAACACCTTCACAAATTTGATGAACAATTTTACAAAGCTCAAGATAGAAATGAAGAAGCTTGAACAATATCTCATACATTCAATTATGTTGGCATATTTATTTATCTTGATAGGAACTTGATAAATTGCTCGAACAATGCAAGCATATTTGTTTATATATAAATAATAGGTCCTATGAAATGAAATACAAAACAGCTAAGGATAAAGACAAAAGGTCTATAAACCTTGATCAAGTTAGATGCGTTAAAAATGAAGGCAATAAAATTAAAAATAAAACATTAAGACAACAAGAAGAGATAAAAATTACATTGCAGTATATCTTATGCCTGCAATATACAAAATTGTGTTAATTATAGAGCAATTAAATTAATAAGTCATACCATGAAACTATGGAAACGAATAATAGAAAAAAGAGTAAGACGAGAGATTAGCATCTGATGTGAAGCATAGACGAGGACATGCAGTGGAGGACGACTTTGGGACCGTTCGGGGCTGATTGGTGACTTTCCATATATCGCGTGCCCGGATCGACGATCGGACTCCGCATATGTGTCCAAATTCGCGTTGCGAATCGATTTGATATATTATTTCATTATTTTGCATTTTATTTGAATGTATTTGGGTGCCCCCCTCCAGCCAATTATAGTCGTCGATGGTGGGATGCCCTAAGTCTCTTATTATTATAAATAGGATGTTAGTGGGCTGATTAGAGCTATTGCAGAATTTGGTGAAAAGAATTCTCGGATTCCCGCGATCATCCCACGGTACCGACTTCGTGGAACCCTAGGTGACGACTCCTAGGCTTGTATCTCCCACCTCAAGGTTTGTCCTAACACTAGGCTCCTTCTTCCCCCCTCCGAAACCCTCGCCCGCAACCCCTACAACCCCCAAAATAGTCGGACATATTGTTGTCCAGAAAACTCCTATCTCCTTTCACTTCGGCTCTATTTGTTTGGGCGTTTCGGAGCTCCGTTTTGGGCAAACGCCGCCGGAAGGCGGGTAAACAAATGAACCTCCGGCGGCGTTTGCTCCGTTTCCACCCGCCCGCCTTGAGAAACACCCCCAAAAATCTCCGTTTGGAGCAGTCACCTCCCCCCTCCGTTTCCACCCGCCGAATCGATCCGCCACCGCCAAAACAAATGAAGCCTTCTACTGTTCATTATTGAAATAAATTATTCATTTCTAAAATTTGTCCAACCCCTGTCCACCGTCGGCCATCTTCAATTCTTGCTACCACCGCGGAGCCACAAACAGCCCCTCTGGGCCTCCCACACTTGCTACCACCGTGGAACCGCAAACAGCCCCTCCATCTTCAATTCCTGCCACAACCGTCTGCCTACCACAACCCCTCTACCCACTTTGCCGACAACTCCCCCTCTACCCCTCCATCTTCAATTCCTGCTACTAGCGTCCGCCTACCACACCCCCCTACCCCCTCTGTTGACCACTCCCTCTCTCCCCAAAGCCCCACGGGCTTCTCCCCTGCCTCCCACAGCCTCCACTCCTCCCACCACAGCCCAAAACCCCACCTCCAAATCCTTCCCCTCTTTGTCGAACCACCTTCAATCAGCCCCTACATCCAAATCAATCCAGATCTGGACGTTTGCAGCCCACCATTTCCCCTCACCCTTCCTTCCTCCCCTAGCCCGGATCCGCTCCCAAACATCGGATCCATCCTTTCTGCCAGAATCTAGCCACACGTGGCCGGATCTATTCTTTCCGATACGATTCCACCATCCACCGCCGAGGACAGTCACCACCATCATTTCCACGCCACCGGTTCCACCTCGGATCGTCGTACACGCATCTTCGGCTCCAGATTTCTCAGTGTTTTGGTCAACCCACTATTTGGTGAGATTTTGTTGTACTGGATTATTATTTTCAGCATATTTACATTGGATTGGATCATGTATTGGTTTTGAATATCTTGCATGGTAGTTCTTTGCTAGATTATTATTATAATTTGCAGGATTTATTCGTCGCGCGCTCTTGCTTTGACCCTCCACGCGGAGAAAAGTCAAAGCTCGTCTCGCTTAAATAAATTATTTTTGCCTTGCTTTGAATATATGTGTGGGATGTTAAAATTTATTATTCAATTGTGATTTAATCAATCGGGCTTTGCATAGCATGAAGGGTTAGGTCATCGTTTTTTCGTCCGCCTATAGATTCTCGTCCTGTGTCAATTGGTATCAGAGTTAGGTTGCGAGCACTTTTTGATAAACAGTCGTAAAGTCTATAGGTTTTTCATTATTTTGAGGTGTCACAACTATTCCCCTCATCACTTTGGAGGTCTCGAGTCCACTTGCCCCCGCCCTCATAGATCCCCTTCAGGGAGATCCTCACGTTACTACGACGATTATTCTCGATTACAGCACACCACTTTTAGAGATCGTGTTCACCAACCTACAGGCCCCACTACACTAAATACGATCAGTATGATGATCGTCGCCGTTCATATCATTGCACGGGAGCGGATCGTGTTGACCCTTCGACACTACCCGATTACCTTAGGGATGACTATTATGAGGATCGTCGCTTTGAGAGAGATTTTGAGAGTCAGTTTCGTACAGTTGTCACTCCCTTTGACAGCTCATCAAGTCCTGAGTCTTTCAGTTATTGGCTCATGGATATGGAGTATTATCTTGATCATTTTGATTTAATTGTTGAGCGTCGCGTCAAGTTTACAAAACTTAGACTTTTAGATCAGACGAGGGCATATTGGTCTAGCGTTGAGAGAATCCGCGAGCGGGACCGTATTCGCCGCATCACTAGTTGAGTGGACATGAAGCGTACACTCTGTCAGAGGTATCTGCCTTTGTCGTATCGGAGTGCTTGCATATGTGGCATGAGTCAGTCCGACGTAGAATCTATAATGATAATAAATTTTGTAAGGCACATGTGGATGTTCATTGGCAAGTACAGCTATTTCAGGATGGTGAGAATTTGCGCTGTGAGGCTCCGTGCGAGGCTTGTTAAAAGCTTGAGCGCTACTCGAATAGACCCTTATATAATCATAAGACAGATCAAAACAAACAACTATGATCTTGATATCCCTGCAAGTATGGGAATCCACCTGGTAAAGCGTTGAAGATATGACGACATACTACGAGTCTCGTGAGTATGTGGACCCAAGCAGTGGGGGCTTCCAGCCGCTCACGCCTCCATTTCCATTATCTTGCCACCTTCATAGCCGACCTCCTCCCAGGGGGGCGGGTGCGGCGCGAGCCCAGCACCCGCCCCGGCCTCCTCCCAGGGGGCGGGTGCGGCGCGAGCCCGGCACCCGCCTCGGCCTCCTCCCGGGGGGGTGGGTGTGGCGCGAGCCGGGCACCCGCCCCGGCCTCCTCTCAGGGGTCGGGTGTGGCGCGAGCCCGGCACCCGCCTCGGCCTCCTCTTAGGGGGGCGGGTGCGACGCGAGCTCAGCACCCGCCCCGGCTTTCTCCCCTAGGGCGTCGCCCGGCTTGAGGTTCTCGCCCGGCTTGAGTAGCTCGCCCAGTTTGAGCAGCTCACCCGGCTTGAGGGTCTCGCGCGGCTTTGGTGTATCTTCCTGGGGGGCGGGTGCGGCGCGAGCCCGGCACCCGCCCCAGCCTCCTCCCAGGGGGGCGGGTGCGGCGCGAGCCCGGCACCCGCCCCGGCCTCATCTCAGGGGGGCGGGTGGCGGCGCGAGCCCGGCACCCGCCCCGGCCTCCTCACAGGGGGGCGGGTGCGGCGCGAGCCCGGCACCCGCCCCGGCCTCCTCCCAGGGGGGGCGGGTGTGGCGCGAGCCCGGCACCCGCCCCGGCCTCCTCCCATGGGGGACGGGTGCGGCGCGAGCCCGGCACCCGCCCCGGCCTCCTCTCAGGGGGGCGGGTGGGACGCGAGCTCGGCACCCGCCCCGGCCTTCTCCCTTAGGGCGTCGCCCGGCTTGAGGGTCTCGCCCTCCTTGAGTAGCTCGCCCAGTTTGAGCAGCTCGCCCGGCTTGAGGGTCTCGCCCGGCTTGAGCAGCTCGCCCGGTTTGACCAGCTCGCCCGGCTTGAGGGTCTCGCCCGGCTTGAGCAGCTCGCCCGGCTTGAGCAGCTCGCCCGGCTTGAGCAGCTTGCCCGGCTTGAGCAGCTCGCCCGATTTGAGCAGCTCGCCCGACTTGAGGGTCTGCTATTTTGCCCCTATTGGGCTGCGAATAGCTGTTCAGAACAGCGGAGTTTGGCTGTTGTCAGACCAGCCACGGGATATTTCAGTAATTTCAAAGCAGCGGGATTGCGCTATTGGCAGACCATCCCCAAAAACCTATAAATAGACCTTTGGGGTGCCTTGGAGAGGGGGGTAATTTTTCATCACTCCTCATCCTCTTCCTTCATCCTCCAAGGCACCTAGCTCGGCATTGGCTAGGGAGGGGGAGATCTCAAAGGTCTTCCGGGTGTGATGTGGGACCTGCGACAGTTACCCACTACTGATGACGCTCTGCAGTCTGCTAATCTAGCAACGGCCTCCACCACTCACCCCCTGTCTAATTACATTTCATTGCATCGTCTGTCTTTGGTGGTTCACAAATCTGCGATCTCTTTGTCGTCTATTTCGACTCCAACTACTCTGCAGGAGATCTTTTCCATCAAGCATAGTCCAAATGGGACCATAGAACATTTAAAGGCTCGTCTTATGCCTCGTGGTTTTACTCAGCAACACGGCCTCGACTACGACAAGACCTCACCCATCGCAAAGTTGAAAACGATTTATATCTAAATCTCCTTGCTTGTTCATCGTCATTGGCAGTTGCATCAATTGGACGTCAAAAATGTCTTTCTGAATGGCGATCTTGTTGAGAAAATCTACATTAAATAGCCTCCTGACTTTGATACCACGGGAAGTCTCTTGTATGTCACCTCAAGAATCTATATATGATATCAAACAGTCTCCTCAGGTCTATTTTGACAAGTTCAGTCGGGTTGTTAGTGATATTGGGTTTACTCGAAGCTCAGACGACTTTTCTTTATTCACACATCACCGCCCAATAGGCACAGTGACACTTTTGGTGTATGTTAATAACATTTTAATTACAAGTGATAATCTCAAATGCATACACATGATCAAGAAGCACTTGGCCTCCGATTTCAAGACAAAAGATTTGAGAAATCTCTGATACTTTCTCGGTATCGAGATAGCTCGTTGTCTTGATGCCCTTATCCTATCTTAAAAGAAATATTATCTTGATCTTTTTCATGACATTGATTACTCTGGATGCAAGCCCATTGACATACCTATGGATGTCAGCGACAAGCTCTGTGCGCATACCTCTGATTTTGATCTGTCTCTTCCAAACCTGAAGTATTATCCTCGTCTTGTAGGGAAGTTGGTCAATCTTACAGCTACAAAACTTGATATATCCTTTATCATTGGGATTGTCTGTCGATTTATGCATGCTCCACGGATCTTACATCTCCAGACAGTTGAGTGCATTCTCCGATATATAAATACTGCTCCTAGACAAGGGATAGTATATAAGTCATCCTCTTCCTTATCGCTCATTATCTATTTTGATGTGGACTACTCTTATCTCTTTGGGTGATCATTGTTCGACAAATGAATATTGCATATACTTTGGTGGAAACTTTATTACTTGGCAAAGCAAGAAGCAGTCTGTGGCAGCATGCTCATCAGCAGAAGCAGAGTATCGTTCAAACTTCAATGGACTTGGACCTTTCTAAACTTACATCAGTTATGTGGTTGGAAAGCCTTCTAAGAGACATGAGTGTGTCAAACTCCCCTCTTCGATCATTTAGTTTTACAATAGTCAAGTTGTTATTCATATTGTCAAGAATATCATGTTTCAAAATGCACCAAGTTCATCAAGGTCGATTGTCAATTTATTCGGGAAAAGATTCAACTAAAGAAATTGGGCTTACAACATGTTCATGTTGTTGGGCAAATTGCATATATTCTTCCAAAGGTCTTACCGTATCCAGTATATCATCAGTTCTTATCCAAACTTGGTTCCTACGATTTGTATGCTTCAGCTTGTGGGGCAGTGTTAAGATAACTTCTACAAAGGCTCATACATTGGCCCAGTTAAAGCTCATTATTTCATTATGGATTAATCACACATCTCAGAATGGATTTTATCTTTCACTCTGTTACGGATCCGCCGTCAGTTATTATTATTATTATTATTTAATTATATGCTAAGTCGTGTTTAATGAGTCGTGTCGTAACGAGTCGTGTTGTACCGAGTCTTGTCGTAGCGTTTAGGTGTTTTAATGTGGTGGTATGTTTTGTTATTTATAATTATGTCATCGGCGCCTATATATAGGGCCTTTGGGGTCTTGTAATGGTTACAGAAGAATGAATTTGACGTTTTCTTTATTTCTTTAATTTTCTCTCTCTAATCCTCTCTCCTTCCTCCTATGGTTTCGTCTCTCCCTCACCTCTGTCGATCCTCCCCCTTCTTGGATTCCTCCTGAAATTTATCCGAGATCGATAAATTGGTCTGACCTGCCTCACCGTCCGCCATCTAGTCGCCGGTGCTCGAGATTGTGCAATGTGGGTCTGCCGCTTTCGCAAATCCCGCTCCCAATTTTGGCTTCGTCACCTCCGCTGGAATCATTCGTCAGATTTGTGGCTTCCAGCAACGTGCGACACCGCACCGGTTTTGCCAGCCCGTCGCACCAATCAATCTGCCGCACTGCAACTCTAGCAGCGTGCAACCAGTTCCGCCAATCCGCTTCCAGAGCCCCAGGCGGAGTAGGTGTCTTAGGTTTCCGCCTCCCGCGGGTTTAGGGTTCCGCATCTCGATCACAGTTCTGCCTCCCTTCGCGCTTTAACTCCCGCTCCGCCTATTTTTTTGCAACTGCCGAGTGGCCGACACCGCCGATCTACCGCAGAAAGTCCGCAGGACCAGTTCTGCCGCTGATTTCTGTCGGATCCGCTTCCCCTTCTGTTTCTGCGGCAGGAAGGTCGCCGCCCCGGGCCTCTGTTTCGTTGTGCCAACTTGCTGTGCCGCCACGGACATCATCAGCATCATATCCAGCCTACATCCTGGGCACCATGGCTGCCGTTCAATCCATCGCTCCCGGGCCAATGTTCTTGTCGTCGTTGACCACTGATCCTCGGGTATATTTTGCTGCCCTAGCTGCACAAATCCAGGTCACACGTGTCTCCCTCCACGACAAAGTCGATCGTCTTCTCGTGTCCAACGAACGGGCTTCGGCAACCCCCCACGAGGTTCTCTGCCCTAAGTTTTCTAAACCACAGTTCCCTCCTGCACCATGCAAGAGTTATCCTGTCATGCTGCCCCCAACATTCCTCTACGACACCAACCCGACCATCCGCCCCGCAGCTGATCCTCCCGTCGAAAGGGCACCGGTCGTCGATATACCATCTCTCTCCACGGTGGACGTCCTTCCACCACTTCTGTCGCCTCTCCGGTCACCCACTCCGCTGGCCCCGGTCTTGCAGCCCCCTCCGGCCATCTCACTGTCTCCTCTCCCAATTCTTGCTCCATCGGCCACTGTCTTGCTTCTTCCATTGGCCGCATCGCCGCATTTTCAGCCGCCATGTGCTCAGCTGACCCCGGCAGACCCGTTACTGTTGTCGGTCGTCGGAAAGCCGACATCCGGGGGGTTGCTACTCCACCGACCCTTGTCGCCCCCTCCGGCCATGCCTTGTCTTGCCGCTTCCATCGGTTGCATCGCTGCCTTTTATGCCACCTAGGGGTGCCCATAAAAATCGGGCCTGGGGGGGCGGCCCGGGCCCGGCCCGGTAAAAGCCCGGCTAGGCCCGGGCCCGGGCTAAGCCCGCCCCGGGCCCAGGCCGGGCCATGGGGCCTAACAAGGCCCCATATATAGGCATTTGCACGGCCCGGTGCCCGGCCTGGGCCGGGCCGGGCAAAGCCCGGTTTCCTAGGCCCGGGCTAAGCCGGGCCGGGCAAAGCCCAGTTTCTAGACCCGGGCCGGGCCGAGCCCGGCCCGGCCCCTTTACTAAGTAATTGTACCAACGACTCTAAGAGCCGTTGGTTAACAACGGCTCTTAGAGCCGTTGTTATTTTAATATAATATATTATATTTTTTATATATATTAATATTTATTTAATATATATTTATTAAATAAATATTATTATTTAACAATTATTTATTAAATATTAATAAAATAATTTTTTTAAAAATTTTCTTAAAATCTATAAATTCCCCCCCCCCCACTCCTCCTACTCTCAAATTTCCCAATCCTACATCCCCACCTCTCCTAAGTTCCACATCCCCCCTCCCTCACTATTTTTTTACGTCGAATATGTCATCGACGATGGCGTCATCTTCATCATCAGTCGCTCACGAAGTGGTGGAGCACAAGCATACGGCGCCAGTTTGGGAATATTTCGACAAAGTGAAAGTCGGCTCCGAGCATAAGGCGAAGTGCAAGCAATGCTCGAAATTACTTACTCTCAGTGGCAACTCGACACTCGCAATACACATTAAGTCTTGCACTGTCAAACAAGCTCCTCCCGAGTCAAGCCAGGCGCAATTATCTGCATCTGGACAAATATGGACGTACGATCAAGGTCGGCAGCAGGAGCTGCAGGTGAAGAACGTCATCAGACGCGGGTTGTCGTTCAGCCACTACGATGACGAGCAAGAAACCGAGTACATCCACCAAGGGCTACAACCCAAATATCATAAATTAAGTCGATCTTTCATTAGACGCGGCGCACTTAAATATTATTTAGAAGCTAAAAAATCTTTAATTAATTATTTTGAAAATTTTGAGGGTCGAGTGAGTTTAACGAGCGACATTTGAACAAGTAGTATCAAATTAGGATTATCATATATTTTCATCATTTGTCACTGGGTCGATAACGTTTCCTGGGATCTAAATAAGCGTATAATATGTTTTGAAGGTTTCGAAGTTCCGCACACCGGTGTCGCGATTTATCAAATTATTTCAAAATGTTTGCGAGAATTTAAAATAAAAGATAAAATTATGAGTATTTCTTTCGACAACGCCATAAATAATACCACCGCAATTGAGTGGCTAAAAAGTGATTTAAAACCTATGTTAAACGGTGTTTTTTCATACTCGTTGCGTCTGTCACGTTTTAAATTTAGTCGTCCAAGATATTTTAATATATATGGAACCATATATTAATAAAATAAGTTTAATGTTACAATTTATTTATAGTTCTAAACAACAACGACAAGATTTTAAAAAATTCGCAAACGCCCAAGGTCAAAAATTTTTGAAACCTTTATTTGGCATGCCAATTAGATGGAACTAGACCTTTACAATGTTAAAACGAGCGATTCGTCAAAAAACACTACTAATGCAATATTATACTATGTTAGATCAACATGAATTAACTGAGTTTGATTGGCCTGTTTTAGAAAATTATATGGATTTATTAGAAAGTTTTTTATACGGCGACAAATTTTTTATCTGGCGTATATTATCCTACTAGTCCGCTAGTTATTAAAAATATTGTTAATATTTCACAAAAATTAAATTATTTTAAGCAACATGCCGGATGGAGTGATTTAATAGAAATAATGGAAAACAAATTTTTAAAATATTAAAGAGAAATTTCGGTCATGTTTTCATGCACCGCCGCTTTGAATCATCTTTTCGGCGTAAACGGCGTAGAAAATTTTATAGAAGAAATAAATAATAATTTAGGCGTAAATCTCAGTGATTCGGATTTGGATAATCTTAGTATTTTAAATTTTAACAATATTTTTACTGAATGTTATAATTATTATGATAATTTATACGGATCGCGGCCCGAGAGGATGTGTCTCAACCAAAAACGCGTGATAGTTTTAAAAATAAAATGTTAGAGTTAGCTTCAAGAAAAAAAGCGCGCACCACATCTAGTAGTTTAAATGAATTAGGCTTGTATACAAAAACCCAATTTTGTGATTTTATGAGTACGGACGAACTAGAAAATTTCGATATTTTAAAATGGTGGAAAGGTAAAGTAAATACATATCCTATTATGGCTTATATGGCCCGAGATTTACTGACGATCCAAGCTAGCACAGTAGCTTTGGAGTCTGCTTTTTCTCTTAGTGGCAGGGTGTTGAACGAGCGAAGAAGTCGCCTAAGCGAAGAATCGCTCGAAATCTGCATATGCTACAAGGACCACTTGGATGCGATCAAGAGGAAGCAACATATTTCATCGATCGAGGATAGCTCGTCGGACATGGAAGACGAGATGGACGCGATCAACTTAAACTAAAACTTAAAGATGACGAGGCGAATTTTTGAATTTTTGAAATATTTTAAAGATGTCGGACATGTAATTTTATTGTATTTGTAATTTTGGATTTTTCGATCACAAGTATTTTTTTTCAGTGTATTCAAAATTTTGTATACTTCCGTAACCCCGTTCAACATTAATAAAATTATTTTTTTTCTTCCAAAATATGAAATTACTCGTGTATTTTTTTCATATTCATAAATTATTCATTGTATATATAAATTATATTTAAAGTTTTTTTTATAAAAAAACATTTTTTAAAATAAAACCGGGACCGGGCTAAGCCCGGGCCCGGCCCGGCCCTGGGGGCCTTAGCAGGCCCCCTCCCGGAGCCAGGTGCCTGGCCCGGCTCGGCCTGGCTATAATCAAGGGCCCGGGCCCGATTCGGGAAAGCCCGGACCTGGGAGGCCCGGTTCAGGCCCGGGCCCGGTGGGCTTTATGAACACGCCTAATGCCACCTCATGCTCTGCTGACCCCAACGGACTCGTTCATGTTGTCGCTCGTCACGTCTCCAACATCCTTGTGGTTGCTTCTCACCACTGCTTCATCGTCCTTGTGAAAGCCATTACTTTGCCGCTTATCTTTGTGATGGCGCCGTCGCTACTCGCCAACACCGCCGCCGCTGCTACGCAGGTATCAGGCCTTATTCTGGCGGGAGGTCAAAGTATCAGATGATCCGGCCACCCGCATGGTACACGAGCTTGAAAGTGGGATAGCATTAAGTTGAAAAGAGTTGATATAAATCTAAGCTAAAATGCAACTTTTATATTTAAAATATCCTAACATGCATCCTATCATAAAACATTCTCAAAGAGCAAGTATGCAAACAACCAGTAAGTAACAGCAGAAGAGTCAGCAATTAGTCTAACAACTACAAGAAAACAAAACTATGGATGTCAACAACGAGACATGAACTCCTAGAAACAAAACGCATGTCTGATCTGGGACAGAAGCAGCAACTACCTCACACGATGAGGGGAAAACAACAGCTACTAAAGCAAGTCTAGAATCACCAACTCTAACCACCCATACTGCTACTGCCCGGAGCTTGAGACATTCAAAATAAAAGAAAGCCTCGGCAAACAATGAGCAAGAGGCAACTAAAAACCAGTAAACCATAAAGTTATTCAACTTCAACAATATTACCATCACAACAAGGTTAATTGCTAATCAACAAAAACCACATAAACAGAGTAGCTAATTAGTTCAACAGGGAATATCTATCAACAAGGATCTATCTTATAATTATATATATATATATATATATATATATATATATATATATATATATATATATATATATATATATGAGACCGATCAGCTCGAGAGAGTGCATGTTACGGGTCCATGTGCGGGCACATTCACTCAAGTGGACACCCCTCGTCATATTTTATGGAGCGCGCATATGGAAGGCGACGTGGTCGTGAGCGCATTCACTCAAGTGGACCCCCTCGTCAAAATTTAAGTAGCGCGCATATGGAAGCCGCCATGGTCACGGGCACATTCACTCAAGTGGACCCCCTCATCATAACTTATGAAGCGCGCATACGGAAGCCGTCATGACGACATTCTCATAATTAACTTGTATGAATTAATTAATTGATATTAATTAATTCATACTAATTAATAACAATCAATTAAGTTAATTATTTGTATTTCTTGTTGGGTTGCTTTTGTATTTTCTTGTTTGGGTGTCTTTTGTATTTCTTTGTTTGGTTGTCCTCCCTCATCTATATAAGGGGGAGGGGTTTATGTGTGAAATTATCTTGGAATATATGAAGGTTTTTAGGGTTGCTCCCTAATTTCGTCTCTTTTCTTTCCTCCTTCCTTCTCGCTCACCCCCGCCGACCCTTCCCCTTGCCGGATTCTTCCTGGAATTTATCTGTAACCATAACAGTGCATCATTAACACTGGTCATAATTGGCACTGAGGCGGTAGCTCATATTCCAACACAAACCATCAGTCTAAAACATCATAAAAAGCACTTGTGGTGGTGGATATCTTTCCTACACATTATGCATAAGTTTGATTAAATAATAATTTATCGTGCTTCATATTCAAATACTTGATACATATGTTCTTTGCTTTCAAGTTAATACTTTAATAGTATTACATTTTTAATGCGAAAGAGATCCATAACTAAGCAGATTTGAGTTGAGCACTTCCATATTCAAGCATGTTATGTCACTTCCATATTCAAGCATGTTATGTCACTTCCATATTCAAGCATGTTCTGTCACTTCCATATTCAAGCATGTTATGTCACTTCCTAACTGAACTCAAGTTTTAAAGTCTTGTTGGCACTTTTGCTAATTTATTTCTTTTTTAAGTTTAGCTCTATTTGTTTGGGCGTTTTGGATATAACCTAAGATACTAATTATTTAATTATATATTATTATAACTATAGAAATGAACTGCCAAACAGAGAAAATAATATTTTATTTCTTTCTTATAAAAAGCACTCATATGGTTACATGTATTTGTACATATATAAGAAGAGGGAGTGTGATACGATCTCAGATAAATTTCAGGAGGAATCCGGCAAGAGGGAGGGCCGGCGGAGGTGAGGGAAAGACGAAACACTCGGAGGGAGGAGGGAGGATTAGAGAAAGAGAGAGGAAATTAGAGAGATAAAGGAAACATCAAATTCATTCTTCCATAACCATTACAAGACCCCAAAGGCTATATATATAGGCGCCGATGACATAATTGTATATAACAAAACATACCACCATATTAACACATAAACGCTACGACAATACTCGCTACAACACGACTCAATTCGACACTACTCAATAAACACGACTCGGCATATAATTAAATAATAACAATATGATTTAATCAAATTTACACTTTATTTACATGAGAAGTAATTTGTGTTGAAACATGAGGCATGGATTATCTATGATATTTCATTCGACAACAAACTGCTTTTCATGATCTATAAATACTGAAGGTACCTTTTACGGGGCAAAGGCAACACTCTTGTTTATGTTGAGGTTTCTCGCATGCTCTACACACCCAAGATGTGAAATCCCTGATATTTTTTGCTCCATAGCACTCTTGATGAACAGCTATTTGACACCTGGAAATTATGTCAGAAAATTAGCAATTTAACTTTCTCTACAGTTAGGATTATTCGAGTAAAACTTAAAACAAAAATCAGATATACAAATAACATGATTAAGTAATCCCACATATCTTAGATGCACAAAAGAGCCGAACTTACCTGTTACAGATAATAATCTTGTTGTAATCCCAATCCTCAACCCATCTGCAGATTGCACATCGCTCGGTTGTCCAATGAGCGCATACTGGCTCATATTTTTCTGTTGAGATGGAATCACAATCATAATCAAACCATTATGCAATGCTTTCCAGAACAGAATTGAGTAAATAATGATGGTACCGTAAAATGGATTAAGCAAAAATCAGGTTTAACAAAAGATGTATACCTTGCAAAGAAGCAAGCAGTTTCTCTTTTCTCAAATTTGGAGATAGGTGCATAGGATGGTTTGGAGATTGTGCAGCATAATTATCCAACTGCAGAGCTAAGTTAGAACATTCAGCAAATCTAGTAATCAAGTGATTAAAGATGTGTATTGCAATCAGATTGTTCAAACTCAGTTTCAATCACTCACGCTAGTTTTGGTTTCAGTAGCCTTTATAATAGGCGGTTGTTATTCGCAATCCGCGTATGTCTATTCGCAGATTTTGTTTATTTGCAGCTCTAAAGGAGGTTAAATTTGTTATTCGCAGATATTTTTGTTATCCACAGATTACTAGATTAGTAAAGAAAATTAAAAAAAAAAACTGGCCGTCCTCTTCGCCTTCCTCATCACAGGGAGAGAGTAACCCTAGCTATCTAGATATTCGCAAACAAACCCTAGCTATCTAAATCTTCCCAAACAAACCGAAATTTCATAAACAACAAATAAATCATCTTTTTTCCTCAACTCGGTCTATATTAGCGCATTCATTTCATGAATCATGATCCTGCAAACATTTAAGTGCTCAGAAGGTTGTTCCTTCATTGTCAGGCCCTGCTCAAGAGAACAAAAACATTGACTGCTCAAGTTTAAAATTGGCCTATGAATAAGAATTTGTAAATTCAAATAAAGTAAGAAAAAGTTGGTCTGCAAATAGACATGTATGGTATGCGGACTGCGAATAACAACTGTCTTATAATATTGTGGATTCATTTTGGTTTTGGTTTGAAGAACCATGTAAAAGGCCCATGCAAAGGCACAAAGGCCCATTTTTCTCATGTATAGATTACCCTCACATCTTCATTTGGAGATGAGATTTTTTACACCTTCCTATAAAATTGTTGACAAATTGATGGAGATCGACGTCGACATTGGCCCACGCACGTGTATTCCCGCTGAAAGCGGGCGTGATTTTATGATCCTGCACTTTGAGGGCCCTTCCGGACGATCCGAGCCCGCGGATGTGTCCGGAAGGTCGACGCGAGTATTTTTCGTATTTCGTTTTCTTTTATTCGGACATGTATTGACATTACTTGGGCACCCGGAAGATTGGGCGATCTGAGTCATCGATTCCGGATGCCCTAGCTTCTATTTTCTATTTATAGGAGCCAAGAGGAAGGGTTAGGGCACCGAGTGATTGAGTGATTCTTCAACCGGTCGGTTGGTGCGACGCCAACACCCCTCCAGGTGCGACGCCTAGGGTTCCCGCTGCCGTTCGTCCCTTCCTCGCCTCCGACGGTGCGCCCCCAACCTTCCTCGCCTCCGTCGAGTGCTACCCAGCCCCTCAGCCATCCCGTCGAGCTTCCCCCAGTCCTCCAGCAACCCGCCGTCCAACCCCCAGCCCGCCAGCAACCCGCCGTCCGACCCCCCAGCCCTCCAGCAACCCGTCGGCCAGCTTCCCTCCTTCCAGCAGCCTCGCCGTCCAACTCCCAGCCCCCAGCAGCCTCGACAACCACCCTCCAGGCCCCCCTGCTCCCCGACAGCCATCCTCCAACCCTCTGTCACCTCTGACGGCCATCCTCCAGCCTTGCCCCTTTCCCGTCAGACCACTCCCAGCTTGGTCTCCGCCCAAATCAGCCCCTTCCCAGTTCCTCGCAGCCCGTGAGCCCGCAGTATTCCGCCACAGTTGGCCTCCACCGACCCGGATCCATTCCTCTCCGTATTTGGTGCCCTCCTTCGTCCGATTGGCTCTTCGTAAGGTTGTAAGTTGTATTTTGGATTTGAGTTTCAACATGATTTACTTTTCTTAGATTTCTGTGTTTCGTTTATCAATTGAGTGGTGCTTGGATTACTTGATTTTGTGCTAACATGCAGGGCTAATCCGTTTTAATTTAAATCTTTGCGCTCCCGATTCGTAACCACGCCTAGGTGTTTTTCCCTTTGCCACTACCTCTTTGGTGGATCTCTGCATGGGCTTAAAATTATTTATTTAATCTACGCTAATAACGGTTTGAACTTTGTGAAGCTCGTGCTGTGTTGGGTTGTCCACATCGCAAGACCCCGTAGTGCGTCTAGTTTTCCACGACCCCAGCCTGCCCCTACATCAGATTGGTATCAGAGCGCCAGGTTCGAGCGCGTCGTATGTTACGTAGTGGTAGGCCATTTAGACAAAGCATGTCTGATCCGAACCTCACTGATGAGCGGGCCGGCAACTCCAACTCCAATTCGGAATTGTCCCCCGCTGAATTCCAACGCGCGATTTTAGACCGCTTTGATCAATTGGGCGCTCGAATCAATGAACTTCGTGCGCGCCAGGATGCATACGAAGGCCGAGGCGACCACAACGCCCCCCGACGGTATCCAGATCCCCCTGATTATGATCATGATGCCCCACGGAATCCTGAGCGGCCCCGATACGACTATGCCCGTCGTGACCGCTTTGACGGCTATCCCGAACATCGGGAAGGGGTACCACTTAGGGAGGATGACATCCTCCGTCGTATTCGTATCGATGTTCCTACATTCGACGGTCATCAAGACCCCGGAGCATTTAGTGACTGGCTCCGGGAGATGGAGCACTACTTTGACTGGTACGACATGAGTGATGAACGCAAAGTGCGATTTGCGCGTATGAAGTTAGTGGGATCTGCGATGAATTATTGGACTAGTGTAGAGCGAGCCTTAGAGCGGGACGGCTATCGGCCCATTATTAGATGGGAAGATATGACGAGGCGCTTGAAGGAGAAATATCTCCCCGCGTCATATCGTGATCGATTGTTAGACCAGGTATATGCACTTCGATAGGGCACGATGTCAGTAGCCGAATATATGACCAAGTTTGACGACCTGATGGTGAGGAGTGACCTTCGAGAGGAGAGCAGTGTCGCGGCTTCCCGGTTTCGGTACGGCCTACGGCCGGAGATTAGGAGGGAACTGATTCCCCACCGACGAGAAACAGTCGAGCGGATTTATGAGTTGGCCCTGGAGTACGAGCTCTACCTCCGGACTACCGGGCCCCGCCAGCAGGCTCCTAGGACTGATGGCCCCACATTCAGGAGGTCCACCCCTCCTCATCCCCAGGCCTCCGGTCCTCCCCACATCCCTGAGGATGTGAAAGGGAAGGCTGTTATGACCGGGCCTCCTAGGCCAAGTGGTCCTCAGTGCTATAGGTGCTCTTGACGAGGTCATTATGCCGCACAGTGCCCTATGCGGAACCTGTTGATTGAGGACGAGGAAGACGAAAGTATAGACCCGGCGAGAGAGACTGAGGGCGATATAGTAGCAACTGTGGAGGAAGACTGGGAGAGTGACGCTGAGAGATCTTTAGAGCTAGGAGTTATACGCCGCCTCCTGCATACTCCTCGTTCGGAGGATGATTGGCGACGTACCACCATCTTCTATACTTATTTCCAGAGCGCGGGCGGCCCCTGCAAGCTTGCTATCGATGGGGGGAGCTGCGTGAATATTGTCGCCATGAAGGCGCTGGAGCGGATGCAGATCACCCCCGAGCCGCACCCCCAACCATATCGTGTCCTCTGGGTGGACAAGTCTGCTATCCAGGTTACCCAGCGGTGTTTAGTGCCCTTGCGACTCGCGTCCTTTGAGCACAAGGTCTGGTGTGACGTTATCTCGATGGACGTAGCCCATGTCCTCTTAGGTCGACCATGGTTGTTTGATCGCGACGTGACGTGCTTCGGGCGATCGAACACATGCGTATTTTATGATCGGGGCCGGAAGATCACCTTGACCCCAACCCAGCCCAAGGATTCATCCAAGGGCAAGGTTGACTCGCCCGTCAGTGTTGGTTCCTCCAGGCCCCTGCACCTTCTGAGGATGCATGACTTCATGAGAGAGAGCTTAGACTCGGGGATCGTATTTGTTGTAGCGGCTTCCTTGGCCCCGGACACTCCTAGTGGAGGTGTCGTTCCTACTGATCCTGATTTACAGCGACTATTGAGAGACTTTACGGACATTACGCCCGAGGAGCTCCCCGACGAGCTACCCCCTCTGAGGGATATCCAGCACGCGATCGACCTTGTGCCGGGGGCATCTTTGCCCAACCTCCCACACTACCGTATGAGCCCAACCGAGCATACCGAGCTAAAACAGCAGGTTGATGATTTACTTAGGAAGGGCTTCGTACGCGAGAGCTTGAGTCCGTGCGCGGTCCCAGCCCTTCTCACCCCGAAGAAGGACGGGAGCTGGCGCATGTGCGTTGACAGTAGAGCCATCAATAAGATCACGGTGAAGTACCGTTTTCCGATTCCCCGCCTTGACGACTTACTTGACGCTATGGCTGGTGCCCGTATTTTCACGAAAATTGACCTTAGGAGCGGATATCACCAGATTAGGGTCCGTGAGGGGGATGAATGGAAGACGGCCTTCAAGACGAAGGATGACCTATTTGAGTGGTTGGTGATGCCTTTCGGATTGTCGAATGCCCCTAGCACGTTCATGCGGGTGATGACTCAGATCTTGCGGCCCTACATGGGCAAGTTCCTAGTTGTGTACTTCGACGATATTCTTATCTATAGCCAGGAGCGCACTGACCACCTACACCACGTCCGATTGGTGTTCGATACCCTCAGGAAGGAGCATTTATTTATCAATATGAAGAAGTGTGATTTTCTGGCTGAATCGGTTCACTTTCTTGGCTATATTATCTCGGCGTCGGGCATCTCCGTGGACCCCGACAAGGTGAGAGCGATCCGTGAGTGGCCTGTCCCCACGACCATCCACGAGGCCAGGAGCTTCCATGGACTTGCCACCTTCTACAGGAGGTTTGTCCGAGGTTTTAGCGCACTTATGGCCCCCTTTACGAGCTGCCTTCGTAAGGGAGACTTCGTGTGGACCACGGCCGCCACTAAGGCCTTCGAGGAGATCAAGGACCGTTTAGCCTCCGCCCCTGTCCTTAGATTGCCAGATTTTAGCCTAGCCTTCGAGGTGGCGTGTGATGCTTCAGGCCTAGGGATCGGTGGAGTACTTAGCCAGGAGGGCCATCCCATTGCATATTTCAGCGAGAAGCTGAACGAGGCCCGCCAGCGGTATTCCACGTATGACCGTGAATTTTATGCGATCGTCCAGACCTTGCGGTATTGGCGGCACTATCTCCTGCACAAGGAGTTTGTGTTGTACTCTGATCATCAGGCTTTACGATATCTTGAGTCCCAGTCAAAGCTTAGTCATAGGCACGCCAAGTGGGTAGAGTTTCTGCAGAGCTATCACTACGTTATTAAACACCGCGCGGGTGTTGAAAACAAGCCGGCTGATGCCTTGAGTCGCCGGATTAGCCTCCTGCAGGCGATGAGCACACATGTCACTGGTTTTGAGCGTCTCGTTGTTGAGTATGCCGAGTGTTCGGATTTTGGAGATATCTATAGGTCCCTCATCCGGAATCCTCCAGACACTATTGATGGGTTTACGGTTTCCGAGGGATACCTGTTCTTCGGCGCCCGACTCTGCATTCCCTCCACTTCTCTCCGTGACTTCTTGATCTGGGAGATGCATGCGGGAGGCGCCGCCGGACACTTCGGGCGAGACAAGACTATCGCCTTGGTTGAGGGTCATTTCTATTGGCCCTCGCTGAAAGGGGACGTAGCGCGTGTGATTAGGCATTGTAGGACGTGCCAGACGGCGAAAGGATCTCGCCAACCCAGCGGCCTGTATTCCCCGTTGCCGATCCCTCACAAACCCTGGGTTGACATCAGCATGGACTTTGTTCTTGGGTTGCCCCGCACGCCCAAGAAACATGATTCCATTTATGTTGTCGTGGATCGCTTTTCGAAGATGGCCCACTTCATCCCATGTCGCAAGACGGCCGATGCCTCCTTGGTTGCCGCCCTATTCTTTAGAGAGGTCTTCAGGTATCACGGATTACCTTCCTCTATAGTGTCTGATCGTGACGTCCGGTTCATGAGCTATTTCTGGAAGACACTATGGATGAAGACGGGCACCACCCTCAAGTTCTCCACCGCCTACCACCCACAGACGGATGGACAGACTGAGGTGGTCAATAGGAGTTTGGGCTCCCTCTTACGTTGCCTTGTCGGTGAGCATGTGTGTACTTGGGACTCAGTGTTGCCCCTAGCAGAGTTCGCGTATAATAGCTCGGTGAATAGGACTACTGGCCTTAGCCCATTCCACATCCTGTTAGGGTACGAACCCAGGAAGCCGGTTGATTTAATTCCCCTCCCACTTGAGTCCCGCCCTAGTGAGTCGGCTGAGTCCTTTATCCAGCACATGCATGAGCTTCACGAATCCATCCGGAAAAAAATCGCAACAAGTAATGATAATTATAAAGCCTATGCGGATGTACACAGGAGGGAAAGGAGTTTTGAGATTGGCACACAGGTTTTGGTTCGTCTTCGCGCGGAGAGGTTCCCCTCTGGAACTGCAAAGAAACTAAATGCTAGGCGGATGGGCCCTTATACGGTGGTACAAAAGATAGGACCAAATGCTTATGAGATTGATATTCCAAGGCACATGGGGATCAGCAGAGTATTCAATGTAGAAGACTTGACTCCATACTACGAGGAGCAAACTTATGTGGATCCTTTCGAACCCCTCCCTGCGGAGCCACCCTTCGAGCCATCACTTTCCCCGTTGTCACCTTCACCCCCTCAGTCCTTGCCCACAGCGTCACCGCCTGGGGATCTCGCACCACCGTCGGCTGTTCCACCGGAGAGTTCATTAGAGAGTGAGCCACTGCCTGCAGAGACTACTACGGGCCTGGAGGCCATTGAGGGCATCCTAGCCCATGATTACATGACAGCAGCAGACCCGAGCACCTTGCGATACCTGGTCCACTGGAGGGACCGCCCCAGCTTTGATGACACTTGGATCGCCCCTGCAGAGCTTGAGAGACTTGCCCCCGAGCTACGCCAGGAGTATGATCGTCTCCATTCCTCGGAGATGAATGCTTCTAAGCCGGGGGGAGTTGATGGAGATCGACGTCGACATTGGCCCACGCACGTGTATTACCGCCGAAAGCGGGCGTGATTTTATGATCCTGCACTTTGAGGGCCCTTCCGGACGATTCGAGCCCGCGGATGTGTACGGAAGGTCGACGCGAGTATTTTTCGTATTTCGTTTTCTTTTATTCGGACATGTATTGACATTACTTGGGCACCCGGAAGATTGGGCGATCTGAGCCATCGATTCCGGATGCCCTAGCTTCTATTTTCTATTTATAGGAGCCAAGAGGAAGGGTTAGGGCACCGAGTGATTGAGTGATTCTTCAACCGGTCGGTTGGTGCGACGCCAACACCCCCCAGGTGCGACGCCTAGGGTTCCCGCTGCCGTTCGTCCCTTCCTCGCCTCCGACGGTGCGCCCCCAACCTTCCTCGCCTCCGTCGAGTGCTACCCAGCCCCTCAGCCATCCCGTCGAGCTTCCCCCAGTCCTCCAGCAACCCGCCGTCCAACCCCCAGCCCTCCAGCAACCCGCCGTCCGACCCCTCAGCCCTCCAGCAACCCGTCGGCCAGCTTCCCTCCTTCCAGCAGCCTCGCCGTCCAACTCCCAGCCCCCAGCAGCCTCGACAACCACCCTCCAGGCCCCCCTGCTCCCCGACAGCCATCCTCCAACCCTCCGTCACCTCCGACGGCCATCCTCCAGCCTTGCCCCTTTCCCGTCAGACCACTCCCAGCCCGGTCTCCGCCCAAATCAGCCCCTTCCCAGTTCCCCGCAGCCCGTGAGCCCGCAGTATTCCGCCACAGTTGGCTTCCACCGACCCGGATCCATTCCTCTCCGTATTTGGTGCCCTCCTTCGTCCGATTGGATCTTCGTAAGGTTGTAAGTTGTATTTTGGATTTGAGTTTCAACATGATTTACTTTGCTTAGATTTCTGTGTTTCGTTTATCAATTGAGTGGTGCTTGGATTACTTGATTTTGTGCTAACCTGCAGGGCTAATCCGTTTTAATTTAAATCTTTGCGCTCCCGATTCGTAACCACGCCTAGGTGTTTTTCCCTTTGCCACTACTTCTTTGGTGGATCTCTGCATGGGCTTAAAATTATTTATTTAATCTACGCTAATAACTGTTTGAACTTTGTGAAGCTCGTGCTGTGTTGGGTTGTCCACATCGCAAAACCCCGTAGTGCGTCTAGTTTTCCACGACCCTAGTCTGCCCCTACATCACAAATACTTGCATAATCGACTTTTTATGACGAATAATAAAATATTGAAATTTTGGTCTCCATATTTTCTACACGGTATCAGAGCCACTCAAATCCTCACATCGAACTCTTGACAATTGAGCTGCAACTCTTGTTGATTGAGTATTTTCCTCCCATATGCATTTTGCGGGTGAAGGGAAGCCTTGGCACACCGGTTAAGGCGTCATTGTGTGACCATGAAATCACGGGTTCGAATCCTGGAAGCAGACTCTTGTAAAAATACGGGTAAGGTCTGCCTACATTCACCTTGTGGAAGGACCCTTCCTCGGACCCTCGCTGCGTGGGGATGCTTTGTGCATCAAGCTGCCCTTTTATGCATTTTGCGGGTGAAAGGAGCCATGGAACCCCGGTTAAGGTGTTGTCATGTGACCTTAAGGTCAAGGGTTTGAGTCTTAGAAGCAGACCCTTGCAACAATGCAGGGTAAAATTTACCGACATTTCACCCTTGTGGTGGGACCCTTCCCCAAATCCTTGTTGCGCAGGGATGCTTTGTGCATTGAGCTGCCCTTTTATGCGTTTTGAGGGTACACGCAACCTTTTCATTTGGAGCACTTATGTTTTGATGCTTGGTCTTTGGCAATAAGCAATCCCACGCCACATATGTATGGGCAATAAGAGTATTTTCAGCCCCTGTCGTCTTCCTCGCGTACTCGCAATCCTCCTCCACCTAAGTTCACCGACTTCATGTGGTGCACCATCGTACCTTGCATGAGCACATATCCTTAAGACTCGTTGCTCTCGTCGTTTTCTCGCACCCTCCGACTTCCCTGATCACAGCACCTTGCCAACTTCGGTTTGTCGACTGGCTCTCGCGCCTGACCCTACAACTACAGACACCACATATCAGCGTCAACGCTCGCCCTGCCTTCTGGTACTCAACGCCTCCCAGCTTCCCGTTGCAATCATGTTCCCCTACTTCATCTCTCACTATTGCCGAGTTTCTAGTGACTGCAATCCCTTGCCTCCTGAACGCATTGATGTTCAATTGTCATCCTTGCTCGAATGAAGCTCTCGTCGGCTCCTCGATCCACAGCTCTCATTGACTCCTCTTTCCTGAGTTCGTTGCATCCTCAGTCTTGCGACTTTTTACTCGGCTCCTGTCTCCGCTCTGGAGCTCGTCGAATTGTTGCTCTTTTATGCATCGAGCTCGTGCAAGCCCCCCCCCCCTGTTTTTTGGAACTCACTAATTAAGCTCGCCAACCCCTGCTATCGACACTAGCTTTCCTGTTACTGACCTTGCAGGTTGTGCTCGCTGATACTCTGTGTTTAACGCTTGCTGCTACAGACTTATCGAGGTCGCCGACACTTTCCTCTCGGCTCTCCTTACTCACATGGGAACTTCCCTCTTCTGCTTTGCATCACCACTCTGCTACAAGTCGACCTCCATCTACTGAGCCTCGTGGCGGTTGCAATGGATCTCGTGGTGGTGTATGTGATGGTCGTACCCGTTCCAGGGGAGCGGACACTCAACTGTGTGCCCACCGTGATCGGGTCAATCATGCTGAAGCTACATGTTATCGGAAACATGGGTTCCCGCAGCCGCTCCATTCACATGCTTCTTTTATAGTGGATGCTCCATGCATGTCCGCACTGAAATTGACTCCATGCGGGAGGAACTCTGGCACCTGCGGGAGTTGGTTATTCGCAACCCTGGCTCTATTGCCTGCTCTCATAAATGTTTATCTTGTTTTCTTCCTAGCTCCTCTTAGATTATGGACTTTGGAGCTACAAATCGCATTACTCCGCAGAAACCCTTTTGATGCACGAATACTGCTTCTCCCAAATTTATCAATGTTGCCAATGGCACTACCACCCCTGTTTACGGATTCAGAGATGTTCCTCTGACTCCATCTATTTCTCTATGTTTTGTACTTCATGTCCCTGAATCACAATTGAAGCTTCTCTGTCAGTCGACTTACTCATGATCATGACTACAGAGTATCATTGGTATTGACCGAATGTCAAATGGGCTTTATGACCTTTCGACCTCAGTGTTATTCTCATGTTACTTATGTTGATTGGCATCGGTGTCCTAGCCATGCTTTTTTCCTATACTCTGTAAGGCTCTTCCTGATTTTACGGGAAACAACATCATTCTACCCTCTCCCCTAGTTGTACTAAGAGTTCTGCTCCATTTGATTTAGTTCACTCAAACATTTGGGGTCCGCATAAAACTGTGAGTTTGTCTAGATATCATAACTTACTTTTATTGATGATCATTCTCACATGACATGGGTATATTTACTACGTGAACGCTATGCATTACTGTTATGTTTTTTTCTCCTTCATCGCTGAAACTCGCACTCAATTTTCAAGTGTTATCAAAAATTTTCAAATCAAAAATGTTTGTGAATAGACCAGTCATGAATTTCATGACACCTGCAATATCTTGGGTATAAATATAATCCACCGAACTCATGGGTTTATACCCACAACAAAAAAGTGTAGCCAAGTAAAAGAACAGTTGCTTCCTTGAGGTAGTCCGCTCCCTTATGTTTTAAATGCATGTTCTCAAATATTATTGGCACTTTATTATTATCGTTGTGTGCAATTTAATTAACTTCGTAAGGTCGACCGTCCTCATTTTTGCTACTCCCTTCTCCATCTTGTTCCCATCGATACCTCCCTTCTCGTTCCCTCCTTTTGTTTTTGGGTGTCTGTTTTGTCCATCTTGGCCATTATATGGAAAAGATGGCCGCTCGTGCTACAAAATATATCTTTGTAGGGTACTTGATGCAGGACGGCGCATAGGATTTGCGCGTCTGTCATCTTTTTCTAGAAAACCCTAAATGCATGCAATGAAATAGGAATTTTGTAAAAAAAAATGAGCGTGCGTCACACAGATTTTATGAAATTAAGCAACGTTTGTTATTTGTAAAGCACAAAAAAGACTATTTTTGTAAAAAAATGGATTTTCTTAAAATAATGGATCAATTCTGAATCCAGGGAAAGAAGTTCGCAACTTTTGTTTTGTTCCCCTTGTCGTAGCAAAATAGAAATCGAGAACTTCAAATACGTTTTCGTTTGGAGTTTTCAACGTAGTGTTTGCTGACAAAATTCGGGCGAACACCCAACAATGAATCTAATTATCCTACGAGAAAATATTTAAACACACACAAAGGAGGAAAAAGAAACAAGTTACTCACAGAAAGAGACGACTTTCCGTATTCGAAATCGATGGCGATCACGCGAGGAACTCCTTGTCACCTTTGATCTCTCACTCCGAGGTCGGTCATTATCGCACACGGGTACCAAGGAAAAATTTCACTCACACTCACATGAAAGTGGTTTTGCGAAATCTCAAACACTTAATAGTGTAAAGAAGCCGCAAACTAAACAACATAAATTCACTCACTCTCACACACAAGAGAGGCTCCACGAAATCTCTAAACACGAGAAATAAATTTCACTCTTGTTCACACAAAGAAGCTCCACGTAATCTCTAAGCAAACTAGAGAAATTTAATTCCTCACAAGGAAGCAACCCTTAATCAAAATCACAGAAGCAATCAAAACTTCAATATTAACACCTACAGCTAAATCCCTCCCACAGGGAATGCAAACAATGTCAGCACTCTAACATTAAAGTCCTAAATTCTACAGTAACATTTAAATTTCACTAACTACTCTCAAGTTGGGATTCAACCCAAACACAGCACCCAATCTCTATTTTCATCAATTCCTCACAAAGCAATTAGAAAACAAAGAACAAGCTACAAATTGGCTTTAACAACAGCATCCATCAACTACAACTACACATAGAACAAAAATCACTCTCATTTCATCTCCCAACTAACATTCATTAACACTAACATAACTCTCCTAACACAAGCAATCTTCATTCACTCCAACAGCTACAGGAATCATGCATTCAACAGCCCTCACACCAATTACAGGACTCAAGAAAACACGCTCAATTTTTTATCAACCATCAATCACCCCCAAAAATTACAGAACATCAATCCCCTTTTTATAGGGTTCTAAAAACATAGACAATGAAAAAAAACATGAACCATGGACTGGGCGAAACCGCCGTCGAAACCGTCTGAAAAGAGCTCATCGTGGTCGGCGATTGCCTGCACGTGGGCAGGAGACGTGCGCACTGGAAGTCGTGCGACGACATTGTCGGGGAGTAGTTACGACGTGGAAGCCCAAATCGTGCGCCATGGCTGTTCAATCGGGAGCTCTGACATAAAGCAACGTTCAGGGCCGATAGAGGTCTGGTCGGGTGCGACGTCGGGCACTTTTGCGTCGACCAGATCGGAGCGGATCTCCATCTCCCACACAAAGAAGGGTTATATGTGTTACTCTCCTACTAATCGGAATATGGTCACCTCTGTTAATGTCATATTCCTCGAGGATCAACCATTCAACTCATTTCATCATCATGACACCTCTCCACCTACACTCTCGCATCCTCACATCCTTATCCACCACACGACTCATCCCCTGATCCCTACACAACCTCATGTGCTCCTATCATCAATGCCACCTCCTCTACGTATGTACACGCATTGTCATTCTCAGTTTGATGGCCTAAGACAATTGCCTCCTATTGATGACACTCCTCGACCAATTGATCCGCTTTCGGCTCCATTTTAGGATGCAGTCCCTTTTACCGCTCGCTCTCCCACATTATATTACCTTTCACTGCTTATCTTTGGAACTTCACAGGTTTGTTGCTTTCATGTCTTCAATTACCACCCCCTCTTCTGTGCAGGAAACTCTCCAACATCCGAGGTGGCAGGCCACGATGAATGAAAAAATGGCTGCCTTTTGGCCAATCAAACTCGGGACCTTGCTCCCCTTCCTCTTGACAAATTTAGTGTGGGATGTAAATGGATCTTCACTATGAAGCATCACCCTGATAGGATAGTTGAGAGCCGCAAAGCTCGTCTAGTGGCTCACGATTTCACTCAATAATATGACCTCGACTATGACAAGAAGTTCTCTCCTGTCACTGAGTTGAATACCATACAAGTGTTGATCTCCATGGTTGTTCATCAGCATCGGCAAGTGCATCAACTTGACATCAAAAATGTCTTCATTAATGACAATCTCGTTGACACCGTCTACATACAACAACCTCCTAATTACGAAATCATGGGGGAGTCTCTGGTCTGCAACTTTAAGAAATTTTTATATGGCCTCAAGCAGTCTCTGCAGGCTTAGTTTGATAAGATCAATTAGGTTGTGATTTTGACTTCACTTGGATCTCGAGACACTTCTCTATTTACTCGTCGGCGCTCTGCAAGCTCGATGACACTTCTTGTATATGTTGATGATATTCTCATCACTCATCACAGGTGATGATCTTAATGGTATAGCTATGATTAAGAAGCATTTGGACTCACATTTTCAAACTAAATATTTGGGTTTCCTCTGATATTTTTTGGGTATCGAGGTTGCTCGTCGACCTGATGTACTCATCTTGTCTCAACGGAAGTACTATCTCAACCTTCTTCAAGATGTAGATTACTCAGGATGCAAGAATGCTTACACACCAATAGATGCTAATCAAAAGTTTTGTGCTCACGCAACTGACTCTGATCTGCTTCTCCCTAATTTAAAGTACGATTGTAGTCTTGTTGGAAAGCCTATTTGACTATCATACGGCCTCATATATCTTTTGTTGTTGTCGTAGTCAACCATTTTATGCATGTTCCTCGGATGTCTCGCCTTCATCATATCGAACGAATCCTTCTGTTTCTAAAGGATGCTCAAGTACAAGGATTTGTGTATAAGCCCTCTTATTTTTTATCCTTAATTGTCTACTCTGATGCAAACTACATTGGTTCCCTCAATGTGAGTAGTTACTGACTTACTGCATATATTTTGGGGGACACCTGGTCACCTGGCGACGCAAGAAGCAAACGGTGGTGGCACACTCTACGGAAGCTGAGTATTGTTTGATGGCATTTGCTATTTCTGAACTCATGTGGTTGGAAAGTCTTCTCATTGATCTTTGTGTAGAACTCTCCTCTTTGACCGCTCTATAGTATGATAGTCAAGTTGGCATCCATATCGTTGAGAATCCATGTTTCATGAACGTATCAAGCATATTGAAGTTGATTTTCATTTCATCCGGGAAAAGTTCACCTTCACAAACTGAACTTAAGAGATATACCCGCGGCCGAGCAAGCATCTACGTTCACACCAAACTATACTGGTGGTTTGTTTCCAAACATAGCGCCTACGACCTGTATGCTATAGCTTTCGGGAGAGTGTGGAAAAATCATGTAAAAGTCTCGTGTAATGACTAATTTTCTCATGTATAGATTAATCTCACATCTTGGTTTGGAGACAAGATTTCACTCTTCCTTCTTGTAGAAGATAACCTTGTATATACTTCTTGCATTACAAATTACAAGTATGATACAAATATATAGGGAAAGAGAGAGAGAATCATTCATTATACAAGATGTGAGACTAATACATGAGAAAGTAAAAAAGACCTATAATGGGTCTCTAAATGGACTTTTACAAACAGTTTTCTAACACTCCCCCGCAAGCTGGAGCGTACAGGTCGTAGGCGTCAAGCTTGGATAAGATCTGATAGTACAACTGTAACACCACATCCTAGTTTAACAATAAATCAGCAGTCCAGTCGGGTGCAGCAATAAGTAATAAACTAAAAAATAGTATTAAACTAGTACTTAACAGGTATAAATGAAAAGTACTGAAATTTAACTTACAGCGGAAGTAGAAAGTGAAACTAAGGGTAAAAGTGCACCCCAACAAGCTGAATTCACAGAGTTATTAGAAAGATGAAAAGTCAAATAATTGAATATTTGAATTACTATAATATATTTGGTATAAATAGAAACTCTTAAACATTAACATTACAAATGTCCAAAACTAAACAGTACAGTACTAAAAGTAAAACGACAACTGAAAGGGAAGACAAACTATAGGAGCAACTCCAAAAAAATGCTCATCCTAGGCGCATTTTCTCACCTGAGTCCCCGGTAAAAACATGTCCAAAAATGGGTCAACCACAAGGGAGAGTAAGAAAAACTATTTTTGTTAGTGACACTAAAATTATTCTGAAAGAAATGTATGCATGTTTTTAAAAATAATCTGTGCTATACAAAAATTGTATGTTTAGTGTACTAAGCATGCTTTTCAAAAATAAAACTAACAAGATAAATAATTGTTCTAATTAATCATATTGTTTGTAGTTTACTCAAGTTCCGAATAATTTGGTTACTAGGAGTTTCTAAGATTCAGTCTAAACTTGAGTTCTAAAATCACTTATGGTTGTCTTTCATTAAAGCTCTAGGCAGAGTGGCTTCTATCGCGCAATTCTAGTATAACAATTTGAGTCCTACTAATGAACTCAGGTGTTCTAGTGTATCACAATTCACAAACACAGACTCGAATTTACTAATTTTTTAAAACGGGGATAACATCTCCCAACTTCGAGACTCATAAGGTACACTACGCCCTATGAGAAAGACAGTGTGCCTCTATCTAGCACGAGAAGAGGTGTCAATTGTGCTTACTAATCAATAATCATATACTATTTATTGCTACTCTTCTTGTGAACATATGTGCATGATAAAGGCAGTTCATCATATTGATTTATTTGACTATAAAACATATTCCTAAAGTCAATAACTCATATTCGTAAATCTATAAAAGTATAATTATATGTGGATTGTATGGTCTAATTGTTTATGATGTTTATAACTTAATACGAACAACATATACTAGCTAGGTGATAGTAGAACTACAAATCTCTAACAATAGTAGCAGTTTCATACGACAATATTAATTTTACTGAATTATAAAATGCAGTACTATACATGTTATTTGATACGTTTAATCAGAAAGAATAAAAATTTCTTACAACAGTGTTGCGGCATTCGTACATCCAATGCGGCGGCATAGCTTCTTAAATTATATTCTGGAAGCCACGAAGAGTTCTCTCTCTCTCTCTCTCTCTCTCTCACTCCTCTAACAATGGAGAACAATGATTCTAGAAACAGAACAATTATAACTAAATCTGAAATTCCAGTTCTGACGATCACCCGCAATGAAAAGGGTCTCGTAAGGAATGGAACTGGGAGGAGCCTTGATCGCCAGTAACGTTCCTGACCAATCTGGAGAGAGGAAAGGCGATTCTGTGGAGGAAGAGGCCTCGATCAACTACCCAGGGCACGAAAAAACTATGCATTGTTAGCACCGCTCGATGATTTCCACGGTGGAGGCGCGATTGCTTCCAAGGATGATATCGACTGGGAAAAGAGAGAAGTGTAGATGAGGAAGGAGCAATCTGCTGCAGGAACGTCGGCTTCTGGGGTGCAGTTGGGAGCGGAAACGAAATGGAGGAAGAGATCGCACTGCTACGGCTCGGCAAAACCTAAAAATGCGATGAATGGGGAAAATCGGGAGAAGTAAAGGGGCGTGCGGCGGTTTGGCTTGCGTCAAAAGTAACCGGTGTGGTTACAAATCGTGGGTGAGGGCCTTACATCAAAATTTTAATCTTAAATTACTGAAAACTAAGCTTTAGTGAGGGAAAAGAAAACAATTCCCTCATAACTACAAGTTTGTCATTACACACTATAATTTAGAATATATTCGTTTCGCAAACCACTAACACACGACCAAAACATTAGTAATGACAACTTATTTATTTTTTAACGTGCGACAAAAAATTATAACGTCAGACCTCGATAAGATGCAAGCTCGGCCAATTTTACTCAAGGTCGGACCCTGAAATCAAAATAATTTTTTGTGATAGAATGTTACAACAACGGCTGAGAGAGGGTTTTGGTTACGATGTCAGCAACTTGTCTTGTAGAGGGAACATGTTCTAATTCTATCTTCTTTGATTGAACCTTTTCCCGAATAAAGTGGCAGTCAACTTCAATATGCTTTGTTCGTTCATGGAAGACTGGATTCTTGGCAATATATATCGTTGTTTGGCTATCACAAAATAAGGTTGCCGAAGATGAGAGCTTGAGTCTCAAATCATGAAGAAGACTTTCAGTCCAGGTTAACTCAGATACAACAGCAGTCATAGCCCGGTACTCGGCCTTAGTAGAGAATCGAGCAACAACGGTCTGCTTCTTACTACGCCAGGTTATAAGGTGACTACTGAAGTATGTACAAAACCAGTTGTGAAACGCCTATCATCCAGAGAACCTGCATAGTCAGCGTCAGAATACACAACTAGAGATAGAGAGGTAGATGGTTTGTAAACAAGTCCTTGTCCCGGAGCAATCTTTAGATATTTGAGGATGCGCTCAACGGCTTGGAGATGAGATGTTCGAGAAGCATGCATAAAATGACTCATAACTCTCACACCAAATGAGAGTCAGGTCAAGTAACTGTAAGATAAATCAGCTTCCCCACCAAGCGTCGATAGTACTTTGTATTTGTAAGCAATTGGTCAGAATCAGAAACATGTGCAGAGAGCTTGTGATTTACATCCATATGGGTGTCCGCAGGTTTGCACCTGGAGTAGTCAGCATCTTAAAGGAGGTCAATACAGTACTTCCGCTGGGATAAGACGAATCCATTAGGTCGTCTAGTGACCTCGAGCCCAAGGAAGTAGCGAAGATTTCTCAGATCTTTTGTCTGAAATGCTGAGTTCAAATGTTGTTTGATTTGTTGTATTCCTGTAGAGTCGTTGCTAGTAATTAGGATATCATCAACATACGCAAGGAGAATTACCGTGTATGTTGGTTGATGACGAGTTAATAGAGAGAAGTCAGTAGAGCTACGTGTAAAACCAACTTCACGAACAACCTTGCTGAATTTTTCAAACCAAGCACGCGGGGACTGTTTGAGACTATATATAGACTTCCTAATATGACATACATGAGACTCCCTCGTGATCTCAAACCAAGGAGGTTGGTGCATATAGACAGCTTCCTGCAGATCACCATTAAGAAAGGCGTTTTTAATATCCAACTGATAGAGGGGCCACTGGAGATGGACTGCCAAGGAGATCAGGACCCGAACAATATTCAACTTGGCAACTGGGGACAATGTTTCATCATAATCAAGACCTTGCTGCTGAGTGAATCCCCGAACCACAAGGCGAGCTTTTAGGCGGTCAACAGTCTCATCCGCAACATGTTTGATAACAAAAACCCACTTGCAATTGAGACGGGACTGGCCGGAAGGAAGAAAAACCAAATCCCAGGACTGTTAGCCCAAAAGGCAGTCATTTCATCCTCCATGGCCGTCTGTCACTCCGGATGCTGAAGCGCTTACTGCACAGAGTTAGGAATAGAAATGAAGGAAAGAGAGGCGACAAAATGGTGGAGTGGTGGAGAGAGGAAATGTAGAGACACATAATTCGACAAGTGGTGAGCCGTAAAGGTTGATGCAGGACCAACAAGCCGCGGGATGTCATATGTAGAGGGAAGTTGTTGCAAGGAAATAGTCTTGGACTTACGACGAGTATAGAAACAGAGAGGTGGTGGAGGTAGAGAAGGGACCGGGAGAGGTGTAGGAGGAGGGGGTAGAGAGGGAGTCGTGACAGGAATGGCAGGACGAGCAGCAGTGGATGATGATGACGGGATAGGAGAGCAGTGGAATGGTTGATCATCAAGGAAGGTTACATTTGTTGAGACAATCAGCTTGTTGTCGGTAGGTGAATAACAGACATAACATTTTTAAGTGTGGGAGTAGCCAACGAACATACACTTTGTGGCGCGAGCAGCGAGCATGTCAGTAGACGGTCCAAGTAGGTGAACACAACATCTACAGCCAAAGACACGAGGTGTGAGAGAGAAGAGAGTCTTGAAAGGAAAGAGGAAACAAAATGGAGAGGCGTAGTCGAGGACGGACGAAGACATGCGGTTGATGAGATGACACTCTGACAGGCAGTAAAGACCGTAAAATTCCAATATTCTGTGGGCACCTGCATTTGAAACATGAGGGATCGGGCGACATCAAGGAGGTGATGATTTTTCCGCTCAGCCGCACTGTTTTGTTGGAGAGTATAAGCACACGTGGTTTGATGTAGGATGTCAAACTTGGTGAATAAATTGGAGAAGGTACGACCAATATATTCGCGAGCATTATCGGTGCGAATGATTTTTAGCATAGTGGAGAATTGCGTACGCGTCTCAGTTAGAAAAGTACGAAAAATAGATGTTAGTTCAATACGATCATGTAGTAAATATAATCAGTGAAACGTGAGTAATCATCAATAAAGGTTACAAAATATCGATAACCAAAAACATTATGAACTTTATAGGGGCCCCATATATCAGAATGAATTAAAGAGAACGAAGTATCACTCCGGGTACATGTAGGAGGAAAAGAAATACGATGATGTTTGTCGTACATACATGATTCACAAGTAATCTCTTGCAGGGAGACATCAGGAAAAGCCTTCTTGAGAATCGGGAGGGAAGCATGCCCAAGGCAGCGATGCCAGTCAACAGTGGAAACGGCATAGAGGATAGTCAGTGGAACATCCAAGAGATACAGCTCATTCGACAACCGCCCTTTACTAATGAAACTCCGCGTGCGGCGATCCTGCACAATAAAAGAGGAAGGAGAAAATTTTATACAGCAGTCAAGTTCCTGAGTAAGACGACTAACTGATAACAAATTGAAGGAAGATCTCGGAACATGGAGAACTGAGGAGAGTGGGAGAGTAGGAGTAAGCCGAAGATTAGTCGCGCCAGCAACCGGAGTGGTGTCGTCATTGGCAACAGTGATGAACTTGGGATAAGCAGGTTGTATATACTGCGGTGGTCTCTGGGATGTAATGTGGTAAGTAGCAACTAAATCAACAATCCAGTGGGGGCTATGGGAGAGACAAGATATATCTTCAGAAAAAGACGTTACCGGGTCAGATGAGTGACTGAGGACGCCTTGGAGTTGTTGAAGTTGGGTGCGGAGAGCATTGATATCTTGTCGGTAGAAGAATCAGAATCC
The DNA here is from genome assembly GCA_039583875.1 of Platanthera guangdongensis. Taxonomy (NCBI): domain Eukaryota; kingdom Viridiplantae; phylum Streptophyta; class Magnoliopsida; order Asparagales; family Orchidaceae; genus Platanthera; species Platanthera guangdongensis. The sequence continues at coordinate 194,746,393 of CM077148.1, forward strand.
TGTGGAGCACCTGTGGGAGGAGCAGTTGTAGTAGAAGCAACGAGGTGTGGAGGCAGACCATGCTTGCGGTAGCATGTAGCTTCAATATGCCCCTCTAGACCACAATAAGTACATTTAAAATCGGAGCGTCCAGCATGTCATCGTCCCCGAGACGTGTGGCGGCCTCCCCTAGTTGAAGAGCCACGAGCTAGAGCAGGAGTGTGTAAGAGTAGCTGTTGAATAAGAGCTGGTGAAGAATTTGTAGGGGCCTCAAAAGGAGGTGTGACTTTGAGCAACATAAAGCAAACATCTGACAGGGAGGGCGTGGTGGAGGAGGAAAGAATCTGAGCTCGAACACTGTGTATGTGAGGAGGAACTCGGGCCATCATCATGTCTATCCCAACAGCTTTCTTTTACGCCCTTTGTGTAGCAAAATCTGTGGAGGGAGGCTGATGTTGTATTCATGCCTCAACCAGAGTTTTGGCCTTGGCAACGAAAGAGGTCAAATCACCTATTGTTCCGAGATCCAGAGCTTGAAGCGCAGAGATGATATCGATCAGATGTAACAAGTTGTCTCTGCCAGAGTAGAGAGAGTGAAGCTCCTCCCATATTGTCTTGATCGTATCATGATACAAGGTCATGCGGTAGGGCTCGGTGTCTATAAAATTGAGGATCCAAGATTGGACCCGGTCGTCATGACGCAACCATTCGTCAGTAGGATCGATGGGAACGTCCCGGGTACGGTGATGAAGAAAACTTTCAGTTTGTAGAACGCGGCGAACAGAATACACCCACTCCACAATGTTGTGCTTCCCACTGAGAGAGATGGTGGTGATCCGAAACTCATCACGAACTTCCGGAGAGAGGGCAGCGGCTCAAGCGGGAAGAGAGGAGGCCGTTGTGGAGTCCATTGTAGCAAGAGAAGAGGGCGGTCTCGCAACGAAGTTGCGGTTAGTGGCACAGCGGGTAGAGGAGCAATCTGCGCGACAAGCACAGCGGGTAGAGCAGCAGTCCGTGCGGCAAGTACAACGGGTAGAGGAGCAATCCGCGCGACAAGTAGTGAGGAAGCAGAGAGCAGGGGTTAAGAAGAAAAGCAATGAGGGCTCCAAGGCAACGAAGTTGCGGTTAGCGGCAAAGCGGGTAGAGGAGAAGTCTGCGCGACAAGCACAGCGGGTAGAGGAGCAATCCGCGCGACAATACTGAGGAAGCCGAGAGCAGCGGTTAAGGAGAGAAGCAGTGTGCGGAGCAGTGTCCACACAGCAGAATAAGAAGCCGGCAAGAGAGCAAGCAGGAGACTACAGACAAACACGGAGTTGAGACCGCACGGTAAGGGCAAAGGCCGGTAGCAGCAAGAGCGAGTTGCGGACAAAAAAGAGACTGACAGCAAGAGCAAGCTGCGGCTAAAGGAGAAGAAGAGCGGCAGTTCGCGACAGAGAAGAGGTAGGCAACAAGAGCAAGCTGCGGCTAGAGGAGAAGAAGAGCGGCAGTCCGCGACAAACAGCAGTGAGGATAAACCGCAAGAGACCACGAAGGCAAAACGGGCGGACAAGCGAAGCAAGCCGCAACCCGTTTGGGGCAAGCAAACCACTCTAAGAAAGCAGGGGCAAGGGAGACCGCGGAGAGGGCAACGACTAGAGGTAAAACTTCACCAAGCAAGGAGAAGACCGCAACGGATAAAAGTAGCAGACCGCTGCGGGTAAAGAGCGAGGTCGCGCGACCATGATGGAGAGAAGCAGACCGCGTCAGGGCAGGATAGTGGGACCCAGCAGTCAACACTATAAAACCAAGAGAAGGCCCACGAAAAACAAGGGAGGACAACATTGTGAGTGTCTGACGGTGTAGGACTAGCAGCCCGCCTGAAGTCTAAGAGAGAAAACCGCAAACACTGCAATCCGCCAAACACAGCTATCCACCGAAAACAGGAGGTCGCGGGAGGTGGGTAGTTAGGAAAAAAGAGGTCGCGGGAGGTGGGCGGTTAGGAAAAAATAGGCCGCAGGAGGTGGGCGGTTAGGAAAAAAACGGGTCGCGTAGACGGATCTATTGCCTCTGATACCATGTAGAAGAATGGAGTAAACCTTGTATATACTTCTTGAATTACAAATTACAAGTATGAGTACAAATATATAGGGAGAAGAGAGAGAATCGTCCCTTATACAAGATGTGGGACTAATATATGAGAAAGTAAAAAAGACCTATAATGGGCCTCTAAATGGGTCTTTGCAAACAGTTTTCTAACATTTGCTATGAAATTGTCTACAAATAATTATATAATTGGCTTTTTGTGAGGAATGATAAAATATTGAAATTTTAGTTTTGCCTTTTTGTGCATGGTTACCTTTTCAGTAAATGAATGCACTTAAAATATGAAACTGCAGAGAAAAACTCAATCTTGTATATACTTTCTCAATAATGAAAAGCAATGTATGAATACAAATTTATAGGAGGGAGAAAGAGAGAAGAGAATCCTATACAAGATATGGGACTAAAGAGCAGTGAAGAAGAAAAAACAAATAAATGTGTCTAATTACATGGGCTTTTCCAACACTCCTCCGCAAGCTGGAGCGTGCAAGTCGTATGCACCAAGCTTGGACAGACACTGGTATAATAGGGAGGATATCAGGCACTTGTTCAGTACCAGGAACATGCCTCAATTCTATCTTCTTCATTTGGACTTTCTCCCGGATAAAGTGACAGTCTACTTCAATATGTTTTGTTCTTTCATGAAAGACTGGATTCTTCGCAATATGTATAGCTGTTTGGCTATCACAAAACAGGATGGCAGGTGAGGGAAGTTTTACCCCTAGATCGGCCAGGAGACTTTCAAGTCAGGTAAGCTTAGAGACAACAGACGTCATTGATCGGTATTCTGCTTCAGCTGATGATCGAGCAACCACTGCTTGTTTCTTACTCCGCTAGGTAACGAGATGTCCTCCAAAATAAGTACAAAAACCACTGGTCGACCGGCGATCATCCAAGGAACCGGCATAGTCTGCATCAGAGTACGCAACCAATGTTGGAGTAGAGGAAGAGGTTTTGTAAACCAAACCTTGACTTGAGGCTGTTTTAAGGTATCTAAGAATACGTTCAACAGCTTGAAGGTGAGATGTTCGCGGAGCATGCATAAATCTGCTGACCACCCCAACGGCGAAGGAAATATCCGGTCTTGTGACCGTTAGATAGATCAATTTTTCAACCAGTCTTCGATAGCATTCCGGATTTTGAAGAGGAAGGTCTGCATCAGAAGAATGTGCACACAACTTATAATTCGCATCCATCGGAGTGGTAGTAGGTTTGCATCTCGAGTAACCAGCATCCTGAAGGAGGTCCAAGCAGTATTTCCTTTGAGAGATGACGAGTCCATCTGGTCGTCTTGCGACCTCAATACCAAGGAAGTAACGAAGATGTCCCAGATCCTTGATTTGAAAGACGGAGTTGAGGTGTTGTTTAACTGCTTGGATGCCCTTTGAATCATCTCCAGTGATCAAGATATCATCAACATACACCAACAGAAGAACAGTTTTTGTTGTCTGATGACGTGTGAATAGTGAAAAGTCAGCTGAACTCTGAGTGAAGCCGACTTGTCGGACGGGCTTACTGAACTTGTCAAACCATGCCCGAGGGGATTGTTTGAGACCATAGATGGACTTCTTGAGATGACAAACTCGGGACTCCCTCGTGGTCTCAAACCCGCGCGGTTGCTGCATGAAAACCGTTTCCTGGAGGTCGTCGTTGAGGAAGGCATTTTTTGATGTCTAGTTGGTGTAATGGTCATTGTCGATGTGCAGCTACCGAGAGAAGAACCCGAACGGTGTTCAGCTTGGTCACAGGCGAGAACGTCTCCTCATAATCGAGGTCTTGCTGCTGGGTGAAGCCACGAGCCACCAGACGGGCCTTCAGACGGTCAATCGTTCCATCAGGAGCATGCTTGATCACAAAGACCCATTTACACCCAACAGGTGTCTGACCGGTAGGTAATGGTACCAATATCCAGGTCTGGTTAGCCCAGAGAGCCGTCATCTCTTCTTCCATAGCCGCCCGCCAGCCAGGATGTTGGAGAGCCTCCTGCACAGAGTTAGATATCGAAATCGAGTATAATGAAGTGGAAAAGTCTGAAGTTGTGGAGAAAGACGATGTAAGGATACATAATTCGTCATGGGACGAGCTGTAGATTCTAGTGTTGGATCAACGGGACGCGGAGCATCAGAGGGCAAGTCAGACTGCAGTTGGGCACCAGAGGCAGAATGGAGACAAGTGTAAACCCGAATAACAGGAGGTTTGGAAACAGGAGGGGCCTGGGTTGTAGGTCTTGGTGGTGGAGGAGTGGTAACGGGAATAACTGGACGTAAGACGGTGGTGGAGATGTAGGAGCTGAAGCAGTGAAGAAAGGGAGATCCTCCCGAAAGGTAACATCAGCAGACACTGTCACCCTTCGGGTAGTCGATGAGTAGCAGACGTAGCCTTTTTGTGTCCGTGAGTAACCGACGAAGATGTGTTTAGCAGCCCGGGGGTCCAATTTGTCCAAAGTTAGACCAAGTTTGTGAACGTAGCAAGTGCACCCAAAGATGCGGGGTGTGAGAGAGAATGTCGGAGTTAATGGGAACATGAGGCTGAATGGAGTGGCATTGTGGAGGAGAGGGGAAGGAAGACGGTTAATCAGGTAGCAAGCCGTCGAAAGAGCAAAGTTCCAATAATTTTTGGGGACGTGCATTTGGAGCATGATGGAGCGGGCCGCATCGAGAAGATGTCGATTCTTCCGCTCCGCGACTCTGTTTTGTTGGGGGGTATAGGCACATGAAGTTTGGTGAATAACCCCAAAGTCAGAGCAAAGAATTGCAAATTCGTGGCTATTGTATTCACGAGCATTGTCCGTGCGAAGAATTTTGTGTTAGTGGAGAATTGCGTTTGGGTATGAAGAAGGAACGCCTGAAAAACACGAGGAAGCTCAGAGCGATCACGAAGTAGATACAGTCATGTCATTCGCGAATAGTCATCAATAAACGTCAGAAAATAGCGATAGCCAGAAATGCTATTAAATTTGTACGGACCCCAAATATCAGAGTGTACCAAAATAAAGGGAGAAATGCTCCGATTATATTTAGATAAAAAAGATGAACGAGGTTGTTTGTCTAATACACATGATTCACAATGAAAAGAAGCTAAAGATACATCGGGTAGAGCCTTCTGGAGGACTGGTAAAGGGGCATGGTCAAGACGCCGATGTCAATCGACGGAGGAGACTGAAGAGAGGATAGCGGGAGATTCATCAGGGAGGTAGAGTCCGTTCTGCAGTCGTCCCTTACCAATGATAATCCGCGTCTTGTGATCCTGTATCAGAAAAGAAGAAGAGGTAAATTTTACAGAGCAGTTCAAATCATTAGTCAAGCGACCAACAGAAATCAAATTGAATGGGGAGCCCGGAACATGAAAAGTCGAGCGTGGAGAGAGAAGAAGTGAGAGGGATGTCAGCCGATTCAGAGACAGGTACAGTGTCCCGGTAGGCCACTGTGATGCACTTGGGATGAGGAGAATGCAAGTATTGATGTGGCCGCAAGGAGGTGATATGATGAGTGGCACCCGAGTCCACTATCCAGCGTGGATTAGTGGAGAGACAAGTGATACCTTCTTGGGAGATGGAGGCAGCACAGACAACGGAGGCAGGCGGGCGACTGAGCAGACCCTGGAGCTGTTGGAGCTGAAGGCGAACCTCTTCAAGGTCAGTACGAGCAAAGGAGTCGGTAGCAGCAACAGTAGCCTGTGGACGAGGTGGAAGCCCATGCTTGCGATAACATGTGGCCTCGAGATGGTCGTCCTTTCCGCAGAAGTAACACTTTGGGCGAGGCCGACCTCCCCGTTCGCGGCCGCAAGAGCCAGTATGCCCCTCGCGAGTAGGAGGGGGGAAGGCAGCAGGGGAGCAAAAGTCTGTTGCAGGAGAGCCGGGGACGGTAGAGCGGAATGATCGGGAGGCGGGGAGACCTTGAGCAGCATAGAACACACATCTGATAGTGAGGGGTAGCAACCGAGGAGAGGACCTGGGCCCGAATGCTGTGAAGGTGGGGCGGAACACGAGCCAATCATCATGGCCACCCCGACGGCTTCTTTCTGAGCGAGTTGTGTAGCAAGGTCCAATGTAAGGGGTTGATGTTGGATCCATGCCTCAACAAGAGTCTTGGCCCGAGCAACAAATGAGGTGAGGTCGGTTGCCCCACCAACATCAAGAGACTGGAGATCAGTAACAATGTCGCGGAGATGCTGGAGACTATCTTTCCCGGAGTATAGCGACTGGAGTTCATCCCACATTGCTTTGGTCGTGTCTTGATACATGGCCATGCGGTAGGGTTCAGTATCAAGGGAGTTGAGGAGCCAGGTCTGAACCCGACCATCGTCGCGCAACCAATCATCTGTAGGAGGAGCTTGGGTCAAGTGATGGAGAAAACCTTTGAATTGTAGTACTCGGCGAACAGAATGGACCCACTCCACGAAGTTCTTCTTTCCGGCTAGTGAAATGGTAGTAATGCGCAATTCATCACGAAGTTCGGGAGCAGAGACCGGGCGGTCTGCAGAGGAAGTCGCGGTCTGGCCGGTTGATTCTGGAGAGGTAGCCATGACTGAGATGAGCAGGAGGCAAGATCGGCGGACAGCACAAGGAACACAACCAGACGGGAGTCCGGACGGCCTGGGGGCAGACCACCAGCGGCAAGGCAGAGAGGTCGCCGCGACTTGAATGCGGGGCGGATTGCTGGAGTAATCGCACGGTCACGGCGATAGCACCAGCAGCAAGGAGAATGCCACGACTAGAAGGCGGAGTCCACAGCGGAAAGAAGAAACCGCAGACGGCAAGACAGGGCACAGCGACTAAGCAGGAAACCGCACGGTCAGGGTGAGGACACCAGCGGCACAGAGAGATGCCACGACCATGATGCGGATCATGCCGAGAAGAGGAGAAGCCTCGAGCGAGAAGAGAAGCAAAACGTAGCGAGAGGAAGATCGCGGCGAGCAGGGAGCGGCGGGAAGAGAGGCCGCTGCGACTAGGGCAAGTCACGGCGAGAAGAGAGGTCGTTGCGAGAAGAGAAGTAAAACGCGGCGAGAAGAGAGATCGCGGCGAGCAGAGAGCGGAGGGAAGAGAGATCGCTGCGACTAAGGCAAGCCGCGGCGAGCAAAGAACAGAGCAGCGAGAGGAAGACCGCAGCGAGAAAGGTAGAGAGACTGAGGCGACAAAGCTAAGTCGCGGCGAGCAGAGATAGGTCGCGGCGACTGTAGATAGGTCGCGAGAAGCGGAAAGGCCGAAGTCGGATAGAGCTGAGGTGGGAAGCGAGAGGGAGACCGCGCGGATAGAAAGGGAGGTCGCGCAAGCTGGGAAATAGAAGGGGTGGTCCCCACCAATGAGAAAGGTTAAAAAAGGGAGGAGGAGGAGGTGGAAAGGTGGAAGCCACGAGAGAGGCGAAGCAAAGGAAGCGGGTAGAGAGACCTAGTCCGCGCGGGAACCCGCGGTGACGAAGACCGTGCGACTAGAAAGAAGCAGACCGCACGAGACCGCGGCTAAGACAGGAGAGGAGGCCGAGCGGTAAGTCGAAAGGACAGGCGGTTTAAAACCAAGAGGCCGGACCGTTCGCTCTGATACCATGTAGAGAAAAACTCAACATTGTATATACTTTCTCAATAATGAAATACAATGTATGAATACACATTTATAGGAGGGAGAAAGAGAGAAGAGAGTCTTATATAAGATGTGGGACTAAAGAGGAGAGAAGAAGAAAAAACAAATAAATGGGTCTAATTACATGGGCTTTTCCAACAGAAACAATGAGGATTATCTAATTATTACTCAAACTGCGCACACAAGATTTTGTAGAGCATCAATAATAAAGTTCAAGTAGAAAATTTGAAGATTGCTGGAGTCTCATGAAAGTTTAGCTCAAAGGCTATGCATTTTGGGAAAACACTATGTTGTTTAAAATATTAACAAAGCTCCTGATTTTGGAAGAATAAAAAAAATGCCAAAACTGAACATTTTATAGGTTTATTTTTCTGTGACCGGCTGTAACGCGACAGTAATTTTTTGAAGAGGTGTTCGGAGACAAAGTTTGTGTCGGTGATGTGATGTGAGAGAGATTATAGAGCCGTAACCGCAATTCCTTATGCAGGGAGCTCGAGGAAGAGCTATCAAATTTCAAACCCTAAGAGATAACTAAGAAAAGGAAGGAAGACTAATTACTTGCTTAGCTTTCCATGACCCGGGGGACGGAGCTTAAATAAGCTCACAAACAGACACTTTGATAATTTATTCCACACACTCTGACTAAATACAACAATATTCATGCATAGAAATAATAGAAGTGACATGCATATTCAGTTTACTTAACCAGTTAACCTACATGTCAATTACTTAAATATAGCGCATACTAACGATGCACATATGGTTCCATAATGTTATGCACCAATTTCAGTCAAAAACAGAAGAAGAAAAAACATTAGTGCGTTGCCTATAACAAATGGGGTAAAGGCCAAGAAAGAAAGTCAATTTGAACTTGACAATGCTAAAAAATGAAGAGTGATCAAGAAGTATGTACCCATTTTCCAAGTGACATCATCGTGCTTTTAACTTTGACACTACTCTTCCATTTCTTGCCTCTGCAGCCAGTATGCCGCTCCCATTCACTTAGCATTAGTTTTTTAGTCTTGCAAGAACCGCAATGGCATAATACCCTACAAAAAGTAAATGCTAGCAACATGGTTAAAGGGCATTAAAATATTGATAAACATCTGATAACTAAAAGAAGAATATTTCACAAGGAGAATTCACGTTACATTCATAAAAATCTCTTCAACACTTTTAGAATATAAGATGCAATTTGGATTGATCATATCATATCCAACATTAGCAAGTAATAGCTCATTAAGAAGCTAAAAGCCACCCTGTAATACTAACCCAATTCTTCATTAACATTGACGCAAATTATGTGAAATAACATTCCATGACAATTTGTTATATTACTGACTTTTGCAGTGAGAGAAGAAGGGGTAATTAAGATCACAACGAAATCTCACTGTACTAAATCCAAGCTAGAACTACCCAAAACTGATTGGCAGAAGATAACAGCTAACTAAACTGGACCAACTCATAAAATAAATGAGATAGCTCTCTTTTGTTCAATTAGAAGATAACAGTGCTACATTGTAATTAGGCTATAATTTTTTATAACTGGGTTGTGAATAGTTTAATGTTAAAAGGCAAGCCACTTAAGACTCAACGGGGGGTGACTATATCTATGATGCGGCTAAGGCATATATATCCTATTCTCGGCCTATCGGATAGGAACAAGAAAGAAAGGGAAGAACATCAAACCTAAAGGTGTGATCTCTTCAACATGGTATCAGGGTAGAAAATCCTTCGACAACGTTGACCTCAAGGTTCAAACGTGTATCGCTGGACCTGCTCTTCACTCAATCGAAGACTCTGTCAGATCCCGATCGTCAGGCGACGATTAGAGCCCTCGTTGCTTCGTTCAACGTCACATGTCCATTCTCTGATCCTCTCCCTCGTTTTGTTCAACAGCGATTCCAATTGATTGATCGCCACAACATGTGATTGCTTCCAGCTGTCTATCCATTCGGCGTGTGCGTGTTTCCCTCCAACCTGGAGCTTCCTGAGTTCTTCCCGATGTGTTACCGCGTTTATGTTGTTCTTGTTGCTACTTTTTGTTCTCAACCTCCGTCGGCTCCTTCCTTCCCAGCTAGGAAGCAATGGTATAGGTACGATACGTATCTGGTACGGCGGTACGGCAAAATTTTAAAATCAAAGATACGGGTACGGCGGGATACGTTGTATTAAATTTAATAAATATATATGCATATACCACAAATACAATTATAAATTCTCAAAACAATAAAACATGAAGCATAAATAATCAATTGAAGTACAAGTCCATAACTAATGCAATATAACATGAATTACTTAGACATAAACTATTCATAATTATTTCAAATAAAACGATGTTCATCACTCATTTTCTTCATCTTCCTCCATATTGTTGGAAATCAAGTCATCTTCAATTTTTAGCTCATCTAAAGACAAGTTGGCAACCGTAAGCATGTCAACTATATCAAAAGGATTTGTCCATGCATCTCCTCCTATATCCCACATTCTACTTCTTCCTTCACTGTAGATTTCATTTCTCTTCGATAATAAGCGTAGATTACTATGCACGTACACCAAATCATCAGCTCGTTGTGGTAGAATTTTGTTTCTTCTCAATGAGTTAATGAATGAGTATGTGCTCCAATTTCCCTCGCAGCAGGACGATGAAGAAGGTTGACCTAACAACTTCAAAGCAATTTTTTGTAATTTAAGTGTCGAAGTTCCATAGTAACTTCATCAATCTTTGGCCAATAATGAAGCTCTACTCTCCAAACTATCTGGCTCACTAAAAGCTTGAGCAAATCTCGTGAACCTAGAGAACTCATTGATTATTATATTTCTCTCCACCACATCAGGAAAATATCGTCTTAAGCATTTATTCCTCTCCAAAGAAATCTCTTCATCCGTATTTGGAGCAACTTTATTTGACCCTCCTTCAAGTCATTCTCGACTATAATACCTACAAATAAAAATATATAGTAAATAAATAAATCATAATAAATATTTAATATCAAATAAGAAAAAATTTATCTTGGATTAAGAGAATGAGTCATCCAATGTAGTGGTGTGCAACTTTTGGTCAATCGATCAACGAGGACATCATAAATTGCCTCATAAAGAGAGCAATGAACTTTCAAGTCCGTCAACTTCTCGTGTTTATATATTTCAAGCTTCACATTTTCTATCATAGAATCTCACATGTCATATACCAGATAAAAATTAGATTTGTCTGTATCACAAACCCTAAGTATATCATATATGGGTCTTGTTATATCAAGGATCTTCTCCACATCATCTCACCATTTGTCACTATAGATGATGTTTTTAATCTCCAGAGCTTTCTCAACATCATATGCTCTATACATAGTCCATTCGGGACATCCAACCATATTAAGCAAGCTCATCTTTACAAGTTTAAACTTTTTCAACATCACTATAGTGGAAGCAAATCGTGTCTCAGCAATTGCAAGTAACTTCAATGAAACAAAAGAGTTATACATGTTCAACCTGTATTGATGATTCATTATGAAAGTCCTCATTGATTGAACATCATTAGCCACTTGAGCTATCCATCCGCATTGTTCTCTAACTGTTGCACAATGATCAGTAATATTGGTTCGCAAATATTTTTTAATGCTAGATTTAAAGTATGCACAACACAAGGTGTCCAAAAAATATGTGGGAATCGTGCCTCCACAATTGCTCTTGTTGTCTTACACACATGTGCATTATCAGTGATAACTTGTATAACATTTTCGACACCAACTTCATTAATAACTTCAATCATCAAATTTGCAATATAATGTTTATCTTTATACTCACTTGATGCATCAACTGCCTTTAAAAAAATAGGACCATCCTCGGAGGCCGCCATAAATTTAATCAAAGGTCTTCTTTGAGCATTTGTCCAGCAATCAGTGACTAAGTTGATTCACTTTAGGGGTCAAGTATCTTTAATTGGCTGAAGCATTCTAGTGATATTTGATTTTTTTCTGCAAAAGTGTTGTTCTGAGAACATTATATCCAGGAGGAACAAATCCATCAAGATTGTGGTTAGCAGGAAATTTATATGAACTAACATAATATGGATTTCTAGCTAGATGAAATGGCAAACCAGCAGAATAGAACATCCTGTCTATGTGACTCCTTAACTCATCTCTAGCTTTATTTTGAAAAGTCATATCAATAGGTCCCCCTCTTTTTTTTCGTTTCCCCAACAAATTGAGAAGCTTAACTTGCATTATGAAACGATAATACCTTGGGAGCCGGTTTGTATTTTTCTTCTGATGAAGCAACCACTTTTTGAAGCTTTTTTAAATACTCTTGAGTTACTTTTGCCCATACCCTAATACCATTCCAGGATATTTTTAGCAAGTGACTATTTACTATAAAATACGAGCCATCGAAATCTATCTCACAAAAATTGCATTTCCATGTTCTGTTTCCGCCACCAACTTCTCTGTTATGGATAAGAGATACATAATCTCAAAGTGGCGCATTATCATCCCTACTTGCATCATCAGAAATAAATTTTCTTGTTGCTGAGGTAGAAGTTGAACCAGTGACACTAATAGGAGATTGTGATTGAGACATAATTGTTGTAATAAGAAAAAGATGAAAAATTTGAAATGAACATTATTTAGTATTCACAAATTACTAAATAGTAATGAACTATAATACAGGAATGAACTAACACTCTAACAGACATGAACTATCACATTCACTAACAAATTGAACTATAATACAGTATTCAGTATTCACGAACTAACAGCACATTCACAAATTAATTTGAATTAACTAATTGAACTAACAGCACATTCACAAATTAATTTGAACTAACAGCACATTCGCAAATTAATTTGAACTAACAGCACATTCGCAAATTAATTTGAACTAATTAATTGAACTAACAGCACATTCACAAATTAATTTGAACTAATTAATTGAACTAACAGCACATTCACAAATTAATTTGAATTGATTAATTGAACTAACAGTACATTCACAAATTAATTTGATCAAGAAGAAGAAGAAGTACTTGCCGTCGAGAGCAGGGATCGGGAGCAGGAGCGGCGACGAGAGCGGGAGCGGGAGCAGGAGCGGCGACGGGAGCCGTAGCAGGAGCGGAGACGGGAGTCGTAGCAGAAGCGGCGATTAGAGTCGGAGCAGGAGCGGCGACGGGAGCCGGAGCCGGAGCAGTAATGGGAGCCGGAGCAGGAGCGGTGACGGGAGCCGGAGCAGGAGCGGTGACGGGAGCCGGAGCAGGAGCAGTGACGGGAGCCGGAGCAGGAGCAGGAGCGGCGACGGGATCGGGAGCAGGAGCAGGGAGCGGCAACGGGATCGGGAGCAGGAGCAGGGAGCGGCGACGTGATCGGGAGCAGGAGCAGGGAACGGCGACGGGATCGAGAGCAAGAGCAGGGAGTGGCGACGGGATCGGGAGCAGGGAGCGGCGACGGGATCGGGAGTAGGGAGCAGGATCGGGAGAAATGAAACCTAAAAAACTAAAAGCGCGGTAATATCGAACCCAGCCGTATGGTACACGTATCCGTACCGGAAACGTAACCGGTACGGATGCGGCCCTTTTTTAGCATATACGTGCTTCCTAGCTTCCCAGATTGTCATTGTTTTGGCACTGTTTTATCAAGCTTAATCCAGCCTGCTAATACAGAACTCTCCAGGATTCCTACACCTGCCATCCAGCCCTTAACTTTCTAAAGGGGGCTCTTCTTCTTGTGTACTCTAATGGGGGATAAATCAAAGAACATTAATGTCCCTAAAGGGGCTATTGATCAACCTAAATACTACGGTGGAGGAAGTTAAAATATAGATTTCACTCATAGTTTGAAATCAAACTGAATGGGAGGAACTACCTCCTATAGGCGCAGTATATGAAGGAAATTCAATGGGAGTCGTCGAAGACTTGGGTTTATTACAGAATCCAAACCTCCTCCAAGCAAAAATGAACCCTCTTATGAAGAATGGGAAGGTGAGAATCTTATCGTGATCAATTGTCTTGTTAACTCTATGAAACCCAAGATTGCAAGTCAATTCTTATTTTGTTAGACTGTTAAGGAAATGTGGGAATTAATTTTACAAAATTATTCAAAAAAGGAACTTGACAAGAATCAATCAACTTCAAACTAAACAGATACATATGACGGATATGAATAACTTCGAGAAGTATCATAATAAATTGGCCCATAAGTGGGTAGAAATTGATCAATACATTGTTATTACAAAACTGAACTTATGGTCGTTCGTCTGCAGAAGCATAATATCGAGTCATTGTCATTACAACATGTTAAATCTATTTTGGGCGATATGAGGTTTCCTGTCCAGAAGGTCATAAAGTTGCACTATGAATCTGTGATAATCAAGCTACTATCCACATTACCAACAACCTTGTCTTTTATGAGAGTACTAAACATATAGAAATTGATAGTCATTTTGTGCAGGAAAAAATTCAAAACCAAACTATTACTACTATGTTTGTACCTTCTGAGGACCAACTAGCTTATAGGTTTACCAAAGTTGTTTATGGTATAACTCTTCACGCATACGCACTCACGTTTGGAATGATGGATATGTATGGTGTTAGCTTGAGGGGGGTGTTAGAAGGCAAGCTACCGTAGACTCACTGGGGTGACTATATCTCATTATGTGGCTAAGGCGTATTTATCATATTCTCAGTCCATCGGATCACGACACGAAATAAAGGGGAGAACATCAACATCTAGTAGGCCACTATCAGGTGGAGATTGAACCTACTCATTAATCAGATTTTATTGTGGGTTCAAGGGTTAACCAAAAAGATGGTTCATCTGTATTAACCAAACAATATTGCTACCCTAATTGCAAGAAAATGTCGTATACTAATACTCTCGGGTTATATTCCTGTCCATGCAATATCGATATGGATGGGAACATAGAAATTAGAGAAAAATATTAACTTACAGTATTATATACCGCTGAATAGTGGATAAATGGTGAGTTGATGCTTACATGTGCTGCCCTGGGAAGTATGTTCCATCCACACCAAAACAAACTACAGCTATTTCGCCTGATTGTGCCTCCTGTTCGTTCTTATCATCTCTATTCAGGAGGGAGAAACAATTAATATAATAATATGAAATTATTAAAATAGATTCAATTACGAAAATCATTTTTTAAATCAGAAAACAATAATTACCTGACTTGAGAGATATTCTTCTTAGCATTTGCTGATTTAACATTAGATTTTGGCTTGCACTCGGGGCAATAGTAGTCAGTTTTTTCAATATCCTTTGAAATACAAATATACATTATAAGAATTAAACCCAAAAAGAATGATTAATGCTTACAAGATTGCATCAGACAAACCTCAAGGTTGCTGCATATTTTGTCACATTCAGCATGAACCCAAACTTGACATCCATCACAACATACCTATAAAGTATTGAATGTTTTTTTATTAAAGCTTTATAACTTTGGACAAGCACTCCCATGAAAAATGAAAGATCAAAACATCTTGACAATAAAACAATTTAACTAACCCAATTACCACCATCAGTATGATGCCAAATCTTCTTGCATATGCCACAATATTGCTTTGACCTCAACAACTGCAAGGAATGAGAGTAAGTAGCAATAGCAAATATGGGCGGAGCACAATTCGCTTTAAACTTTAATAGAGTCCAAATCAAAATAGATTTACCATAACTTGGAGATAACTTGCCAGAAATTTGTTACTATATATATATATATATATATATATATGTGTGTGTGTGTGTGTGTGTGTGTTTTGATGTATATCAAGATGCATTTGACATTTGATGAGCAGGAAAAAAATGCTTTATTACTTATTCAATCCCACCAACCTGAGGCTCCTCGGCCCAAAATGGTATGACTTGGAATCTTGGACAACGCCAAGAAAGCATTGGAGGCGAAGGTCGCTGGGAAATACTGGAATCAAAGACAGCAGCAGAAGAACTTTCAAGCCAGGATAGGAGGATGATGGAGAGTTCGAGCTCATCTGCAGGTGCGGAGGGGGGCCTTTAGCCCCAAAAATGTTGTGCAACATCCTTCTTGGACTGGCCTATCCAAAAATGTTGTGCAACACCCACCGTTGAGGCTTATCAATATGGTAAGCATCGTCATACTTCTTTTCCTACTAAACTATATAAAAGTTATATTTCTCCTTTTGACTTTTTTCATTTAGACATCTGAGGTCATGTAACACTCCAACCAAGTTTAACAGGAAACAGCAGTCCGGCCGGGTCCGTGATAACAAGTAAACTAAATAACGGTATATAAACTGGTATAAAGCTGCTAAAAGTACTGAAAGTGCTAAAAAAGGGCTTACAGCGGAATAGTGAAGTAATTCTAAAGTTAAAAGTGTACATTGTAAAGCTGAATTCACAGAGCCAACTAAAATTGAAAATATAACACTAAGGGACTGAATTACTGTCAAACTGAAATAACTGACATAACAAAAATATGGGTGAAGTACATCAAATACAAATGTCTGTAAATAAAAGCAAACTACAACAACAGTGGTACAACTGAACAAACTGACGACTGAAGACTGGGCCGCCTATCCTAAGCGATCCCCTGACCTGAGCCCCCTGTAAAAACAGTTGAATAAAATGGGAGAAAATAATTGGGTGTTTTATTCTTCCTCAAAGGGGCTATTTATAATGTTACAACGAGGTGACACGTCATCAATCCGTGTGCACCAATAATTCCTAAGTAGGAATCGCACTATTTAGGATACAAAAATATTCTCTAATTAAATATTGTACGAATATTCAATTTTCCCCCTCAATTTGGGAATATATATTGATCATTCCCAACTTGTCAATATTATCCTTGAAGTTGTCACTGCTTAGCCCCTTGGTAAAGACATCGGCAAGTTGATCAAATGAGTTTACAAATGGAGTGCAGATATGTCCCTTGTCAAGGTGGTCTCTAATGAAGTGTCTATCAACTTCCACGTGTTTGGTCCTGTCATGCTGAACTGGATTGTGTGCAATACTAATGGCAGGCTTGTTGTCACAGTAGATAGTAATAGGATTGTCCCCTTGAAGGCCCATATCTCGAAGAATAGCTTTTAGCCACAGTCCCTCGCAAACTCCTTGTGCCATAGCCCTATACTCTGCTTCGGCACTTGATCGGGCAACCACATTCTGCTTCTTGCTTTTCCATGAAACCAGGTTGCCTCCTACAAAAGTGCAATACCCAGTGGTAGACTTTCTATCATCTTGACTACCAGCCCAAGCAGCATCAGTAAATACTTCAACCTTTAGTGATTGGTTGTTTTTGAAAATAATTCCACGTCCTGGTGCCTTTTTTAGATACCTTAACACCCTGAAGGCCGTCTGTTGATGACGAATCGAAGGAGTGCATATATCTGCTTAGAACACCCACCGCATATGTAATGTCAGGTCGTGTATGAGACAACTATATGAGTCGTTCAACCAAGCGTTGATATTTTGAGGCATCAACCTTTTCTCCACCAGTATCTGCATCAATTTTGTGATTAGCCTCAATAGGGGTGTCCACGGGGGCACACCAAGCATCCCAGTTTCTTCAAGAAGATCCAAAGTGTACTTTCTTTGGGAGATGAAGATCCCTTGTTGAGATCTTGCGACTTCAATTCCCAAGAAATACCTCAGCTTTACAAGATCTTTAACTTCAAATTCTCTGCTTAGTTGCTCTTTCAAGTGGATGATATCCTCCAAGTAATCCCCAGTAATGATGATGTCATCCACATATACAATAAGGATAGAGATCAGGTTACCCTTCCTCTTGATAAAGAGAGTGTGATCAGCTTGACTTTGAATGTATCCAAGTTTCAGCGTGAACCTGTAGAACCGTCTGAACCATGCCCTCGGCGACTGTTTCAAGCCGTACAAGGCTTTTAGAACACGACATACCTTTCTCTCGGACCCTTTGATAAAAAGGCCAGGGGGAATGTCCATGTAAACTTCCACTTCCAGATCACCGTTCAAAAAAGCATTCTTGATGTTGAACCGAAGAAGATCCCATCTTCGACTCGCAGCACAAGAGAAAAGTATACGGATTGTGTTCATCTTTGCAACAGGAGCAAAAGTATCCTGGTAGTCAATACCCTGAGCTTGTGTATAGCCCTGAGCCACCAAACGGGCTTTGTACCGTTCCACTATACCATTTTGGTTTGTTTGACTGTGAAGACCCAACGGGATCCAAACGTCCGCTTCCCAGGAGGAAGATCTACAAGCTTCCATGTGTTATTTTTGTGCAAGGCACGCAATTCCTCCTCCATTGCCTGTTTCCACTCAGGTACCTGAACAGCCTCCTGTCATGTCTTAGGGATCATAATAGATGAAAGAGATGAGATAAAAGCTTTATGGGTCGGAGAGAGGTGAGAATAACAGATGTAGTTGGCAATAGGGTGTTTAGTGCTACCCTGTTTACCTAGGAGCCTGGCAAGAGGAATATGAAGATCATCATCGGAATCTGGTGTGGAGACGGTCACCGGTACTGGAGAAACATCCTCAGTCTGTACTTGCTCGACATTTTTGGGACGGCGAGAGTAAGTGTATAATATAGGTGGAGCGGAAGTGGAAGCAGCGGGAGAAGAAAGAGGAGAAGTGGCAACAATAGGAAGGGGGGACTCGGTGGTCTCGTCACTGGTAGTAGAGATCTCCCCCTGACGAGGACCAAAGTAGGACTACCCCTCACGAAAGGTAACATCCATCGTGCAATAGTAGCGACGAGTCGGAGGATGATAACACCGATACCCTTTGGTGGTAGAGGAGTATCCAACGAAAACACATCGGAGGGAACGCGCATCCAGTTTATCGCGATGCGGCGTATGCACATGGACAAAGCAAATGGAGCCAAAGATACGTGGAGGAAGATGAGAAGTGTGGACTACGTGGTTTTTTGCAAGATGTGAGAGGGGCGTATCAAAGGAGAGAGCACGAGACGAAAGACGATTAATGAGATGCGCGGCCGTGAGGACGGCATCACCCCAGTAGGATTTGAGAAGGTGCATTGCAAGGAGTAAACACCGAGCCACTTCCAGCAAGTGCCGATTCTTCTGCTCAGCCACCCCATTTTGAGTAGAAGTATGAACACACGTGGTTTGATGTAGGATGCCATGATCGGCAAGACAGGATCCGAATGCACCCCGGTCATCATACTCTCCACCATTATCACTACGAAGCACACGAATTTTCCCGCCAAATTGTTGGGAGACCATTTTATGAAATTTTTGAAAACAGAAAAAAAACATCACTTTTTTGTTTCAGCAGATATATCCACGTAGTGCGTGAGTGACAATCAATAAACGTAACAAACCATTTATAGCCAGATAAAGATGTGACCCTGGATGGTCCTCAAACATCAGAATGAATAACATCAAATGGGTGTAAACTAGGAACAGAAAGATGACTAGTTTTTTGACGAACATGCTTAGACTGCTCACAAGCATCACAAGAAAAAGACTGAATTACATGATTAAAGGCAGGAAACAGTTTAGTAAGATATAAAGGGGAGGGATGACCAAGGCGTTGATGTCAGCGTCGGACGTCATGGATAGTAGGAGTTTTGGTGGATGATAGAGCACTGGGAGAAGTTTGGTTTAGCAAGTACAGTCCGCCAATATTTCTACCACTGCCAAGTGTCCGCCTCGTAGCCAGATCCTGAAAAACACAAACATCAGGAAAAAAGGTTACAGAATAGTTTAGCGAAGTAGTCAAGTGACTAATAGAAAGCAAATTGCGAGTAAAAGACGGGACATGTAAAACAGAGAACAGGGATAGGTCGGGAGAACAAGTGACAGTCTCTTTACCAGCAATGGTTGAGAGGGAGCAATTAGCAGCAATAACCTTATCTCGACCAGAAAGAGGGGTATACGAGGTAAAATCTGAGGCAGAGCCAGTCATGTGGTCCGTCGCACCGGAGTCGATAATCCACTCGGAGGGGGTGGAAGACAGAGCATGAGCATTGGACAGACCTGAAGTAGCAACAGCAGCATGAGAGGCAGCAGTAGTAGACTCTGTGTGGGAGTGCAACATACGTCGGAAGGCCTCTAACTCGGCCGCAGATAAACCACCAGAGGTGTCCTCCAGAACCTCGGTAGAGTGTGCAGAAGACTGAACACGGTCACCAGAAGAACGGCCGCCTCCACGATATCCACCTCTACCACGAGTACCAGAACCTCGATCGGCCGGTGCAAGGTGCGGATGCAGGCGAAAGCAAGAGTCTTTGATATGGCCTTTTTTTCGCAGTGACTGCAAACAGAAGGGGGGCCGCGGGAATTCCCAGCGAGCGCAGAGTGGTCAGTAGTAGAGCCAAGAGTGCGGTGACGGTTCTCATCACTGAGGAGCATGTCGAAGGCCTCCCGAAGAGAAGGAAGAGGCTCGCGGTGAAGGACATGCAGGCGAACAGCGTCAAACTCCATGTTGAGCCCCATAAGGAACACGTGAACACGGAAGCGATCTTTATCTTTCTGGAGGGACTTTGCATCAGCAGTACAAGCAACAGTGAAATTGTTGAAGAAGTCCAACTCCTGATAAAGACGCTCAAACTCAGAGTAGTATGCGGCAACGGTCATCGTACCCTGCTTTAGCTCAAGAACACGGCGAGTGAGCTCATAGACTTGCATCGAACTGCCTGCCTGAGAGTAGGTATCACGGGCCCGGATCCAGATATCATAGGCGGAATCCAACAACATATAACTGCGATACACCTAAGGGGACATCGAATGAAGTAACCATGAGACCACCAGAGAATTGTCCGCATCCCATTTTTTCCATGAGGGATCGGTACGCGGGGGCTCAGTCGTGGTACAATAAATAAGTCCATATAACTGGTGACTGTGAATAGCATGTTGGGCTGCCCTGGACCATTCCAGGTAATTCGTGTCATCCAAGGCAACTGTGGTAATCTTCAATGAGCCAGATGGGCCATGAATCCGGGATGGATCGACAGTCGAGCCGGCATGAGCGCCGGTCAGAGGAGTCGAGATTCCGGGAAGAGTATCAGATTGGGAAGCCGGGGAGACAACAGATTGATCATCCATCACGGTGAAACACAGATCTGAACAAGCAGACGAACAAATGGTACACCCTACGAGTGTCCCTTAGATCATGACGCCGGATGGAACACCGGAGGGCGAGAGCACGACGTGTCTGGCTGCATCCATGGTATTCAAAAACGGACGGGACACCGGAGACACAGGAGAAGAAGGTAGAAATCCCTAGGGGTCCGAGATTCCAGCGAGGGCCGGCCGTTCAGGCCATCGCCTGGACCAGGCGACACCGTCGACCCCGCGGGAACAGGCGACGAAACCCGCGAAATATGCGAACCCGCAGGATTCCGCCGTAAGGGCTGCGTCTGCCGCTAGGTTTGCGTCCGGCGTCGGCGTCAGGGAAAAAAGGAGGGGGCTCGGTCGACGGAAGCCGGCGACGCAGGAGCGACACGGTCGAGCGGGATTTGACGGAAGGGTGCGGAATTCAACTTGGCTCTGATACCAAGTTGAATAAAATGGGAGAAAATAATTGGGTGCTTTATTCTTTCTTAAATGGGCTACTTATAATGTTACAACGAGATAACACGTCATCAATCTGTGTGCGCCAATAATTCCTAAGTAGGAATCGCACTATTTAGGATACAAAAATATTCTCTGAATATTCTCTAATTAAATATTGTACGAATATTCAACTAAAACAAGTTCCAAATGTGTCAGGTCCACTGAAGAGTAAGAAAAACTACTCTCTTCAGCAACACTTAAAAAAACATTTTTGGAGAGTAATACTTGAATTTAAAAGTTTGTATAATTATTCTAGCATTAAACGTGACACTTGAAATCATGATCTGACATGAATTCAACCTATCGTGTAATCTGACACACTCTTTCTTATATAAATCGTTGATTTCTGAAGTTTTGAAATTATATCCATTGTAAGTTTCAACCCGTTTCACGGACTTCTTATTAACTCATGTCACCAAGGACGATTGTGCACAACTAGAAACTGCATTCTGAGTGGCAAGCTTGATGTTGTCATGTATTGAGTGTCCCTCAAATGGAACACAGACTTCTATCAGAGGAACTCCAAATCTGAAACAAGGGTCATCGACCCTGAGCTTGAAATACGAGTGGTGGTCTACTGGCCCTGGAAATACGGTGGTGTGCTTCTCTAACACTCCTTCCCAGTTTTACAATAATCAGTCATCCGGTCGGGTCAGCGATATAAAGAGAACTGTGAAACAGTATTAAAAACTAGTAATGCAGCATGTAAAAGAAGCAACTATTAAGAATTTAAAACTTACAACGAAAGCTAAGAAAGTAAACTAAGGGTAACCACATACCACATATCTGGATTCACAGAGCCACTAAACATGAATAGAAATGAAATAACATTATAAGTTTGATACAAGGCATATAAAACATTAAAAAGGTACATTGTCCACAACTACAAGTATATGCTGAAATAGAGAAAACTGGAAGTGGAAGCAACTACAAACTGACTCCACTTAACGGTCATCATAGGTGTAGTTTCCCACCTGTGTCACATGTAAAAACATTGTCCATGAGGGGTCAGAGTAAGGAAAAATAACTTCTAGTGACAATAAAAACTTTTTTTAAATGATGA
The DNA here is from genome assembly GCA_039583875.1 of Platanthera guangdongensis. Lineage (NCBI taxonomy): Eukaryota > Viridiplantae > Streptophyta > Magnoliopsida > Asparagales > Orchidaceae > Platanthera > Platanthera guangdongensis. The sequence goes on from CM077148.1 coordinate 194,768,629, forward strand.
ATACATGCCTATTGAAAAATGGTTTTGTTCATTAAAATCTTTATGCTATGATATGCATGCGTTTACTATGCTCTCTGGTCGACAGACCTACTCGTTCTATGTTCACGAGCTTTCATTATATATACCCAAGTCTCGGCGTTCACTAACTAGTGTATTGTCTCACGTCAGGTCTATACTTGAGTTCGAGGCAGTTTCTAGCCTGCACATCTACTTGGAAGGCTCTAGGCAGAGTAGTTCCTAACGCGCATCTGAAACTGACGACCCGAGACCATCTGACGAACTCAATTGTTCTAGTGTCGCGCGGACACGGTCTCAAATCTACTAACTGTCTCAAAGGGAAGTCGACTCTCAAGATTGTACTGCTCATAGGGGGTACTATATGCCTTATGAGAAAGGTAGTGCGCCTCTACCTAGCACGAAAAGACTTATGTGTGCTTACCGACCTTTTTGGTCTGATGCTACTATACTTGGTACATCTCCTTTGTTGTACTACTGAGCGACCCTTGACTTTCTCGTGGTTGACTAAAAGGGACATTCACGCCCTTGTTTGGATAAATTTCAAACTTATGTACACGGGTAAAGGTTTCGTACCTAACGTTATTGTTCATGATCTGACTACTTTGGTCTTGGAGAAGGGTGTCATCCTTGACATTTTCCGCGACCGTTTTCCTACCACCACACCTTTTTATGCATGGTCATGATATTTGTACAAAACCTACACATGCGTATACAAAATATATTTCTTGTTATGTCTAACCAACAGGAATTAGGTTTCCTTACATTAGTGGTGCAGAGCTCGTATACTCGGCGCGGCGACATTTTCTCTTCCGAAGGAAAATCTGACTATTGCGGAAAGCAGAACCCTTATCTTGAGGCCACAAAAAATCTGCAAACCAAGCAACACCTAAATTTCACATTTTCCCCTTAGGGTTTCCGTTGGAAAATTTCCAATAAACTAGGGTAACCAAAATAAAAGGGCTAACATAGTGCATTACCTTTACGTGGGAGTGATTGAGGCTCTCAATGCGCCCAACTCCAATATCGAGGTGGATTCCGTACTCCAAAACCTAATTAGGGCAATAGGATGAAATCCTAGTTTAGATTAACTTCCAAATTGAAGGATTTCCATAAACAAATGGAGACAAGAGAGGAATCGAACTCACCGGAACCAAACGCTTCTCTAGCGTCCTTGACTTCCACCGGTTAGGGTTGAAATCGGACCTCCTATTGCAAGGGAAAGGAGGAGAAGGCTTGTCGGTGCCTGCAGAGGAAGGAGGGAAGGAGGCGCTGAGGATCGGAGAGGGGAGCAGGGAGCGGCGCCGCTAAGGCTTGCGGAAGGCCGACCGAGCGCCGCTAGGGCTTACGGAAGGCCGACCGAGCGCCGCTTGCGGGAGACGGAAACCGCCGTCGCAGAAATGGCGAAATCGGGGGAAAAAAGTTTGCGGCTTCTCCGTGAGAATGAGGCTTGCGGGTACTAAAATTATCGGGTGGGGAGTTTTGATAATAACCCCATGAGGAGAGGGGTGAAACCTGCTATTGGCACTTCCAAAATGATAATCTTTTCTATTCGCACACCCACTCTACCTAACTTTTTTGAATAAAAACGATTTCGCCGCGCAACGTTACTAAAATAAAATGCGTCTCACTATCAATATGACTAACATAAATCACAAATTAATGAATGTGACCTTTTGACCACACTAATATCGTACCTCGACGGCGCGCTGCCTCGATCGCAATCCGTCGCGACTCGACCTTACAATTTAAATAAATTTCGTGTCAGATTATGGATGTTACAAATCTCCCCTCCTAACAAAATTTTTGTTCTCGAAAATTGTAACCATACCTGAATCGAAGAGAAAAGAATAGTCTGCATTACTCCTAAGCTCATCCTCTCGCTCCCAAGTATACTCTGGACGGTCACAGTTCATCCAAAGGACTTTGACCATGTGAATCTCTCTATTCATGAGCTTCTGTATCCTTAAATCCACGATTCTGACTGTTTTAACGCCAAAACTAAGATCTGTCTCGATTGGTGCTCCTTGGTACTGATGATCTAGCTGGAATCTCTGACTGCTCTCCTCAAATAGGAGACGTGAAATACATCATGTACACCTCTCATTTCCTCAAGTAAGGTAACCTATAAGCAACTTCACCAACCCTTTCCAGTATCTCAAAAGGACCAACGAATCTGTGGCTCAGTTTCTTCATCCGCTTTATTCTAGAGATTTCTCTGACTGACCTGACATTCAGATAAACGTAATCTCCAACTCTGAATTCTACTGACATGTGCTTCTGATCATGATACTTGGTCTGGCGATCCTGAGCTGTCTTCATGCGCTCTTGAATGAGTTTGATTCTGTCAGTGGTCTTATCAATCCATGACTCCCTGATGGTAGATCTTTCTTCACTTTCAGCCCAACATAACGGTGTCCGACAATGTCTACCATAGAGGGCCTCGAACGGTGACATTCCAATACTCGTCTGAAAACTGTTATTGTAGAAGAACTTCATAAGACTAACATACTTCTCTCACTTTCCTCCAAAGTCCAATATGCACATCCGTAGCAGATCCTCCAAAGTCCTATTTGTGCGATCAGTCTATCCATCTGTCTGGGGATAGAATGCGGTGCTGAAATGTAATCTGGTACTCAACCGCTCCTGAACGTAACTCCACTCCCTGGAGGTAAATCTGTCATCTCGGTCAGAAACTATAGTCTTGTGAACACCGTGAATTCGAGCTATCTCGTTTATATATAATTGTGTCAATCTGGGACCCTGATCTGTCTTCTTAAGAGGAATGAAATGAGCGACCTTAGAAAGCCGATCAATTATAACTCATAAAGAATCATTCCCACTCTGCGATCTCGGCAGACCATGGATGAAGTCCATGCATATATCCTCAAAAGTCCACTCGGGAATGGGAAGTGGTTGCAACTTGCCTCCAAGCCTTTGGCACTCGGTCTTAACTAACTTGCACGTCTCGCACTTTCCTACATAATCTGCAACATCACTTTTCAAGCCTGGCCACCAGACTACCTTCTTGAGATCAGCATACATCTTCGTGCTATCTAGTTGTATAGAATATCTGGAATTGTATGCCTCAAATAGAATGTCTCCGCGAAGGTGGCTAACATCGGGAATACACTCTGCCATCAAGCAATAATAAATCATCCTGAATAGTAAATCTCTTCTTCTGACCCGTCTGCACTGAGATCCAAATCTTTGTCATCTTTGAATCCAACGGTAGGGCTGTCCGGATTCTATCCATAATGTCGCAAATGATCTCCATCCAACTAGACCTTGCAGAACCAAAACTACAACGTGGCACAACGGTGATGTCCAGTCTCTCCAGTTCCAGCACCAACTCCTCCTGCTGAGTGAGAAAGAAGAAACACGAACCTCTACAGCTAAGGGCATCAGCTACAACGTTCGTCTTTCCTGGATGATACTGAATGTCTACGTCGTAGTCTGATAGAAACTCTAACCATCTGCACTGCATCAAATTGAGCTCTCGCTAATCAAAGATATACTTGAGGCTCTTATGATCAGTGAAGATCTCGCAACGAACTTCATAGAGAAAGTGTCTTCATATCTTCAGAGCATGTATGACTGCTGCAAGCTCCAAGTCATGCACGGGATAGTTCCTTTCATGAACTTTTAACTGTCTTGAGACATAGGCTACGATCTTTCCATGCTGCATGAGAACACAGCCCAAACCCTGACCTGACGCATCGCTATAAATCTGAAACTCGTCAGGTCATGAAGGTAAACTCAAGATCGGTGTGGTCATCAATCTGCTCTTCAAGTCCTCAAAAGCCAATTCACACTCAACTGTCCAATCCAAGCTCTTTCTCTTTCTGGTGAGGGAAGTCGGTGGTAAGGCTATCTTTGAAAAATTCCTGATAAATCTCCTGTAGTAACCAGCTAGACTCAAAAAACTGCGAACCTCTGAAACTATCGTTGGTCTTGGCCAATTCTTAATGGCCTCTATCTTCTTCGGATCGACACTAACCCCTTTCTGACTGACGATGTAACCTAAGAATGCAATCTCTGAAAGTCAGAACTCACATTTAGAAAACTTGACATATAGCTGGTTCTTCCGGAGGGTGCTCAATACAATCCTGAGGTGTGCGGCATGATCTTTCGCACTCCTTGAGAACACCAAGATATCATCGATAAAAACGATAACAAAGCGATCCAAGTACTCCTGAAATACCATGTTCATCAGGTCCATAAACATTGAAGGGGCATTGGTCAGCCCAAACGGCATGACCGCGAACACGAAGTGTCCATACCTGGTACTGAAAGTCGTATTCTGAACATCCACGTCCCGAATCTTTAACTGATGGTAGCCCGACCTCAAATCTAACTTGGAAAAGGTGCACGAGCCCACCAACTGGTCCAACAAATCATCAATCCTGGGAATCGTGTATTTGTTCTTTACTGTCAGTTTGTTCAACTCACGGTAGTCTATGCACAGTCTCAGACTATCATCCTTCTTCTTCACAAATAGTACTGGAGCACTCCAAAGTGAAGTATTGGGACATATAAAGCCTAAATCAAGCATTTCTTGCAACTGGATCTTCAACTCCGCTAGTTCCCTTGGAGTCATCCGGTAGGGGGATTTGGCTACCGGTGTAGCCCCGGGCTGCAAATCTATCGGGAACTCAATCTCTCTATCTGGAGGAGCACCAGGGAGCTCTTTCGAAAAGACATCGGGGAAATCTTGCACCATTAGTACCTCTGACAAGTCAGTCTTAGCCTCCGCGTTCATCAGTACTACGAAAGTTTCACAACCCTTACTGATGCATCTTCTAGCTTGGACTGCAGAGATGATCATCTTCACTACTACCTTCAAGCCCTCAAAAGAAAATGCAGTCTGGTTGGGGCCCTCAAACTATATCTTCTTCGCCCTACAGTCAATCCTGGCGTTGACTGCCGAAAGCCAGTCTATTCCAAAGATCAGGTCGAATCCTGCAATAGGTAGCAGCAAAGCTTCCACGATAATCTCGGTATCACCAAACTGCACTGGTACCCTGCACTTATCTCTAGTCTGCAGAAGGGATCCATTCGGCATCATGACTTCCAGCGATACTGTCTCTGGGAAGACTTCTAAATTCAGCTTACGCAGTAGAGATTCCGCGATAAACGAGTGCGAGGCTCCTGTATCAAACAGAATTTTGGATGGTAAATTACGAATCATAAGAATGCCTGCATGAATGATTTACAAAGATGAAAAGAGTGTCACTACGGAGTATTAAATAAACTTGTTAAGAAAAATAAACACTTACCTGTCACTATATTCTCCTGATTCTTTGCCTCCTGCTGACCAAGCTCATATGCTCTGGGCTGCACCAAATCTCGACCCTGTTGTGGCCTCCCATCAGTGATCATCAACGTTTTGCCCTTGTCTGGTCTGCTAGAGCCACTAATCTTGTACTTCGACTGCAGGAACAAATTACATTGGTCATCTACAGTAATTACATCAATGTAATGAATACAACAAGGCTTTAATTACCTGATTCGCACCAACTTCTTGACAGTAGCGAGCTATGTATCCAGATTGTCGGCACTTGTAACACACGCCTGCGCTGGCCAAACACTCTCCTGGATGGCGACGCTGACACTTGGGACAAGGGGGGTAGTCCTTGCTCCTGCTCCAGACTGACCACTCTTCTTAGCATCTGGCTTCAGCTTCTTGTTCCAGTTCTTCCCTTGGTCATTTCTGCTCTGTTGCGGCTGATGCGAATCCTGAGATCGCTTCGTACGAAAACTACTTCGCCTCTGAACTTTTTGTTGATCAACCTCCAGCCTGCGAGTCGTATCCACTAAGCTCATGTAGTCAGCATTGATCATGGTCATCAGCGGCTGCCTAAACGAGTCACGCAAATGATCCACAAAGCGGATGCACTTCTCAGCCTGATCACCCTGCATCACGCCAGCATATCAAGCCAGATGGGTAAGCTCTCGCTCGTACTCAGTAACGGTCTTGTCCCCCTGAAAAAGCCTAAGATATTTCTCCCGGAGACCTCGTTGTGCGGAAGGAGGCACGAACCAACTTGCAAGTGCTCTAGAAAATTCGTCTCACGTAAACATGTTTGATGTACGACCTGGCCAAAAGTATGGTCATACTATTTTAAAAAGAATGTATCACCTCGAAAAATAAAAGGAATTTTTGCAATAATTTACCTGCAGGATCATCTGCCCGGTACTTGTCCCACCAGACCTTTGTCTCACCTCGGAGGAGGAAAACTGCCAGAGGAACCTTCTTGTTCTCCGGGCACTCCAAAACGTTCAACAGGTCTCTGGTATTTGCTATCCAATCATCTGTGTCCATCAGGGTCTCATCTCCACTGAAGTTCGAGGGTTGAAGCTCTCTAAAGTTCCTCAAATAGCGTTCCAGGGTCATCTCCACTGGTGCTGGGGCAGGAGCTGGTGCAGGAGCTGGTACTTGTATTGGAGCTGGAAACCCTGCAGTCAGTCCTCTCTGAAACTTCATCAAGGCAACAGTGACCGCCTTGACAATCTGAGACGCTATGTCAGTGCCCTCTGGAGCTGCTGGAACTAGTAGTACCTGTGGCACGGCATCATCTCTCATAGTCGTGTTAGGAACAGGGTCTTAACGTGAAGATTCACCTGGTTCACTGACTTGTGGTGCATGAAAGAACATATAAAAGAAATATAATTATTTATCATGCATCTGTGAAATCTGGCCTAACAATTTATCTCGTACTCTTGCGAAAACTCGGGCTTAAACGCAACTTAAATACTCTAGTAACAAGAGTTTACTCTTACACATTCCTATGGCTCTGTGAATCTTTCTTGAGTCCAGGGATCCTAAACCACCCTCTGATACCAATTTGTAACACCTTTTCCCAGTTTTACAGTAATCAGTCATCCGGTCGGGTCAGCGATATAAAGAGAACTAGGAAACAGTATTAAAATAGTATGCAGCAGGTAAAAGAAGCAAATACTAAGAATTTAAAACTTATAACGGAAGCTAAGAAAGTAAACTAAGAGTAACCACATACCTCATATCTGGATTCACAAAGCCACTAAACATGAATAGAAATGAAATGACTGGAAATCTAAAATAACATTATAAATCTGATACAAGGCATATAAAACATTAACAGGGTACATTGTCTACAACTATAAGTATATGCTGAAATAGAGAAAACTGGAAGTGGAAGCAACTACAAACTGACTCCACTTAACGCTCATCATAGGCGTAGTTTCTCACCTGTGTCACCTGTAAAAACATTGCCCACGAGGGGTCAAAGTAAGGAAAAATAACTCCTCCTAGTGACACTAAAAACTTTTTCTTAAATGATGAATGCATCTTTTTGAAAAATGGTTTTGTTCATTAAAATCTTTATGCTATGATATGCATGCGTTTACTATGTTCCCTGGTCGACAGAACTACTCGTTCTACGTTCATGAGCTTTCATTATATTTACCCAAGTCTCGGCGTTCACTAACTAGTGTATTGTCTCACGTCAGGTCTATACTTGAGTTCTAGGCGGTTTCTAGCCTGCACATCTACTTGGAGGGTTCTATGCAGAGTAGCTCCTAACGCGCATCTGAAACTGACGACCCGAGACCATCTGACGAACTCAATTGCTCTATTGTCGCGCGGACACGGTCTCGAATCTACTAACTGTCTCAAAGGGAAGTCGACTCTCAAGACTGTACTGCTCATAGGGTACCATATGCCTTATGAGAAAAGTAGTGTGCCTCTACCTAACACAAAAAGACTTATGTGTGATTACCGACCTTTTTGGTCTGATGCTACTATGCTTGGGACATCTCCTTTGATGTACTACTGAGCGACCCTTGACTTTCTTGTGGTCGACTAGAAGGGACATTCACGTCCTTGTTTGGACAAATTTCAAGCCTATGTACACGAGTAAAGGTTTCGTACCTTCTCCCGTGAGAATGAGGCTTGCGGGTATTAAAATTATCGGGTGGGGAGTTTTGACAATAACCGCATGAGGAGAGGGGTAAAACCCATTATTGGCACCTCCAAAATGATAATCCTTTCTATTTGCACACCCACTCTACCTAACTCCTTTGAATAAAAACGATTTTGCCGCGCAACGTTACTAAAATAAAATGCGTTTCACTATCAATATGACTAACATAAATCACAAATTAATGAATGTGACCTTTTGACCACACTAATATCGTACCTCGACGACGCGCTGCCTCGATCACAATCCGTCGCGACTCGACCCGACAATTTAAATAAATTTCGCGTCAGATTATGGATGTTACAGCCTCCACCAGGATCGCGATGGAAATCCTTCCTCGCCACTTTTTCCCAAATTTCACTTAGACTAATGTTCAGTGAATCTAACATGGAGTCGGACTCTAGTTAAATACACTGGGCTTAGGATTTTCATGATACTGATTCTGCTAAATTAAGCCTAAGCGTATACCTACCCCTTTGACCCGGTTCTAACTATATGAACTTGTAAATCTAAGTGCATATATCAACATTTTTAATACATGAATTAAAATAATCTAAACTGCTGGACCAAAAGGAGTTGAATTTCTTACAGTGATGTTACGACGTTCGTACCCGCAGCGAGGTAACATGATCCTTCCATCAAGAGGTCTGATCACGACGAACTCCTCCAATTAGAGACAATTATCCCCTACAATTTCTGAAATCACCATGACATTAGGGTAAAATCGATGATAAAGGAGTGAAGAAACCCTAGAATAGGAGGAGAGAGTAAAACACACTCACCGGGACCAAAAACGGCGAAAGAGGAAACTTCAACCACCGGCTAGGGTTAGGAACGGAGTCTCCCATGGCACTGGAAGGGAGGAGGAAGGTCACCGCCGCCTGCAGAGGGAGGGGAAAGGGTTGGCGCTGTAATCCGTCGAGGAAGGAGGGGTCGGCTAGGGTTAAGCTCAATGAACTCACCTGCGGTTACGGGAGGAGAAGTCGCTGACTCTACTGCGTGTGAAATGCGGATGAGGGGGTTACGGGATGAGAAAAACACGGCTTTATTTGGGAGTGGCTAAGAGAGAGCGGTTTTTAAAACCGTCTGGCCGGTTGAACCGGAAGGGGGAAAAATGCTTGATATTAATTTGATATTTCTCTCCTTTTAAAGTTACTAACTTGCCACTAAGGTGAATCAAATAAACTAGAAGATACCTTCACAGTTCGCCGACACGTTTAATTTTGCTCGCCATCGCATCCTGCAATTTAATTTAACGCGACGTAAAAACTGGGATGTTACGGGTCTTAGTCGCACCAAGGCTGTTAGGGGAGGTAATCTGTGCTTTGTAGCTTTTTTTGATGATTTCGTTAAATGTATTTGGGTATCTTTTAAAGGAGCATTCTGAACTTTTTTCTTTCTCAAAATTTAAAATGAAATTTGCAATCAGCTTGGTATGTCGCTCTTATTTATTCAATATAATAATGCAAAAAAATACATAAGGTAGCAATTCTTATCATTCCGCACCTCCAACTGTATTATTTATCAAACCAGTTGTGTGCATATGTCTCAATAAATGGGGTGGCCAAAAAGAAAAATCGGCATCTCCTTTATGTTACTTGGACACTCTTATGTCGGACAAATGCTCTCAGCTCATATTGGGGTCATGTAGTTCTCATCTCTTGTTTTATAATTAATTGTTGTCATCTTTTATCCTTCAGAGTAAGACCTCTTTCTCTCTTTTATATCTGATGGGTGTATCTTTTTTGCTCACCATGCATGTGTTTGGTTGTACTGGTTTCGTCTGCACTCATGCATCTACTCGCAATAAACTCTTTGCCCGTATCACCAAATGTATCTTTGTAGGGTACTCCCCAATTCAGAAGGGATATTGATGTTCCAACCTTATCTTCAAATGACAATGTGTCTCTGCTAAAGTCACTTTTTTGATTCTACCACTTATTTTTCTGAGAACAAAGGGACCCTTCCTCTCGAAATCTCTCATCATCTCCACCTTCCACCTCTTTTTCATTATTCCCTATCATACTTCTTTCCTTGATATCATGTAGCCCACACAAACTCATGCATGTGACCCTCTTATTTCACTCGCTCTATATCATTATCATCGACGGTCTGCTTCCTCACCTATTCTCACTCCCCACTCCAATCTCTGAAGTCCCCACCAACAGCTCCCAGACCAATGCTCTCCTCTTCAAAAGGTTCCCACATTTTAGTAGATTCAAACCTGGATCTTCTCGTTGCTTTTCGCAATGGGGTAAAGGGGAGCACACAACATCCTTGTACTAATGTTATGTCATATTGATGTAAACCCGGATTCGGTCTTCAAAAATAAAACATTTTTAAGCAAATTAAAATTTTTTGGTAATTATAATTAGGGCTTTGAAAATGATTTGATTTTAATTTTAAAATAGAGGCGGAGAGTGCCCAAACCGAGTTCACACGCGTACAACTGTCGTAACAAGTTTCCAAAATTCGTTAATCGTTAATGGAGAGAGATTTTGTAACATTTAACGGATTGAATCCAAGCGAGCTTCGCACAACCACAAGCACATCACAAGCAATAATTTATGGATAACAGTAAATAAAACTAGTTGGAACGTTTAATGGCAAGCTTAAATTATTTTGCGGACGCATAAAATCAAGCTAAGTAGAGGAGCATTAGTGCGGTGAGTTTACCCAGCGAAAGAGGCCGACCCAATTCAAACGCAGTGGGGCAAGGTTGGAGAACCAGCTGCGGTCGGCGGCAGGAAGGCAAAGCAACCGACTGACGGAGAAGTTTTCTCGACGTCGATGTCAGTCGGGCATGTCGCCGGAGTCAAGGGTGAAGTCGGCGGCGACCCAGCAAACGAAGAGGGATCCGGATGGTCCAGGGGACGGGTTCTGACCAGTGGCGAGGATGGAGCGCGGCTATAACGCTCCAGCAGCGGGGCGGCAACAATGGATTTCACGGCAGGAAGAAGATCTCCGGTCGGGATGATGCGGGCGACAGGAGATTCAGATCTGGTTGGAGTCAAGCGAGCATGTCGGCGGTGGGAGTAGGGAGACGATGACGGACAAACCCAAGGAACGAAACAAATCGTTCTCTGGATTCTGCCCGGGTCTGCCTTCAATTTTCTGGCCAGCATTTTTAATAGAGGACGGATATTAAATTTCCAAATTATTACAGAGGTTAACACTTTCCAAATCAATTTCTTTTCAAATTTCTTCACATGACAGCAGCACTCACTTTCCAAAATCTAGAGGTAGCATTTTCCATAATGACAATTCATTTTAAATAAAGATAGTTTTTTGATTATCAAGTTTATTTGATATGGGAATCCTTAGCACTATACGTCCTTGAATATTTTAAGCTTGTTCTTACCGTCCTAACTACCAAAATTACCGGACCTATGTTTTCAGGGTCACTTTGGCCGATCAAACTGATGAGCCAACAATTTTAAATAGGAACAAGTGCGTGAAAGAAATACATAATAAATAAATGCATAAAAATAAAATTTCATGACAAATGATGTTGCCATGCTTATTTGAAAGCGGTGAATGGTGCATCACATATGTTAATCTTAATCCCTCTTACAGCAAGTTTGCATGGCACTCTGTACCACTACCATTCTTGTTGCACATGAGGAACTTTTGAGTATACCTTAATGGAAAGTAATCATGGATGAGGAAATCTTTGTCTTAGCATCACAGGGTACCTGAACTTTTGTCCCTACCCCATATGGAGGAGATGTTGTTGGGTGTCGGTGTCACTGGGTCTTTATCATTAGATTCTCTCAGATTGCATTATGAAACAGTACAAGGCTCGGCTAGTTGTCAAGAGGTTTAACCAAACATATTGATGAGGCACAGGAGTCCACATGCCCGCCACCTTGGCATCACCACCAAGGGGCCCACCTGGAGTCAGCACCAGGCGGCTTTATCAGGCCCGCGGGCCGTACACCCCAACCAGCTCTCCGCCACGGCATCAGCACCGCGCGGTAGGTTGTTGAGGCCGGGTCTCGAACCCGCACCCCCTAGATAAGAGACCCTCAAGCAACCTCTCATCATCAACTGATCCGCGCGGTGATGAGAGGTTGGTGATGAGAGGTTGCTTGAGGGCCTCTTATCTAGGGGGTGCGGGTTCGAGATCCGGCCTCAACAACCTGCCGCGCGGTGCTGATGCCGTGGCGGAGAGCTGGTTGGGGTGTACGGCCCGCGGGCCTGATAAAGCCGTCTGGTGCTGACTCCAGGTAGGCCCCTTAGTGGTGATGCCAAGGTGGCAGGGCAGGTGAACTCCTGTCCCTGCATCACATATAGTGTTCATTTCTTTGACACATTTCCTTAGATTGCTTGTATTAGTACTATTTGATACTCTTCATCGTTGTTGTCAATCAGAATTGGCAAATGTCTCAACTTGATGTCAAACATGTCTTATTTTATGGGGACGTACACAAAGAAGTCTAAATGGAGTAACCTCTTAATTGTGTTGCTCAGAAGAAGTCTCGAGTGTAAGCTTTGAAATGTCATCTATGATCTCAAACAAAGCCTTTGCACATGGTTAGACAAATTCATGTAGGTTCCCAGAGAGTATCATATGCAAATTGCTTTAAAAATAATAGAATACATCAAAGGGTCTCCAGAAAAATGGTCATCGTTTCAAAGAAACAATCACTTACGTATTAAAGCTTATTTTGATGCAAGTTATACAAATGATAAAGCAAAATGAAAATTCACTTCTGAATTTTGCATATATGTCGGAGGAAATTTAGCATATAGAAAAACAAAAAAAAGCAGTAGTGTTCGGGTCAAGTGTTGAAGTTGAATACAAAAGTATGTCACAAATTGTTTGAGAGTTGAGGTGACTGAGAATACATTAAAAAGACTGAAAAAATCTATGATTACCCTCTACCAAAATTTTGTGATAATAAAATTGCAATCTACATATTCAAAAATTCAGTATTTCAACAAAGAACAGAACATATTGAAGTTGATCGTCACTTTATCAGAGAGAAAATTATAAAAAAACAAATATGCACTTCATTCGTTCCATTATATAAGGAGTTGGTTGACGTCTTCACGAAACTAGTTTCTAACTCTTTTTCAAATATTTGTACCAAATTGGGAATTATCGACATACATACTTCAGCTTGAGGCAAAGTGTTAAAGACCTAATCGAAAGCCCACACAGGGGCTCATTGTAGTTTTCCTCCTTGTATTGTAGTTTTCCTTCTTGTTTTCTCCAAATATTTGTATTCTCCAAATATATCAATTTTCCTATATATATATATATATATATATATATATATATATATATATATATATATATATATACACTAAAAAATAAGAAATTTGGATTTTATTTATTCACAAAAAAACATCTACAAATCAATTTTTCAACTCAGATTTACACTTGATTCGAGTAAAAATTGTTTTTTTATTCACATTAAAGACAACTCATTCAAACTAGAGTAATACCACTCCTACATAAGATAGTGTTTAAGAATATAACAATATCAGCCAACCTACCTTTAAGATAGTGTTTAAGAATATGACAATATTAGTGAACCTACCTTTGGCATTGATTTTTTAAGGAATTCCTTTAAGGTCCATTTGGTTGGATAGAATTGAGCTTGGAATTTAAGAAAGATGCAATCATGAGATATACTCGTGCCAAGCTATTGAGGGTTCGTTCCATCAAAAAGTCCTCTCCAAAGAGAGATCTCAAACCAAGACTCAAAAGATCCCTAATTAAGACTACACACTCCCTTATAAAGGAGGGGAAACTACTCCTAATTACCGTAATGCTCTAATATATCATAATACTACTACACTAACGGAGAATACTCATCCAGATATTTAACAATACTAATCGACCTTATCCTCAAGATCGAGTGATGGCATCTGAAAGCTCCATGGATTCAAAGTCAACAATTGCAATGTCGCCATCTACAGTAGCAAGCACGGTTATTTATGAGGATATTTGTGAATAGGGGTATGGCTTGCAGTGGAAACAAAGACCTTGGAGGTTAAGGTCGATATAATCCTACTGATATAATCCTACTGGGCGAGGCGCTGTGTCGGAGGATTTCACTTTGTGTTGGAATTGGAGGTGAGAGTTAGAGAGGGTTGTTGGCGTGGCCTGTGGCAGGGAGCTTCATATGGTGGCTAGGTTATGGATCAGGCCAATTTGGGAGGGTCGGTGTACGAAAGTGACCAGAGGCTAAAATGTTGTAGTGACGGGTGGCGTCGGTGAAAGTGGGCAGGTTCAGAGTACGCAGGCGGATGCAAATGTACGGTTTCAAGTTATGCATGAAGTATCTGAGGTAACGGGTCATGGATAAGCCCGGAACATGATGTGTCAACTCCAAAAAATTGTCGTTGTATGTCTCTACCAAGTTGACTGACTAAAAGTGGAGAGATGCTCGAAGACGTTTCTGAGTGATGTGTGTCATAACGCGGGATGAGGTCCTTCTTAAGCATGACTCACGTCATGTGTAGCATTAAATCATGAAGTGAACGCATTCAATGAAGGGCGTATCCCTACAAGTAAATCATTGAAAGAGGAATAGTGTTGGCTTTTAGAGTGAGATAGAACTCAAACAATTGTTCCGAGCAAGCAATCCACTCGAACGAGTAATTGACTTGAGCGAGCAATCCACTCGAGTGGATCGGAACCACCAAATAGTATCACATTGATCCTCCGGGGTGTCATGTGTGGGGGATCAACAGCGAGGGAGCTCCAGTATAAGGGCTAAGCGATCTCTTAAGGCTCGTCAGATAAATAGTCGCGGAACTCGTTGTAATAGACGGTGAATCTTTATTGGCAGCTAGGTGTCTATGGCGGAGGATCTAGATAATATCAATTTGGGTTGATTCCACCACATCCATGCGGTAGAACATAAAACCAAAAGAATACTCCACCTCATTAATATGCTCGGTCACGGTTCTCATCAAGGGCGCGATGAGAACGACCGAGCAAGAATCTGACAGATCGACCACAACGGCGATAGATGTTGCGCGTGTACAAGCATAATCGTGTTCGGGTAAATTAAGCATGTGGTGTTGGGAAGCACCGATGAAGGAACAGTAGAAATGAGTGAGCTCTTGGCGTGGCCAATCGAACTCATGGAAGCCAGTGTCAACGATTTCGAACGAGTTGCAACAAACGCGGAAAAGATAGAGGCAATTGATTGAAACGGTGATGGAGAGATGGATCAAGGGTTTGGTGCAGCTTAGGTGTGTGGCGGGCAAAAAAGTATGTCGAACCAAGTTGATACGCACCAAATAAGAATGAAATAAATAAAGTGGGATACAATCGTGAAATACACGCGCCAAGCTCTGGATGGTTGGTTCTGTCAAAGAGTCCTCTCCGAAGAGAGATTATAAACCAACATTCAAAAGATTCATAATAAGGTCCTCACCCCTCCTTATATAGGAGGGGAGACTACTTATAATTACCATAATGCATTGATACAACATAATGCTACTACACTAGCCGAAAATAGCCATCTGAATACGTATCGAACATAAGATAACGCTTAGGAAGATAACAACATTAGTGAACGTATGGAATTAAAATTAATTTAATTGCATTGGATTTGGAATTGTGTTACAAACTCAATTCCCTAATTCTTACCTTAGAACAAAGGAATTAAGGAATTTATTGACTATTGAAATATTGTGAAGTGGAAAAAATTTATTGAGAGGTAGATATGTAGAGAGATATTCTAGAGAGAAAATTTTATGTGGTACATATCATGTCAAATGAGCAAGATACGAGAATGATAGGGGGGCTTACCACCTCGTTCCCATTTACATATGCCATGACGCTCATGCGCAGCTTATCACTCATTGGATTTCCCTTTCCAATTGGGTTTTATGACATCCTAGAAACATGAAATGTGAGTGACAGTGAAATCAAGTGATCGAAATGAAAACTCGCTCTTGTTTTTAATTAAGTGACAAGGAAGCATAGTAATAAGTTTGATGAAATTTTTGAGTGGCATAATCCAAGTGAGATAGATTACTTTATAAATTTTAGATAGAAAAATAATAGTGAGATGTTTAGAGTGAAAATTTATAGAGAGAGAAAGTCTTTGAGTGAGAGAAGTTTAACGAAATAGAACATTTATGAAATAGATTTCTAGAGAGATTTTTAAATAAAGAAACTTTATAGAAAATTTCTAGAGGGAAACTATATGTGAGACGATTTGATTGCAAGAATCCTAGCTATGTAAAATTGTAAATTATTGAGAGTCAGATTACTAGAGAGGAAATTATAATGAAGTGAAAAAATTATTTGAATGGAAGAATCCTGTTGGGATTGAACCCATGATAGAGTAAAAAGAAAGATTCTGAGATAGTATTACTAGAGAGAATTTACAGAGATATTTTGGATGAGAATCATAGAAAAAATTATATAGAGACTAGAGAAAATATCATCTACTAGAAATCATAATTCAAAGTTACATGTTAATGAAATAAAAGCTGAATGAATATAAAATGTGATGACTCCTCTTATATGTAAATGAGTAAATACAAATAATACAAAGATAATAATTAATACTAATTCTAACACTTTCCCTCAAGTTAGGCATGTTATATTTTTCACACTCAATCTGGCAATAAAACCACAAAAAATACTCGACTTCAAACTCTTTGTGAGAATATCAACTAATTGTCCCACTAGAACAAATTGAGTATAAATAATTGTTTTCTCAACATTCTCTTTGATGAAGTATTTGTTCATATGAAGTGTGATCATACTGAACGGGATTGTAGGTAATATTGATTGCAACTTTGTTGTCATAATACAAATGAGAAAACTCCTTTTATAGAAAGAAGTAATACAAGTACCACAAATATACTAATGATTTCTAATTCTAACCGCTCCCCCTCAAGTTGGGGATATTATATTTCTCATACTCAATTATCAATAAAAGCACAAAAAGCATTCACCCCGGACTATTAGTGAGAATATCAGTTAATTGTCCCTTTGAACGAACAAATGGAACACAAATAATCTTTTTCTCAATATTCTCTTTGATGAAATGTTTCTCAACCTCAACATGTTTGATGAGATCGCGTTGAACAAGATTGTGCGCAATATTGATTGAAACTTTGTTGTCACAATACAACCGGATTAGACTAGCGTCACTTAGTCCCAGATCACACACAAGGGAGGGTAACTACAATCCCTCACATATGTCATGTGTCATAGCTCTAATTTGGCTTCTGCACTAGACCTTGAGACAATGGGTTATTTTTTTTGCTTCTCCAAGTAACCAGGTCCCACCAATGAATGAGTAATACCCGGATGTAGATCATCTGTCTTCAACAGATTCAGCAATCCGCATCACTATAAATTTCAATTTTCAACTCAGTATTAGAAGTGAAGAGGATGCCTCTTCCAAGTGAGGTCTTCAGATACTTCAAGATTCTATGAGGCTATGAGCAACATCATGATGTCTTGTCTTTGGGGAATGCATCTACTAGGTAATAACTCCCACAACATAAGTTATGTTAAGATGAGTATGGGATAGGTATATTAACCGCCCCACAAGACGTTGGAAACCACTAATGTCTTCAATAGGATCCCTGCAAACCATTCCAGGATTGTGGTTGGCCTACACTGAAGTATCAGCGATCTACACTCACTTATACCAGATAGTTCCAGAAAATCAAAAATAATATCATCTGAGTGATGAAATACCATGTTAGCTCTAGTAACTTCAATCTTAAATTTTCTAAGATCTTTTATTTCAAATTCCTTTGCGAGATTCTTCTTTAAAACATTCACATATTCAACATCATCATCAGTTATAATGATTCATCACCATAGACAATGAGAGTCATTAACATATTATCCCTATGTTTGATAAACAAATATGATTGGTATTACTTTGCCTATATCCAATAGAAATCATGACTTAGTGAAAATGATCAAATCAAGCCATTGGAGATTGCTTTACACCATAGAGTGATTTGTTAAGTTTGTACATTTTTTAGAACCGTGAAGAGAAAGGAGACATGTACCTAAATTTTCATAAAGGAATGCATTCTTCACGTCTAATCGGATAAGATCTCATCCCATGCACGCAGCATAAGATAGCAAGAATTTTATAGAATTTGTTTTTTCTACATGGGCAAAAGTTTCTTGATAATTAATTTTCAAGGTTTCAGTATATCCCCTTGCCACCAATCTCGCTTTGAAACATTCCACCAAGCCTTTGGAGTTCTGCTTCACGATAAACATCCACTTACAATCAACAATCTTCTTCATGTATGGAGGTGTGTTAAATCCCAGGATAAAGCAGACATTTTCTCGATCATTGTCTCTTTCCACTTTTGATGCCAAATAGCCTCCTTCAATGAGGATGAAAAACAAACTGATGAAAGAGAAGATATAAAGACTTCTGTAAAAGAGCTAGTGTCATAGGAAACATAATGAGGTAATGGGTGTTGGTTGCAAGATGATATATTTACTAAGGGAAATGAGAAGTTCAGAGGAATCTGCTAACAGATTTTGTACAAGCACTAGAAGCACATGATGAGCTTATGTTAGGGCTTTTACACCATCTGGTGTACAGCTGTAATTCTCATTCTTTACGAGAAAGCTCCTGGATTGGGAATCTCGTCATGCGTCCGAGTATGTGGAGAAATAGGGTATAGTGGAGGAATTGGTAAAGATACAGTAGGAGAGATCACTTCTTTTGTAGTTCATGTCTCACCCTGAAGTGAGGTGACAAAACAAAGCTCGAATTCATGAAAGGTAAAATTTGTTATAACAAAGATTCTTTTGATAAGAGGGTGATATCATTTAAACATTTTGAGTAGAAGAGTAATTAAGGAACGCACACTTGCGAGCACAGAGGATCAAGTTTAGATCAGCCTAGAGAATGTCTATAAGTAAAGCACGCGCAACCAAAAAAATTTGTTTGGAGAGTAGTTGGGTCACCCCTAAGCTGATAAGAAGATTTGTGTGCTCCAAGGCCATGTAGTTGATGAGACAAGCAGTTGTGAGAACGACATCACCCCAATAGAATTAGAATGGTTCATAATGAAATACAAACACTGAGCAACTTCTAAGAAGCCAAGGTTTTTCCACTCAGTGACCCCATTCTGCGAAGGAGAGTGAACACATGAAGTTTGATGGATAATGTCATAATCGATAAGGTAGTGTTCAAGGGGAGCGTTGATATACTTTCGGCCATTATCAATAGGTAAAGTTTTGATAGCCAAGACGACAATGGCATGTGAGTAATGTGTAAGGTCTGCATGATACCAGAGTTAATCACTTTATTCGTCTTTAAATCATGAAAAACACAATGAGATGGAAAAAAAGTACCTAAGCATTGAAAAAAATTAGTCAAACGATTAACATAAAATAAGCTAAGGGAAAATTTGGAAGATGAAGTACATAAGATAAAGTCAGAGAGGAACAAAAGATGGATCCATTTATAAGGATGGAGGAAAAAACCATTAGCAATGCTCACTTTATCTCTTCCAGAAAGAAGGTAATATGATACAAAATGTGAAGCTGATCCAATCATGTGATCAGTGACCCCGAGTCGATAATCCAATAAGGAGAAGAGCGAGTAGTAGTAGTAGAGTGAGCACCTGGTACATCTGTATAAGAAAACAAAGATGAGGAAATAGATACGGTGGAAGTATCAGGAGTAAGACCATGCATCAACCAGTTAAGAGTCTGCATCTCTTCGGCTAAAACAAGAAGACAGTTGAGGAGTAAGAGTGGGGCAAAAATGTTCAGTAGAACTGTCTTTGGAAACTTTGGTCGGACGAGCTGAGTGATATGATGAAGAGTGTCTCCCTAGAGTTCTATCACGATCGCGACCACCACGTGATGTAGGTTTACCCCTGATAGAAAATTCACGTAGGCTAAAGCATGTATCCCAAGTATGACGCGACTTCCACAATAATCACAAGTCAAGTGATCTTTTCTGAAGGCTTTGACATGAAATCACGAGAAACTTGACCTCCAAAATTGGGTTATGAGCCAGTAGGGTTGATCCCTCAATAACAATGGCGGTGTCCCAAGAATGCCTATGGTCAAACTCTTGTTGTATAATTTTATAACCCTCAGGAAGTGAAGGAATAGAAACACATTTAGGCGATAATCTGGCAAAAATATATATGGCTCATGTAAGAACTAAAACACTCGATTACAATTCTTGAAAACCATCATCAAGAGCTCATTTGCATTACGTACAATGACAAGAGAGTCAAAATAATTGTACTCTTGATACAGTTGAGTAAACTCAAGATAGTAAGAAGATGGAAAGCAATCACCCTATAGAAGAAGAAAATTCTTGCAGCATAGCCAATAACTCATGGGCATAGCCAATAACTCATGGTTGCATTTCCCTTATGAGAGTAATTAGATTTGGCATGTTTCCATATGTCAGCAACAAAGTCCAGGAAAAGGTAATTTTGTGTATTGGACTCTTACATTGAATTTGTAAGTCATGACATAACAAGAGAGTTCCAACTTGTAGAATTCCTGGTTAGTTCGTTGGTGGAGTCATTGATATAGCCAAAGAGGTGTTAATTTTTTAGGGTCACGATAATAGAGAGGACCATGATAAATAATTTGTGTCATCCAATCAAATCAAGTGATTTGGAGATATTGTGATCCTGACAAGCCCAGGTAGATCCAGCAGGGGTCATGGAGCCACTAGAACACTTCAATATAAAAAATTCTTCCCGCAATACTCCTCCGAGAGAATAGTGGAGGGCTAAGGAGAACAAGTCTACAGAGAGTGAAGGTAAGATAAGACACTATTTTGGAGGTAGGAGCCTTACACTTCTGGAAATAAAATATCTAAATTTAATTTTAGGAGCATCCAACCGTTGGAATCATCTAGATATCCAGTATGATGATAAGAAAATAAAAGCGAAACAACCCCCCAGATTTGGAATCAATAGGACCGTTGGATGATCGTTGAAAGTGGGATCGCATCAGGCAACGGCAACTGATAAGATCAATTTTGTGAGCCGACCGGACTGCATTTGCGGAAGCAATGAGAGGAATGCCTTGGAGGGTCGAGAATGGTGAGCAAAAGTGGGACGAGAGGTCTTTGACAGTGGTACATCACGGCGAGCGAAAAATGAACGCGCTTAGGGCTCAAGCTATAATACCATGTTAACGAAATAAAAGTTGAATGAATAGAAAAATGTGAGGACTCTTCTTATATATAGGAGTAATACAAAGATACTAATTAATAATAACTCTAACATTACATGTTTAATTAACGAAGTTTATCTTATAAGATATTTTATAAATGGCATAAATACTGATTTATTTTAGTTATTACAAAACTAATGATTCTTGCTATTTAATTTATGTTTGCATTCAAATATCAAAATTATATAATTCTAATTTTGCATATACAATTCTATATTTTCGCCAAATTGGATTCAGATCAATTCAAAGTCAGAAGAATTGGAATTGAAACTAATTCATGCATCCAATTACAATACCGAAAGAATAGTTAAAGATGCAGATGACGGAATGATTAATACCTTCGCGCAATGCTTGCAGACCATATGTTCTGGCGTCTGCTTCATCGTCTTCGCATTTTTGGACTTAAGAATCAATCCACAACTTTGACATCGTGATCCAGGTTTTTCCTCACCCTGAAAATAGAAGTAAATCAGATAAAATACAATTCAAGAGCATATTTTCCAATAAACGAGTTACATATCATGCTTAGCAAAAATCAAAAAAAAAAGAAATTAAGGTATCAATATCCCGAATTAATGTTGGAAAATTGGTGAATTTTGGAATAATGCACAATCAGGCAAGTGCCATAGAAGATGACGTTTGCACAAAAATATTTAGGTTGTAAGACTCTTATTATCACATTAAATAACATTATCTTGTTTTGAGATGATTTTCTGAAAGTATCACCAATAAACAAAATTGCGGCATACTGATATGCAATCAGAGTAAGCACCACCCATATTATTTGGGGTCTGAATCTAAAACAAAAAAAGTTGAGTCTTATACATTAATTGTAGTCTTATACATTAATTGTCAAACTCATTTGAAAGAGGACACCCTACTTGGTGTTTACAAACATATTTCCAATGTGTGTTTAAACTCAATGCTTTAATGTACCTTAACAACCACTCACACATGAGAAAACTCTACATATCAATATTAAACTCAATGCTCTCAAGTGTCTTGACAATCTTCCACACATATGAAAGTTCTCAACATCTGTCATCACTCAAACAAAGGTTTCTTTAATAAATATCGCTTAGGTACCATATACTAAGAATCCACTCACTCATTCTGGAGCTTTGCTAGATCATGATAGCAACATCTAAGATTCATCAAACATAATCCATTGCCCACATGAACCACCTGAGCTTAGTCCAACCAATGGCCCTGATAGCACTTATTCAAGAGCTTGGATAAATATGGGTAACATAGTAGTTAGGCTCAATACACCAAAAGCCAAATTCATTATCAACTAAAAAACTTCACTATAAATGAGGAAATGCAAAGCAATAAATGGAAAATAACAGGGCATGATTTGACACACCAAATTGACCAAAATATTTGAGTGGAAACAAACTAGAGGAGCAGGGTACTCCTCGGGAACAAGAAAATTGATATTAGAAATCAGTCATTAAAAGACATACATGTTGAAAAGATTATACTTAAAATATGGATCAATATATTCAAACTGATAATTTATTAAAATATGTAGTTACTCAAAACTAACGAACTTACACCATTCCTAAATTCAGGAAATACTACAATTTCAAACCACAAATATGGATAGCAACTTGATTATCACAGTGTAAATGTATGGCCTCCAGGAGAGGAAATCTCATTTCTTCCAAAATAGATTTAACTCAAATTAATTCACATGTAGTAATGGCAATAGCATGTTATTCTGCTTTGTAGAGAGGAAAAAAGGAACCTTATATATATGTTCACTTGTATCAAATACAAAGAATGAGTACATAAATAAGAGGGAGAAAGAGAGAGGAAGGTCCTATACAAGATGTGGGATTAAAGATAAGAGAGAAATAACACTAAAAAAACATAATGGGTCTTTATCAAATGGGCTTCTCTAACACTCCCCCGCAAGCTGGAGCGTACAAGTCATATGCACCCAGCATGGACAAACACTGGTAAAATAAGGTACTTGATAAAGCCTTCGTGAGAATGTCAGCAACTTGATCAGTGCCCGGAACATGCTTTAATTCAAGTTTCTTCATTTGAACTTTCTCCCGAATAAAATGACAGTTAACCTCGATATGTTTCGTGCGCTCGTGAAACACTGGATTCTTTGTTGTGTATGGTCGTTTGACCGTCACAAAATAGAACAGCAGATGAAGGAAGTTTTACCCCCAGGTCAGCAAGGAGGCTTTCAAGTCATGTGAGTTCAGAGACAACCGATGTCATCGATCGGTATTCAGCTTCCGCAGAGGATCGAGCAACCACGGCTTGTTTCTTACTTTTCCATGTAATGAGATGACCGCCAAAATATGTACAGAACCCAATGGTTGACCGTCGATCGTCCAATGAGCCAGCATAATCGGCATCTGAATATGCAACCAATGCTGGAATAGAGTTGGAGGTTTTGTAAACCATCCATTGAAGAGGAGCGAGATCCAGAGCAGAGAAGAAGGGAAGATCTTCCCGGAAAGTGACATCTGCAGAAACGGTCACCTTGTGGGTAGTGGGCGAATAGCACACATAGCCCTTTTGAATGCGCGAGTAGCCCACAAAGACATTTTGCCACACGGGGATCCAACTTGTCTGTAGATGGGCCGAGGTGGTGAACGTAGCATGTACACCCAAAAATGCGGGGAGTAAGAGGGAAGGCCGGAGTGGAGGGAAATAGGAGGCCGAAGGGAGTAGCATTCTGGAGGACGGAGGATGGTATACGGTTGATAAGAAAACAGGTCGTGGAGAGCGCAAAGTTCCAGTATGGTTTGGGAACCCGCATTTGAAGCATAAAAGAGCGAGCCACATCAAGGAGATGATGATTCTTGCGTTCGGCGACATCATTCTATTGTGGGGTATATGCACAAGACGTTTGGTGAATAACCCCAAACTCGGAGCAGAGGGTCGCGAAGTCATGGTCAGTGTACTCGCGCGCATTATCAGTGCGAATAGTTTGAATGGGCGCAGAGAATTGAGTGCGAGTCTCAAGAATGAAGGCCCGAAATACGCGGGGAAGCTCAGAACGATCGCGAAGGAGATACAATCATGTCATGCGAGAATAATCATCGATGAATGTAAGAAACTAACGGTAGTCAGAAATACTAGTAATCTTGTACGGACCCCATTTATCGGAGTGTACCAAAACAAAAGGAGCAGAGCTCCGAGTACAATGAGAAGGAAAACATGAACGTGGCTGCTTGCCAAAAATACAGGTTTCACACTGAAAAGCAGGAAGAGATATATCCGGGAGAGCCTGCCGGAGGACGGGAAGAGGAGCATGACCAAGACGTCGATGCCAATCCGAAGTGGAGACAGATGCGAGGAGAGTAGGAGAGTCATCAAAAAGGTAGAGCACGTTCTGCAGTCGCCCCCTACCAATGCTAGTCCACGTCTGTTGATCATGTATCAGAAAAGAAGAAGAAATAAAGGTCACGGAGCAATTTAAATCAGTAGTAAGGCGACCAACAGAAAGTAAATTGAAAGGAGAGCCCGGAAAATGAAGAGTCGGGCGCAAGAGAAGGGAGGGGGCAAGAGGAATATCAGCACAGCCAGAGACAGAGACAGCTGCCTCATTAGCCACAGTAATGTACGTCGGGTGAGGAGAAGACAAGTACTGAGGCGGTCGAACAGAGGTGATGTGATGAGTGGCACCAGAATCGATGATCCATCGCAGTCCAGTGGAGAGGCAGGCGATACCTTCATTGGAGATGGAGGCAGCGGAGGCAACCGCGGCTGGCGGCCGGCTGAGCAGGCCATGAAGATGCAGGCGATACCTTCTGATTGGGGGTTTTATTCTTTAATCTGCATATATTATTCTTATAATGGGAATTATTCTAATATTGGGAATTATGTTCTGTGTGGGCTATGTTCTGTTATATGGAGGTAAACTTGGTCGGTTGCTGTGTTATAAATGTAAGGGGATTGTCAACTACTGTGGGATCTTTTTTACTGTTACTTACATGAAAATGAGTCATTGAAGGCTCTTGTGGCTATCCTTGATAACTCGTTTTGGCTGCCTTTTTATAATATTTATATTGCATATTTTGACGATATACGGTTTGATATTTATTGAAATTACTCCCTACCTTAGTCAAATCCTTTTGAGTCGTAGTTGGATTCGCCATTAGGAATTAAATCGTAACTAATTAGCGGCGCAATCCTAAAGTAATGATTTCACTGATACTGCAATGGATGGCTTCCGGTGATAGACACGATGAAAATTCCGGTGATAAAGACGAGGGAAAATTTGTGAGTTCCTACTTCTTTAATACTGCATAGTCATTTTTTAATATTAATAGTAGCACTTTTTCTTATTTTAGAAAGTATTTTACTTTTGTATTTGAAGTTTTGGAATCACTGATATATCGAAATCGCTAAAGGATGCGAAATTGGAAATAGGGAATATTAAGCGATAATTCTGAGGAGAATTGTAAATAAAATACACCGTGAATAACTGGACAATAATCTTATATATTTTTAGACTTACAAATACAACTGAAAGAAAAGAGAAATGCATAATGTTAAGCATCGATGCAAATGAAATGATAAAAGTTAACCCGGTGTTGTAGGGGGTGTGAATACCCATAGCGGAATGTTTTTGAAATTGTATGTGGTCGTAGAAGGCCAGAAGCCGTTGAAGGCTCTGGGGTCAATGAAGACTCGGATGCATGTTAACATACCCTTATGATTTCTAAATAATAAGACAAAGAAGAAATGTAATTTGATATTTAGATAAGAAAAGAGATAAAAAGAATACAGTGAAAATAGATTAAACAAAATTGCATAAGATCGAGATATATCGACAAGGATATTGAAGCTACCAGGAATAACGTGAATGATAATTTACTGATTGCATATGTACTGTATCCAATTTATTGTTTCCTGCATATGAACAGATATATATATATATATATATATATATATATATATATATATATATATATATATATATATATATTATTAAAGATAGAGGTGAGGAGAGTGTGAGGGGGAGAGAGCGAGGGATAGGAAGAGAAATAGAGAGTGAAAATAATATTTTTACGTCAAATAATATTATTTTTACAATATAAATATTGTAATATTAATGTATATTTTTTTACGATCATTTTGAGTACTCATATGTATATGTTGAGGACAAAACCCGCCTTGATGCGGGCGCAATCCGCAGACACATCAAACACGGGCGAAGCCCGTGTCGAGGCAGGCGAAGCCCGCCTGGATGCGGCCGAAGGCCGCCCGAGAGCATCGAGCACGGGCGTAGCCCGTGCGAAGATGCTCGTAAATATATATATATATATATATATATATATATATATATATATATATATATATATATATATATATGCATATTGTCACTAATGTTTATTGTTTCCATAAATAGTACTTAAAGAGATATGCTCCTCACTTAGTCATATTTTTATAATTAATCTCATCGTCTGTTTTGGGTAGGTACTTAAAGCGATCGTGGGTGCGCAAAGAAAGGTTAGATTAACTGAGGATGACGAAAAAACTCGCAGTAGAACGCCTGAAGGTATGAGTTTTATGTTACATTTTTTATTTGTACTCATGCATAGATAAATTTGTATATATGTTAAAACGAATGCTTGACAAACGGATACAGATATGGAATTTTTGTGGGGTCTGAATTGGGGTCTCACATCCATATTCGTCAAATCGCGATCCCTGTGCTGGACAGCACCGAACCCTTTGATTAGACCACCCGCGCCAAACAGTTCTTCGATCTTCGGTCCCCTCCCGCCAACCAGAAGGTTCCCCAAACCACTATATATATGGAGGATTTGATGCTCCATTGGATGCGTTGGACGAGTTTGTAGGTTACTGACCTCTTCTGACCTACGCTGAAGAGAGAACTCTGCTGAAGGGAGAACTCCGCTCCGTGCGCAAGACCAACATCGTGTCCACCTATGATGACGAGTTCATTGAGATCACTATGCACGTACCCGGCCTATCCTCCAACCATTACCTGGGGTACTTCCTTAGGGTCTACAACCACACCTTCAGGTGCGCCTCCGGGTTCACAATCCGACTCTTTCCTGCACCATGTAACAAGCTCGTTTCCTCGACAAGAAACTCTACACATCCCAGCCGTCCTCCTCGTCCCGCCCACCCCACCAACTGCGGCCACTACAATCATTGCCGCCAAAATCTCTGACACGTCTTCTCCCTTTGGATCACACGCCCCTGCATGGGCCCCTGCTACTAGACCCTCCGCCACCGGCCCCGCCTCTATCAGTGCCCAGACGACCTCGGCGCTTATCTCATGAGCAACACCTGGAGCGTCGCTACAAGGGCCTCTGCTTCAATTGTCAGCAGTCGTACACAACCACCCACGTATGCACTTTTAAATACATGTGCATGCTGGTTGGATCTGAAGACCACAATCTTAACCTCGGAGACTTGGATCCTCTAACGCTCACGGATGACCCTATGGACCTTGATCTTGGGGACAAGATCATTTTTTAAAATGGAAGTGTTGATATGGATACGGCCTCTTGGACTTGCGTCGCATCTTCCTCTGCTTATATAGCCCTAATATGCATCATCACAATTTGTAGGTCTCGCACTCCTATAAAAGAGAGTGGTAGCGTCTTTTATTTTTTGTCTTGAGATATTGCGAGCATTAGGCTCTCTTTGGTGAGATGTGCTCTTAGGGGGAACGAGCTTGTCTCAACATTTGTATTGAACGTTTGTGTTCAATCATATAATTTTAGTACCTGGTAGCGTGCAACTATCATTGCAGCAAAGCTATTTTGTATTTTCATGGTTTAAATGTCATAACAAATTGGAGTTGAAGCCACTTGATCCTCATCCTTTAGTCCACAACATCATGTAAAAACCTCATGCTTCGCTTATGCATTTAGGCAAAAAAGCCGCATTCCATCACGCTTCCGAAATTCCTTCTAAGCTTTTGCCTCCATAAGATCCTTGTTGAGCAAACCGTTGGGCCAATCTTCAGCAAAGACTATTGTCAAAGCCTACGTTTTATGTTCTTCTGATCAATATTGCAACATTTCAGCAGAT
The DNA here is from genome assembly GCA_039583875.1 of Platanthera guangdongensis. NCBI lineage: Eukaryota > Viridiplantae > Streptophyta > Magnoliopsida > Asparagales > Orchidaceae > Platanthera > Platanthera guangdongensis. Next base: position 194,796,832 of record CM077148.1, read on the forward strand.
GCAAAGCTAGGACATCCCCACACAGTTCTATTTTTCTTCAGCGTCGGGCGCGCAAGGTTTTCTCCCATCTAAACACAATAACTTCTAATCACACCTTTGTTCTATCGACTCATGTGTCTACTTACCTATTTCATATGACGGTGTCTTGGTTGCACAGTCTTTGAAGCACCTACTCCTCTATCAAGGATCAACGTCCACCCCCTCTTGAAAAAGCCCTATTAAGCTTTCGTAGAAATGATAGCAACATAGCGTCACATGATGCCCACCTTCTTCAATTTAAGCTCAACATGACACAAATTTTTCATCACATGTGATCTACAGTCCAAAACCTGCAAACTCTTTCATGATCCAATCGATGTCTTCTCGTGCAATCTTTTCTTCTCTAGCAATCTTCCCGCATAATTTTCTCCATCGATTGTTCAAGTGTTTTGTCTTCAGTAAAGAGCAAGCCCTTTAGAGCACTCCAAACTTGTATTTGCCATCCTCGATTTTAGTACGCCGCAAACCACTGTGATCAACGACGTCGACTTATAATTGTACTGCACGCAACTAATAGAACTTTTAAATAGATGTCGGGAATAACTATTGTTAGAGCAACATCAAGCGTCTGACACAAACTCGACCCATAAGCAGGTCGACATTAACATAAGCATTCAACAACCCCTACCTCTTTGTGCACGTAGAAATCATGAACAACAAGCAAAATAGAACCATTGAAGATTATGTTGATCACACAACCATTAGTCGTCAATTTTACCATTCAACATGATCCTCTCGAGTCATTGATACCTCTTATACTGCAACACTTGGAGATGTCAATCCCTTCGACCAATATGGTGCTACCAAAATCCCGACATTCTCAACCAAAGAGTTCCTCTTCCTTCATATGTTCCAAGCACCATAAATGGCGCTCAATCGCTCATTTCCATGAAATGTTGTTTTTTAGAGGGAAATAAAGGAATTAGATTATTCAAAAAGGGATAGATTTTCCCTCCGTACTTGAGGACAACACAAATTGAAGAGAGAATTAAGTGTTATATACCTTTAGTAGCAAGCCTACTTTTATTTTTGTCTTTTCTTTAGTATTTGTCTTATGTGTCCTCAAATTATAATTAATTAGGAGTTTATTTTTTTGTACTTTTATTATATTTGAGTATTTTGGCAATTAATACAATTATGTAAACTAAAGTGCAAAAATATGTTTGTTGTATTTATATGCCTTTGAGGCATAGAATGAGAGAAGCAAAATGAAATTAGTCTATCATCTTCATCTCATAGTTCTCCCTCATTAGATGGAATTAGGGATTTGGTAGCTCTCCCTCAAGCTCTCCGCTCCCGGGAGTTGTGACAAGACTCACTTGTTTTGTTATGATCTATGCATCACAACAGAGACATGCTAAAATAAGTGAAAGGTTAGAACAGTGGGCATATATGGCATGGCATTTAGAAGATCGCTTAGAATAGTAAATAAAAACCGACTACATTATAAGTAATTTTAATAGATATGATGGTATGAAGATAAAAGATACCTAAGTGTGATAGATTTCAGTAACTTGGATCTACTCTTCAAACAAATGGATACGTTAAGAAGATGTATCTTTTAGAGATAAAGAAAAGTGGTTAAAAAGGACGAGTATCTTAAGAAACTTTGCAATGAGATAATATCGTGAATACTAAAGGCGTGCTTTCGCAATCTTGTGGAAATTTGAGTGTCAAAATGGTTTGGGCATTGTACAAATATATTAGAGAAGACGTGAATTCCACGAGTGAATATAGTTATCTAAGAATTACGTAGGAGAAGATGGAGATCTATGATTACATGGATAAAAGTTGTTCTGAATAATCTGCAATTCTGCACGATTTAGGTTCAGCACCTCGAAAAGAAAGGCAATAAGGATCCATAAGAAGAACCATAACCAGTTGTCATAAGGTTGTGATGATGATTACTTCATTTCTAAATAATTAAAACCATTTTGTTCTTTAAGCAAAATTATTTACTTTAATCGCATATAATTTGAGTAAAAATAAAATACAAGTTGAAAAGTTTAAATGTGTAAGCTTCACAAAGGTGTCCGCGATCAATATCAAAATCAAAATTTGAAATCACTATAGTTTATGCCAAACATGATAAGGGTTCATCTTCATATATTTTCTTATTTAAAAGAGAAATACTAGTAAAGCCATATGTTCTTATGATGATAAAAAGGAAAAACCAGGCATGCAATCATCTTGCCTGCATCTGTGATTGGCACTCCATGTCATGGTTTGAAGCTGTAGTTTCTTGGATGCTTCTAGGAATGAATTGACTATTTGCCTCAGTTCCTATAAAGCCATTATCTGCCAAAAAAGCTTCCTCAATAGCAATCCGAAAATCAACAGGTTTGCTCTTGTAAAGTTGCTTCTGGCCTTGAAACCTAACAAAAAAACTGAAGATTAAATAATCATTACTTCACAAATTTGAACTGTTGTCAGAGATTAAACTACAAACCTATCCAAATAATCCATAAATGGAAATAGCCCCCCCTGTTTCACCCATCCATAGTCCTGTCAATGAAAATGAAAATAAATAATAAAATCAATAAGTGAAATTTAATAACCAAGATCAACACGTATAGTGTTACCCTTTCTTTTCCATCTCCAGAAAACCCAAAGAACATCACACAGAGAGCTCCGGGAATGCAGGAATTAAGGACCATCGCTGGTGCTTGAAGAATTGGATTGATGACAATGGCCGGCCATGCAGGATATTTCTTGCCGGATTTAGCCCAAACCACGTCCCCTAAACCAAATTCCTCTGGAAAGAAGTAATCCTTCCTTCTATTAACTCTAACTCTTGGCATAATAGTCTCATTAATGACTTGTTTCGAGAAAGAGCCAGTATGATCTTGCATAACTTCGTAAAGAGAATTGGGAGTACTTCGTGAAGCAGAGTGCTTCTTAGCAATAATGTTCCGGCAATCTTCTTCCTTCATCGCTGTGAGGGGATTAGATTCGTCGGAACAGCTTAAAATGTCTCGTGTTTTGCAAGCATACTGTGGCTCAGCCTTCGATCCTTTCGAATTGGGTTTCCCTTTCTTACAGGGGTGTCTGAGAACCGATTCACTGAAACGAGAAGGTAGCGCCAGCGTCCGCCCCCTGGACGTCCGTACAACAGTCGCCCTCCGACCAGACGGTGTCGGAGTTTCGTCAGGGAGGAACGACGAGAAGCCGCCGGCCTGCCCACCTTGGCAAAAGCTCCGCTGGAGCTTTTTAGGAATGTAAGGCAGCCCCGCCGGAGCGTCAACGCCGTGGAGAATCTCCAGCGATATGAAGTTATCCACTATTTGCTTCTTCCAATGGCTCCCTGCAGCGCCATTACAATCATCCTCGCCGTCTTGTTCTGCCTTGCACCGTTTTGGGCTCGGCATATGTCCCCTTATCATGTCCCGTTTAAAAATCATCTTCGTCTCGGATCCTGGCGCAAACCTTACGGATTCCGAAATGAGGATATCAATACGTGCCAGTTGCCAAAACGAAGAATCAAAGACCCAAATCAACTCCAAACAAAACTTTTAGAGGAGATTTCGGGCAGAAATTGGATCCTAAAGCACTCAATCCCTTCACCTAGACCCAGGCCAGCGCCTCCCGCTCTATTGCCATAGCACGGTCTCTCTCGCTCGCTCGCTCGCTCGCGCGCTCGCGTTCTGCTTCGATAGCGAACTAGATAGCTGAAATCGAGAGAGAAGAAGAAGAGGAAGCTGGAGGAGAGTCCAGCTCCGAGCACGGCAAGGGTTTAGCGGGTCGCCCGTCCCGGAGCCGCAGATGGGCTACAGTTCGAAGGCGGTCTGTGATTGAAACCATCTGCCATGATTATTCATTTGATCCGGCAGGACGCAGAAAACGCGATGGTGGGAATCCCAAATTGCAGCTGCGGGAACTGAACTTATATATTTCGCTCCAAATCGGACAGCGATTC